>JAJIBD010000140.1:600000-1063219 GCA_021461705.1 Cryptotis parvus
AGAAAGAAGATCGTCTGCCATAGATGTAGGCTAGGGAGGGGGGACTGGGGATATTGTGGTGGTGGGAGATGGGCACTGACGGAGGGATAGGTTCTGGAACACTCTATTACTGAAACCTAAATATGAACACTTTTGTAACTGTATATCTCACTGTGGTATAATAAAGAAAAATTCAAATAAAAAGGATTAGTATCTGAATAAACAAAAAAAAATCACTGAAACTCCTCTGAAACTTAGGAAAGTAATGTATTAAGCCTGGATGATTCTAGCATCCACAGTTGGAAATATTGATGTATAATACCTTTATCCTGCTTTCGTAGGAAAAGGGCCCTACAAAAAGCAGGATGAGAATGCTATTCAGGTCTTCCAAAGAGGAATCGAAAGAGCTATGCTTGGAATATCACGCCTCACTCAAGTGAGAGAAGGAATCCGGAGTTCCAACCTCCGTCACTGTTCCAGAGTCAGGGACGCTGTCTCGTTTGCCAAGGCATTGAAAATCAGATGGGCTGGACATGTAATGCAATTTGGAAATGACAGCTGGACTAGAGCCAATATCTACTGGATCCCACTGGATGTCAAAAGATCACATGGCCACCCACCTACAAGATGGTCAGATTTCTTCGTCAAGACCCTGAATGAACGGTTTGAGACTCTTCGTATTCCTGAAGCAACCAGATGCTATTGGGCTACACTGGCACGTGATAGGGTCAAATGGAAATGTTACTGGCACTCGCTCGAGCAAACTGATGATTAATGGGATGTCAAGTGATAAAGTGATCAATACCTTTATTTATACATTTGTATCTATTTCTCTCCATACAGCAGCTATCATCAATATCAATTGTGGGGGAATGTTTAGAAAAGCTAAATCTCTGTAGGGCAGGTACTGCAATTGTTTAGACAGAGCTCTTGGGAATAAGAAAAAAAATGATCCACACATGAATCTCTGACCGTCACCACTGAAACTTTCACTCTACTATTAAGACATTTTACTTGATTGAATCAGATTATCAGACCACCCAAGATAATCACCCTTTCAGAAAGCCAGTTCATTATGGACTTCAATCACATCTAAAAAAAAATCTTCATTGCAAAATTTTAGTGTTTGAATAATTGAGAACTACAATCCGTTCAAGTTGATATTTTTAAAAATGATCAGTGTCTGAAAAACGTGACACTTTGCCTGTGAGATTTCTGTCACAGAGCTCCATTTGCAAAATGAGTGGATTTGAATCTACCTCTTAGAATTGTTGTGGGTATAAGGTAGGAATAAATGATGTCATGTGTATGTGCTGCCTGGAAACACTGCCCCAAGTACACTTCAACAAGTATTTGTTGTCATTAGCATCTTTACTCTGTATTTTCTAAGCATTAAGCTTATTGGATAAGCTGCATCCACATTATGTGCTTTACTCAAAGTCTAATATCTTCGATATTGAATCAAAGTGACATCAACTCTTCAGAAATCTGATTTTTTGGTGAGGAGGGATCCCAAGTTGAGTTCAGGGGTAACTCCTGGCAATCCTTGGCTAACTGGCCAGCAGTTGGATGTGGATCTGGAAAGGCAGTGCTGCTTGGACCCTGTGAAGCCAGAAACCACCAGATCTATCCCAGCAGTGCTCAGAGGTCTCAGGTCTATGCCCAGTGAGACTCAGGGTGCCAAGTGGTACTGGGGATGGAACCGGGGTTGGCTACATGTAGGATATGGAATTTAACTCTCGTATTATTTTCCTGACAGTTTAGCTTTTTGAAGATGAAAAACTGAAGTATGAAGATTATTAAATGCTTTGGAATACCATGTCTTCCATGGGAAGGAGAACATGGACTAGAAGCCATGTTTACTTTATGCAGATGCTTTCATAGCTGACATGTCTGTGTCACCATCAGTGATTGCCAATACCAACATTTGTCAAAGCTTTTCAACCCTCATACATAAGAAAAATACACACATGTGGCCTATATTACAACACCCCCATGTTTCAATGCATTAACCTTATTATTTCAGATTGATATGTAGTCTTACTCAAACATCCTTCAATCTATGGACAAAAACCTGATGTCTCTTCCATTATACTGAGAGGCCAATAATGGCATTGATTTCCCCCTTCACTTGCTGTCTTTGATTTTTAAAAATGCAGCCTTTCTTTCTTGGTGCCCACTGACGCATTTCTGAGCATACTCAGCTTGGTTGAATGGCCACAAAATATATACAGTCACAATATATCCCTTAAGTACATGTTCCACTGAAATTAATCTGATATTGTTTGCTCAAACTCTTCCTTTACTCACAAGGCTTTGATTTTATCCTCTGGTGCTCACTCAAACATGCTCCATCTTCAGTTCCTGTATTTTCTTTATTAATTTAGGGATACATGCAAGGCTTGAATGGGGAAATTTGGGTATGTTCTTATACCTTTCCAGCCACACAGACATCAAGTGGTCTCACAACTTATTTTCTATTCAAAGCCCGACTTCTTTATGAAGGAACTTTAAAAAATAAAGCTTTCCTCTACTAATTATAAGGAAACCCAGAGATTTATTTTCTGACAGTGTATTAAGATCTGAATGTTTCCACAGTGCCTTTCAAAAAGAAGAGGAAGTGAAAAACAACGGCTCACAAAGATTGATTGGTAAAAAATATTTAACAGCTATGGGCTTCTTTTTCTTCATGCCTCAACCCTTCTCTGACCTTTTAGAAGATGAATTTCTTCTATGCTGTGTAACTGCTGTTCTGTGGAATCATCATTAATTATCAGGAGCCACAAAAAGAATCTGCCATGATGGATTATCTGAGGGTCGCAGCATAATTACCAGCTCTCCTCATGGAATGGCTCTGATACACAGGTGCCTCTGTCAGGACAGTAAGGGGTGTGTGTGTGTGTGTGTGTGTGTGTGTCTCTGTGTGTGTATGTCTTTATGTCTTTAAAGAAAGTGACATCTAGCTTGGAGAAGAGAAGAGCCAAGCTTATTAGTACTAGTATAAAGAATCCTGTCACTATGAATTTTTGATGGCTACTTAATACATACATGGAAAAATCATCAATGTTCCCAACCTTTTATTTCCCTTTTCATTCTCTTATTCTCCCTATTTTGTTAATACCATAAAGTTGATACATATGAAATGTTGAAACCAAATCAATCCCTTGTATTCATAATAGACAAGATGAAACATCTCTCCTTCAATAACATTGAGTAGATGTTGGAAAGGCATATATATATATATATATATAATCATATACAAGCAATACGTATATAAAGATTTATATAATAAGAAAGTACATTTAATCATTATCATTATAGAATATTAAGTAATGGTGCACAAAAGTTACAAGGCAAAAAATATCCCTGTCTCATATATATTTTTCGTTAGAATTTGATTGAACTATGAAGAATGCTTAGGTTCTCAAGGTTAAATCTTGCTAAATAACTGAGGTTTATTGGTCATTTATTAGTCACTAGCTTAATAAATTTATAATATAGTTGTTTTTTTTCTTGCTACTGAGTACATTCTAGGCTAAAATTGCTCAGTTGCAGATAGAAAAATGGATCTGTGGGAATCGCATCTGCTTTCTTAGTAACTCAAACCATTGACTTCATGGGTGTGGTTTTTTGCTCTCTCATTCACTTTGAAGTAAAAGATTCAAAGCAATAACCTGGTATATTTTAATAGCATATTTTCATTCATGTTTCCATTCCATTCATGCTTGAAGAATTTCAATCATTTCATCTAATAAAATTTGAAACCTAAATTTATTCCCAAAATAAAGAATGTTGATAATGATACACTTTTTGTCCATGAGATTTTCTTTTTATAAATACACCTAGAAAGTATCTATTATATATACATATACATATACATATACATATACATATACATATACATATACATATACATATACATATACATATACATATACATATACATATACATATACATATACATACACATACACATACAAATAAACATACACATACATACACATACACATATACATATACATATACATATATATACACATACACATACACATACACATACACATATACATATACATATACATATACATATACATATACATATACATGTATACGCATACACATATGTATACGTATATGTATACATATACATATACATATACATGTACATGTACATGTACATGTACATGTACATGTATATGTATATCTATATGTATATAAACTTCAAGAGATCCTCCTTTAGGGATCAAGTTAATTCCAAGGAAATCTAACTTGAAAATTCAAGGCATACAACTTGTTACAAATTTGTGAGACACTATTCTTGAAGCCACCTCTTTTCATAGAGGACAAATGAAACAGGCTGTGTTGCTTTGGGGCAGAGAACATAATGTTTCGTTCTGTCAGTTCAGCCCTTAATGAGCTTTTCAACCTTGAACAAGTCACTTACTCTAAGATTCATCTATAAAATGTTGATAATAAATATGCTTAATAAATAAATGGATAAAAGGATTAGGATAAGCTAAAGGGCTTATTACAGTGCCTGATGGATAGGAGGCACTAAATAAATCTTTACTCTCAATATTCTGATGGGAATAGCTTCAAGTAGAAAGGATCATTGGATTTGATGACTATGGCAATGCCTCTCAAATTAATACATTTAAATTGCACACTCAGTTTTTAAAAGGTATATTAAAGATACACAGACACACAAACACACCACCAATGCCAACTAGCAGTCCTGATTATCTATTACAGTTGTTGAAACAAACTTAATTAATAGAAAGGAATTTATATGACATACTGTTATATAAAAGCAAGGAAAAATTATTTTTTTAAACTATTGATAAAGTTAGCCAAATAAAATCTATTATCTGTAGAATACTTAGTAAAGAACAGTATTGGTTAGAGAAAGAAATGCTTTTACACTTTCTAGCTTCAAAGTCTACCCGTACTATTGTAGTTGGACAAATTGCTTAACATTTCATTATCTAACTTCCCTCCCCTGTAAAATGAGTATCCTTAAAGTATTAATGGAACATGCTGTTGTTAGACTTAAATAATTTCTAACTAGAAAGTGTTTAAAATAGGGGCTGGAGAGCTAGTACAGAGGTTTGGGAGCTTGCCTTGCCTGTGGCTGACCGGGGCTTGATCCCTGGTACCACATGTAATCTCTTAGTACAGCTAGGACTGATCCTTGGACACATAGCCCAGAGTAAATCCTGAGAACCGAGAACCTAAGTCCTGAGTATAACCCCAAACCAATGATGATGGGGATGATAATAATTTTAGATGGTAAAAATAGTAAAATACCCAATGACATTGTTATTGTTACTCTGGTACTATAATAAAATTATTTATTTTTCACATTGAAAGGCTCAAAAAGTGGAAAATGTGATTTTTTCTTCCCTGCTTTTTCTCCTAAAATCATAAGTGAAAGGATTGCTTATTTTCCTGAAGAAACTGACAGCATTGCTTGACATAGTTGGCTGATCAACAGAGTAAGACAACAGTGACAGCTCTCATTTGAGAAGCTCAGCTTGCAGTGCAGAATATTTTACTGCCACACTGCCAGTGAAATTTATAAAATTCAAAGTGAACGTTATTAGAGTGTGTAGAAGGCAATTTATCATGTAACTAGTTGTAACAAATATCTTTTATTTCAATGACATTTAGTGTAAATAAGAAAACACACGTTAGCAAGGTAATAAGTTAAAATTAATAGAATAACTGGGACACTGAAGATAATTAGTGGACGTTTACTACACCTTTTACAATGTTTTACTGCAAGGAGTTGATTTCTTCAGCTGAAGAGAAGAACTTTTCCCCACAGTGTCTTCTGAAAAAAGTAAATGGCTCATTTGCAAACAAGTGCTTAAACCAGAACATTAAACATAGTTATATATTCAATAAATCACCACAGAGCATTTATATAAAGCGAAGATTCATCAATTTCAGCTTCCCCTGTTCTAAAAAAGTATATTTAAATTTTATATTGTTTCGGCCTTTACCATGGATGCTGAATAAACTTTACCCATCTGAAGACTGCTTTCAAATAGTTACAAAGAAAATGGTTAAATGATGACTGAATGATTAGGAGCATACATATCTGACAAATATGAGAGAATGAATATTAGTGTTTTCCCAGCACAAATCATTGGAAACACTGATAAATGAGGTATAGACCTCATCTTCCAAAAGCATATGGAAGACAAGCAGTGAATAACTGAAGAATAAAGGTACTAAAAATGTCAGTAGCTTTGAAAGGAAATAAGCAAGTTTTGATCTAGGCTAAGCACAGAAATAGAAAAGAGATTTAAAATGAGATTTATTCTGTCTGGGACCAAGATGAGATTGATTAGGAACTGGGCTTAGAAGAATGGATGCAGAACAAATATTTGAAAATTGTAGTAACAAGGAATTCACAGACTTCAAAGGAACAGGATATGAATCAAGAAAAATGGCATACATTTAGAAAGCAGAGAGTTTATACTTGAAATAAATGTTATGTAGTGAATGAAACTGACTGAGAAGTATTTACTAATTAGGGAGTGAGATCTGAAGCTGAAAGGAAAAAAATGGACTCACAGTTGAGTTCAATAGGTCTTTGGAGAACGGGCCAACACTGGATTTCTCTTCCTTCATTAAAATCTATCACTGGAGAGTTGAAAGTTCTTGATGTGGTGGGAGGAGCTTCTTGTATCATCTACTGCATGTCTGTGTCTCACTTCCCAAGCAGCTCATTCTTTCCTTTTCTAAGCTATATGCACCTCCACTGTTTTTCAACTATTTATAAAAGTCATGAATTGCTCACTTCCAGAGTTCATGTATACTCTTCTTTTATATTAAAGAATGGTCTATTACAGGGAGATAGACCATTACAAAGCTGTTCATGATTGAGTTTCAGTCAGCGTTCCAACACCCATACTCCACCAGTGCACATTTTGCAACACAAATGTCCCCATTTATCTTCCCACCAACCTGCCTCTATGGCAGACACTTTTCTCTCTGTCTCTGTCTCATTATGTGCATTGTGGCTTGCAATTCAGACACTGAAGGGTTACCGTGTGTATTCATTTACCTACTTCCAACACTCAGTTCTAGTTTAGCTTTACCATTTCCAACTATGGTTAGAAACCTTGTCTTCTCTGTCTTTTCAACCCTGGCCCCATCAAACACCTGTGGTAGATTCCAACTGACATATACTCTTATCTCTGGAGATACATTTTTATTCCCAGCATCAAATGAATGCAATACATCCTTCAAATGTTAGTAAAGATCTTCCAAAAGACATCTTCATTCAGCCTGCGTGCCAGATTGTGTCTCAATTTTACTTCTTAATTGAGAAAGAAGGCGGGGGCTTCTGAATGACATCACATCTGAACACGTTTGGAGATTGATAGTTACTGTAACAATGCAGGTCAATAGCTGGATGGACCTAGTTCTCAGTCTTAGCTTGGGGTCCTTCCTTAAGCATAACCTCATTCTAGATGATATTTTTCAACAGTCCTGTGTGTATATAGAAAAGTTCTAAATAAGGAATTTTGTGGATGTTAAGACTCAGAATCTATTTGCATTTTTGTTACAAACTCTTGGGGTTGAAATTGAAGCTATGTTCTTCCACAGAAAAGTTGGTCGCTTTTCTGCCACTCCCAGTGCCTCTGAGGGTTTGAAGGGACAGATGGCTGTGTGAACTCAAAACTAAAGAATGGTTTGAATAATTATTGTGGTTCAAATTTTTATGGACGTTTATCTCCCTTCTTCTGACAAGTGATAAGACCAAGTCATGGAAAATGTAACCTTTCTATTTAGAAGCTTTATTTCTTATTAATTTTGATTAATGATTTGATTTCCAACTTTGCCTGAGGGAAGAGAAAAACTCAATTACATTTATATTACAAATTTAATTTAATATCTATTAGAAAATCTGTTAGAGTCCCCAAACTTAACCTTTTTAGTGTTAAAAGAGAAATACATGACAATTCACAACAATTTATAATCCATGATATATTTGCTATAATAAAGTAGGCTACTTATAAGAGTTTAGATAACTTATTAAACAGTTTTGAGTTCATTTATCAGTGAAAATAATTTTGAATGGTTAATACTGCTAGGCAGTGAGGACTGAAAAATGAACAAGACGGACAAAAACCCCTTCACGTGTAGATTTTCACTCCTTTTGTACTATTCTGAAACTTGAAGCTGACAGTAAAAAATTGCATTTGCATCACTAATCACCAAAGGTATAGATTAATTGTATCACTTGTCTTCCCTTTGATCATCGATTTGCTCGAGCAGGTGCCAGTAACGTCACCATTCAATGGGAATGAAGTCCATTACTGTTACTGTTTTGGCATATCGAATACACCACGGATAGGTTGCCAGGCTCTGCCATGGCTCTGGGTCATCCCAGGGGCCCAGTCTTTTCTAAAGAAAATACAAGTCCCATCATTTCAATTTTGTTCAACAACCCTGACACAATCTGAAGATGGATGGTAAACAATATAAGCTAATAATTTTAGTATTTTTTCTTAAGATGGCATTAAATAGCAACATGACATCAAAACAGACCAATGAAGAATGAGTGAACATTTTCTATCTTAGTACATTTTACAGAAAAAAATTTTTACTTTATCAATAAGGTAATCTACATTTTTATTTACAAAGTGGATCCCAAATTCTGTAATTGGTCCTCCTCTACAATGTTACAAAATTGCTATTTCAATATAGTCTCTTGCAAAACTCATTACAAATATAATTAAGTAAAAAATGTACTAGTTGCTTGATATCTATCCTCACCATAATATTATTGGGTTCAGTTAATGCCTCCCTTGTTTGGTCCCATGTTTCTGCACTTAGAGGTGAGCTCACCAGTGATGGGCAGACAGTAAACCTAGACTCTAGGTTCACAGCGAACATTTTCTTGCTGGACTATTGGCACAAAAAATTAAGGTCTAAGTAAGTGTGTATAGATTTTTATATTAAATTGTCACTAGTAAACATGAAAGTTTTGTCTTCTTCATAAAATGGCACTTGAGAACTCGAATCATACTACATACTGACTTAATTAACAATGCCATGCTTTCTTCTATCCGTGGCCTTAAAGAAATATTTTAATCTATTATATCACATTCTTAGAGTTCTAACAGACTTTATTGCTTAAGCATTGATGCTGAGATGTTCCACTGGTGGCACACACTTGAGTATTTCTTAATTAACTTCAATTGCAGCTCTGGGGTCAGTGTGTTGATATAAGTGATTTTATTTTATAGTGCCATTATCACTTACTATGCCTATAGTTCATTTTCTCTTTTGGTAATACTACTTTTAAAAGCTGATACCCTATTTTCCATTTTAAATGCTCATTATTCTCTATGACATCAGCAGGCATCTTTGATCATTCACTTTTATGCATTGTCTCTGGTATGCATTCAGATTTATTTTCATTGCCCCCGCCCCACAGAGCAGAGGCAGTTCTCGAAGGATTACATTAAATTTTTATTTGTTCTGTTGTGTTTTTATTTCTTTTGAATTTTATCCTAGTCTTCTTCTTTATCTGATTCTGTAAAACTATCACTGTTTAACAGATATAATGACTTTCTTGATTTTTTTTTAAAGAAAATTATAAATTCTCTATTATTTTATACATCTTACTATACAATTTTTTTGTTAAATGAAATTTTCATTTAGATCCTGAGATACGTTTCCTTCCTTTTAAATTGTAGGTGTTTTATTTTTCTCTTTCAGTCATAATACTGTGATTTTTGCCCCACAAGGTATTGCAGGTGTGCCTGGCTGCATCAGCAGGTGGCAGCCAGGAAACAGGCTTGTCTATACCCAGGGCTCTGCCCCATGGGTCATGGATGGTTGATGGTCTGACATAGAAAAAAACTGGGCCCTCTGGGAAGAACCCAGGAGCCACGGAAGAGCCTGGAAAGCTACCCATGGTGTATTTAATATGCCAAAAACAGTAACAATAACAGACCTCATTCCCAATGAATGGAGATGTTACTGGCGCCCGCTTGAGCAAATCGATGAACAACCGGGAAGATAAGAGACAAGTGGCAAGTGACTGTGACTTTTCTGTTGTTTTTATTTGTTAATTAAATTTGATTGATATTTCATCTAATAGAAAATTCAGAAACTTGTTGAATAAAGTTTGTCCCCACTGTGGCTTACTTGACAGCAAAGCACCCTTTTGCATCCTGTGTTGGTAAACATACTGGAAGGGTGCATGGGGAAATCACCCCTATTCAAATCTGCTTGTTATAAACACCCACAAGTACACCCAACAAATTTAGAGAGGAAGACCAAATTGATTTTTGTTTTCATATAGCATGGAAATTGTGAAAAAAAAATTGTAGGAGAATTTGAGTTACTACTTTAGGAATTTTTGATATTAATATTAAAATATTTCTTCTTTCTTGAATTCCTCTACACAGATAATGCAAAATATGAATGCTCTGAGAGTGTTACAATATTCTATCATTTCTTAGGCCAAATAAAGATTAGCCCTGATATTTTACACTCAGTGGCAACACCTGAAGGTAGACACTCCAGACCCAACCATTCCAAACCCACAGCTGCGCCCACTTGGCCACGTGGAAGCAGCCCATAGAGCTCCAGAGGGCAGTAAACGGCTCAGCTAGCCTTTGGCTGAGTCCAACATAACTCCAAGGATTTGCTTACTGAAGTGGGGGAGGGCCACGCTGGCCAGACTTGGAGCAGGGATTTGGGCCCTCCTCCCATTCTTTCACCTCCATGTTGGAAAGTGTGGCTGTGAGCTCCCATCCACCACAGCCAGCAACCCTGGAAGAGAGACACTCCAGACCCACAGCTGTGCTGGTGTGTGGCCACTCCATGGCAGTACTACAGTCTTAGATAATACTGGAAGTTAGGACAGGGTCCTTCCCAGGATCTTTCACATGTATACACTGTATACAGTTCTAGGCAGAGTTCTAGCCATGACCCGTCATCCCAGTGAGCCTAGAAAGAAGCCAGGGGAATCCCCACACCATGAGGTAAGTCATTCTCAACATCCAGACTCCACAGCTCCTCAGAGCTCCACTTAAGAGAAAAGCTGATCTCTCCCTGTTGAGGGTCATCAGTAAAGCTCAAGATGAGCGCCTACTACTGAGAGTGTACACCTACACGGCAGAGCCTAGCAAGCTACCCATGTTGTATTTGATATGCGAAAAACCAGTACCAATTATAGACCTCATTCCCATGACCTGAAGGAATTGTTTGAGGCAATCTGTGTTCCTGGAACAAGCAGATGCCCTTGGGCTATACTTGCTCGTGACAGGACATATGGAGATGTTACTGGTGCCCACTCAAGCAAATCAGTAAACAATGAGAAGACAAGAGATACAAGTGATTTTACACTGAGTGGTATCTGTGCCTAGTAGAGCACTTTAAGTAAGTATGCTTCATTTACAAAAAGTAAAACAATGGACACCATCTATCAAAGTATAAGTTCACCCTAATAAATATAACAGTCCTCTCTTTTGTCAAGTCACTGTCATATGTTGGCAAATTGAAAGTTAAAATGCTTATCAATAATTAAAATTATTGATACAGCTGTACATCTGTTCCTTATACCTATTTAGATATTGTATGTATATACCCTGTCAATGGAATCCCCACACCATGAGGGCAACCATTTTCAACATCAAGACTCCACAGCTCGTCAAGCTCCACCCAAGAGAAAAGCCAATCTCTCCCCATTGCGGTTCATCAGTAAATGCATGAACTGAGAGTCTACCTACTACCAAGAGTATCTCACATGCACGCAGAGCATGGCAAGCTACCTATGTCATATTTGATATGCCAAAACAGTAACAATTTAGACCCCATTCCCATTACCTGAAGGAATGGTTTGAGGCTCTTCATGTTCCTAGAGTGAGCTGATGCCTTTGGGCTACTAGCATGAGACAAGGACATATGGAGATGTTACCGGTGCCAGCTCCAGCAAATCGATGAACAATGGGAAGACAAGTGATGCAAGTGATGTATATTCCCTAATCACTTATATTTGATAATTATACCATTTGATGCCCTTGGGCTCTACTAGCATGAGACAGAACACATGGAGATGTTACTGGTGCCCGCTCGAGCAAATCGATAATGAACAGAAGACAGTGATACAGTGACATACCATTTGATAATTAACTACAATTTTATTTCATAGAAATTTGTCTTCTCTAAGTTCATTCTGTTGTTTCCTCAACAACCAGTTTGTGTAACAGTTTAAAGTCATTTTTGAAAGTTTTTATTTACTATAGCATTCAACACTTGGAACTGAGAAACTGTGCTGAGAAATAAAAACTATAATTTGTGTGAAGTTTTACCTTCTCCATTTTTTAAAACAAGCATGTTTAGTTAACACCTGACCATCCTAAACTGCCCTTGGTTAGGGTTGTTTTAAGCTAATATACTTACCCTGTACCCCCAAGAAAATAAAAAACCTAAATTCAAAAAATGATCTATAAATTAAACACTTCATGTGGATTAGAATAAAAATGAATGTTTTCTGTTTTTATTTGAGAGGGGAGGGAGCTTTGTGATGCTTCTCCCTTAATTAAAGGTGGAATGAACTTAGATGATATACATAGAAGATGACTAACAAAGAACATAATTGTCAACCATTAGATTAAAACAGGAAGCTTTGATTTAATCTCCTTTAGCCATCTGAATTGAATTTGGTTGTGTACCTCACATGCAAATCTGACTTCCCAGAGGTAAGATCAAGAGTAAGGGTGATCCTACAAAGGTGGTCAAAGTTAATGATTTTGATAAAGTTTTGGGCAGGATACTTAGAATGATATGACTTAAGCTAGTGTCAGTTACTAACCAGATGATATTCCAAACGACATTTGAAGAAGGGTATAGAGTGAGCATATCTGAAAAAAATAGGCAGGAAATTAACTTCGAAGGCAGAAAAAATGTTGTGTGCTCATGGTTCTAGGTAGTGCCAATCAATGATTGTTGGTCTGATGAGTGATGAAGGCTCAGCATAAATGACAGGAGCAAAATTATTTTTTCAGAGGGGTGAGAGGGTATCTGGCAATGCCCAAATTGTACTCTTCACTCTGCATGCAGGGATCACTCCTAGGGGCTTGAGAGACCAATGTGAGACAACTACCCGATCTGCTGTACTATCTTTCTATCTCCAATTTACAGATTTTGGATGAGCCCAAATTTTGGAATTGAAATAGTTTTGAATCCTAATTCCATAATTGTTTTTGAATCATTGTTTGAATCCTAATCCTAGTTTTATGAGTCATGTGAGTTTGGGAAAATTAAACTTTAATGGTCTTCTATATAGAATGGAATTCTAATGATTAATATAATATAATTGGAGAGTGTTGTCATGCTTGGATTTTGTAATGTGCATAAGTGACATCCAGTACTTAGTTGTGGTATCAAAGGTTTTGTGTTCCTAGAGGAAAGACAGGTCTTTTGATTATACTCACAAATAACTACTCGTCATTTAAATTTATCAAATGATATCATGGTAATTATTTTAATACTACATATTTGAAACTCAGCCAGTCAGTGATAGCCTTTGAATTATTCTTTTCACAATAGTGCCTTAGAAAATAAAGTACCCTTGAATTAGCTTAACTAAGAATGTAAAAGACCTGTACAAAGAAAAACTATAAAACACTGCTTCAAGAAATAAAAGAGGACATGAGGAAATGGAGACTCATATGCTCATGGATTGGTAGAATCAACATTGTCAAAATGGCAATACTCTCTAAAGTATTATGCCAATTCAATGCAGTCCCTATAAGGATACTCATGAGGGGCGGAGCGATAGCCCAGTGGTAGGGTGTTTGCCTTGCACGCGGCCGGCCTGTGCCGGCCAGGGTTCAATCCCTGGCATCCCATATGGTCCCCCCGAGGCACCGCCAGGAGTAATTCCTGAGTGCAGAGCCAGGATAACCCCTGAGCATCGCCAGGTGTGACCCAAAAGGCAAAAAAAAAAGGATACTCATGACATTTTTCAAAGAAATTGATGAAACACTCTTAAAAATTCATATGGAACAATAAATCACCACAAGTAGCCAAAGCAATCCTTTTGAAAAAAGATGGGAGGCATCACTATTCCCAACTTCAAACTGTACTACAAAAAGGTAGTAATTAAAACAGCATGGTATCAGAGTAAAAACAGACCTGTCGAAATGTAGAATAGAGCTGAATATCCTGACATAGTTCCTAAAATATATGATGATTTAATATTTGATAAAGGAGCAAAGGGTATGAAATGGAGCAAGGAAATTATCTTCAACAAGTGGCACTGGGAAAACTGGGAAGCTACATGTAAAAATATGAATTTGGACCCTCTCTCTAACACCATTCACAAAAGTCAGATCAAAATGAATTAAAGATCTCAATATCAGACTTTAATCCATAAAGGACATTGAAGAAAATATAGGAAAAACCTTCCATGACATTGAAGCTAAAAGCATCTTCAAAGATGAAACACCTCTAACAAAAAAAATTGGAAGCAAAGATAAACATAGGGGACTACATGAAACTAAAAATCTTCTTCACCTCAAAAGAAACAGTGACCAGGATACAAAGACAGTACACAGAATGGAAAATAATATTCACACAATTCTCATCTGATAAGTGGTTAATATCTGAGATATTTAAGAAACTGGTAGAATCTTTTACAAGAAGAAAATAGCCAATCCCATTAAAAAGGGGGAGAATAAATTAACAGAAACATCCTCAAAGAAGAAATTCGAATGACCAAAAGGCATATGAAAAAATACTCTTCATCACTAATCATCAGGGAGATGCAAATCAGAACAAATATCATCTAACACCACAGAGACTGGAACATATCTAAAAGAACAAGAAGAACAAGTGCTGATGTGGATAAGGGGAGAAAGGGACTCTTACTCATTGTTGGTGGGAATGCTGACTGGTCCAGTCATTTTGTAAAACAATATGGATATTCCTCCCAAAACTAGAAATTGAGCTGCTATTTGGCCCAGCCGTACCACTCCTGGGAATTTACCCTGGGGTCCAAAAACACACAGCAGATACACCATTTGTGCTCTATCATAATTACAGCACTATTCACAATAGCCAGAATCTTGAAACAACCTGAGTGCCCTAGAACAGATGACTGAATAAAGAAACCATGGTGCATTTTTAGAATAGAATACTATGCAGCTGTTATGAAAACAAATTTATGATATTTGTCTACAAATGGATGGACATGGAGCACATCATGCTGAGTGAAATTAGTCAGAAGGGAAAGGACAGATATAAAATGACTGCATTCATTTCCAGGATATGAAAAATAGTATGCTATTAATATCAAAGTCCAGACAAAACATAGATGAGGAGGACTTGTAAATGGTTGGAATCTGCACAAGTGTGATATTCAGAGGTTAGGTAAGATCGAGAAGGCCCAGTGTGCTAATAATTGTTGGAAATAGTAAAGCCACACTAGACTGAGCATTGAACGTAAGCAAAGGCATATACATGATAACCCATAAATGTATGTGTTGCAAGCCACAGTGGAAGAGGAGCAGTGGGAGGAAGAGGAAGAGGATGAAGAAGAAGGAAGAAGGAGGAGGAAGAAGAAGTAGAGGAGAAGAAGAGAGGAGGAGGAGGAAGATGAGGAAGAGAAGAAGAAAGGAGGAGAAGGAAGAGGGAGGAGGAGGAAGAGGAGGAAGATGAAGAAAATGAAGAGGAAGATGAGGAGGAAGATGAGTAAAACGAGGAGGAGACGAGGAGGAGGATGATGAGGATGACAAGGAGGAAGACGAGGAGGAAGATGAGGAAGAAGAGGATGAAGAAGAGGAAGAAGAAGAGGAATAAAAGAGGAAGAGGAAGAGGAAGAGGAGAAGTAGAGGAAGGAGAAGAGGAAGGAGAGGAAGGAGAGAGGAGGAAGAGGAAGGAGGAAGGAGAGAAAGGAGAGTAAGGAAGAAGGAGAGAAAGGAGAGTAAGGAGGAAGGAGAGGAAGGAGAGTAACGAGAGGAAGGAGAGGAAGGCGAGGAAGGAGAGGAAGAACAGGAAGAAGAAGAGGAAGAAGAGGAAGAGGAAGAAGAAGAGGAAGAAGAAGAAGTAGAAGAAGAAAAAGCAAGCAAGCCAGCAAGCCAGCCAGCAAGCCAGCAAGCCAGCAAGCAAGCAAGAAAAGAGAGATAGAAAGAAAGAAAGAAAGAAAGAAAGAAAGAAAGAAAGAAAGAAAGAAAGAAAGAAAGAAAGAAAGAAAGAAAGAAAGAAAGAAAGAAAGAAAGAAAGAAAGAAAGAAAGAAAGAAAGAAAGAAAGAAAGAAAGAAAGAAAAGAAAGAAAGAAAGAAAGAAAGAAATCAAAAGAAAGAAAGAAAGTCAGAAAGAGTGAACTTGTAATAGAGGCAAACTGGGGAAGGGAATTTGGGGACATTGGTGGTGGGAAATGTGTACTGGTGAAGGGTTGGGTGCTGGAACATGTGGTACTGAAACCCAATCATTAACAGCTTTGTTATTTTGTATCTCATGGAAATTTTTTTTAAAACAGATTAAGAAGGAAATACAAATATGGGTTCCAAATCCTAAAAAAGTGTCAATTAAGGCTCAATTAATAATGTAATAACTCACCTCCTAAAAAAGCAGTGACAACCAATCAAACCCAAAATATTAAAGGTTAACAGATCCCTTATGTAGATCCACTTCTAAAAATGACTAATTCATGGACTCCACACTGGTGCACATTCAATAATATGGGCTCCCTGTTTTTAGTGAAGTCGTTCCCACAATCTTTTCTCCATAAAAAGCAATTAAAAAGCCCTTATGGTTTGCTTCCTGGTATAAGGCCAGACATTTCCTTCTTTTTTAAAAAAAATTATTATACCACCGTGAGACATACAGTTACAAAGGTGTTCATAATTCGTTCTAGGTAATACAGTATTCCAGCACCCAACCCTCCACCAGTGCCCCATTTCCACCACCAATGTACCCCACCCATCCCGCCCACCACCAGGCTGCCTCAATAGCTGGTAGCCCCGTTTCCTCTCTTTCTCTCTGTCTCTGCACCTCTCTCCCTCTTCTTTTACACATTGTGGCAAGCCCTGCAGATATTTAGTTTATCACTTAAGTCTCTTTGTGTATATTCAATGGTGCGTTTTAATCTGCCATTACCATTTCCCACACTTAGTAAAACACTGGTATCTATTTATATCCTATTAATGAATGCAGTCATTCTATGTCTGTCCTTTTTCTTCTGACTAATTTTACTCAGCATGATAGTCTCCATGTCCATCCATTTGCAGGTAAATTTCATAATTTCATCTTTTCTGACAGCTGCATAGTATTCCACAGTGTAGATGAACCACAGTTTCTATAGCCAGTCCCTCTGTTCTCGGGCATTTAGGTTGTTTCAGGATTCTAGCTATTGTGAATAGCGCAGAGATGAATAAAGAAGTACAGATAGTGTTTCTGCTATGTGTTTTTCGGTCTCTCAGGTATATTCCCAGGAGTGCTATTGCTGGATCAAATGGGAGCTCAATATCTACTTTTTTGGAGGAATGCCCATATTGTTTTTCAAAAGGGCTGGACCAGTCAGCACTCCCACCAACAGTGGATGAGAGTCCCTTTTTCCCCACATCCACTGGGAAAACTGGGCAGCTATGTGTAAAAAAATGAACTTAGACCTCCTTCTAATGCCATGCACAGAAGTCAGATCAAAATGGATTATAGATCTCAACATCAGACATTAATCTATAAGGTACATCAAAGGAAACATAGGAAAAATGCTCTAAGACATCGAAACTAAAAGTATCTTTAAAGAAGACACACCGCTAACCAAGCAAATGGAAGCAAAGATAAATAAATGGGATAATATAAAATTGAAATGATTCTGCACCTCAAAAGAAACGGTGACCAAGATACAAAGACAATCCACAGAGTGGGAAAGGATATTCACCCAGTACCCATCTGACAAGGGGTTAATATCCAGGATATATCAGGCACTGGTAGCACTCCACAAGAACAAAACAGCAAATCCCATCAAAAAAATGGGGAGAAGAAATGAACAGAAGCTTCCAAAAAGAAGAAACTCGAATGGCCAAAAGGCATATGAAAAAGTGCTCTTCATCTTTAATCATCAGGGAGATGCAAATCAAAACAACAATGAGGTACCGTCTCACACCGCAGAGACTGGCACACATCCAAAACAGCAAGACATTTCCTTCTACATATAGGAAATAGCTAATAAATTTAGTGTTACTGCTGTTACTGCTGCTTCTACATTTTCACTTTGATAATGGCAGTAATGTTACAGGGTGCACTGGTCTCTTCAATATCAGGATAAAAGAGAAACGTTTAAGAAATAAATGAGAAATAAATGAGATAAAATTGTTCATTAGAGAATTTTGGAAAAGTATTTTATGTAATTCAGAGCCTCACAGCTAGAATGAAAATTCTAGAAGAACTCTGAAGCTCTACATAGACCAAATAGGTTTTCTTCAGACTCTACATAGACCAAATAGGTTTTCTTACATGTCAGGTTTAGTGGATGCTTGACTTCCCACATATAATGAGTAAAATTCCTTTGGTATGGAACTGCATCATATTTATGGGATAGAGAGACTTCTGTGAATGTCCACTCATATCTAGCCCCAATCTACCATCCCCCACAGTCTCCCAGCACTGAAGTGAAGAGAAATATCAGAAGCTCATGTAACCTTTGCTCATGCAACTCTTTTATGTTATTTGAAATAAAGAAGATTCATGAGTCACTTTATAATCAGAACTAGAATTTACCTCTTCTCTGCTTTCTCTCATTACCTTTTAAAATCATGGTGAAAACGGGAAATTTATTTTCTGTGTGGCTCTACCCTGCGAAGTATTCAACCAGGAACTATTCTTCTAGAGCCCACCTGATACTAGAGGTGAAAGCCATTGAGCAGACACTCTTGACAGTAATTAGCTCTGTAGGTCCAGTCTTCTTAAGGTTTCCTTGTGTTGTGATTAAGGATTAAGTTGTCCTAATTTTGCCTTATCTATGATAGCTTGCAGGATAGGTTTAAGACTCTGGCTTTATTCTGACATATAACTGTGCTATTAAGAGATTACTTCAAAGTCTTATTTTCATTGTCATCCTTATTTCTGAAAAGGATTCCATTCTTTCATCCTTATTTTTAAAGGGCTAATTAACTTAATATGACTTTAACCATTTGAAGAATAATTTTTCCTTATAATTTTCTAATCTTAAATTTTTTTAAGTTCTGAAAAACTCTGAAAAGAAAGAGAAAATAGCAATTTGAATGCCTAAATACTAACCACATATTCTTAAACAATATGACTGATTGAAGCTATCAACAGATTTTCATAGTTTAGTTTGAAGAACAATTTTAAGAATTTTTTTTTTATTTTATAAATTAGTGGTTCTGATATTTGAAAATCGACATAAAATGTGAAATAATTTGAATATAAGATTGTTAGGGTATTTCATAATTGTTAAGACCTTTTACAATTTGTAGTATAAAAGAAATTATAACTAATATTTTAATTATATTAAATACAGACAATAAAAAAGTAGCACTTATTATGGAGACAAGATCTGGTTAAAAACAAAAATTAGAAGCATTTATACATGGTAGAAACAAACTGAAAATAGAAACAAATGTACTCACAATATTGTTAAATATAATTAAAGACCACCAAATATATGAAAGTTAATTTCTTAACTCAGAGGACCCTCCACTCCATGAGGGGCCTCCATGTTCCACATCCGGACTTCCCCCCTGCGTCAGCACTCCACCAGCAGACCAACCTATCACAGCCCAAATTATCAAGATCCACACTGCTGCAGTCTTTTTAATACAGCCCAGAGCCTCACAACAAGCCAGATGACCCCCGACTCCATGAGGGCCTCCATTTTCCACATTCGGACTTCCCTCTCATCAGAACTCCATCCACCCTGCAGACCAGCCTATCACAGCCCGGCCTGTGTGGCCCTACGCGGCTGCGCCGGTTCATCAATAAATGCTGGATTTTGAGATGACTACAAGAGTATGCTACCCGCACCTCAGAGCCTGGCAAGCTACCCACGTCGTATTTGATATGCCAGATACCAGTAACAATTATAGACCTCATTTCCACGACCTGATGGAATTGTTTGAGGCTCTTTATGTTCCTCGAGCAAGCAGGTGCCCTTGGGCTCTACTTGCAAAAGACAGGTCATATGGAGATGTTACTGGTGCCCGCTCGAGCAAATCGATGATGAACGGGAAGACAGTGATACAGTGAATTTCTTAACATTCATCATCATAAGATACTGCTAAGAATAAAATTCTATAGAAAATGTGAAGTAAGTCAGCCATGTCGATAGATTGTAAAACTCCATGTATGCTGTTAAAATGTGAACTAGCACCAAAGATATGTATATATTTAATACACTTGATCACTTGACATCCTGCTATTCATCGATTTGCTATACAAGGACAATGAAAATCCTAGGCTTGAAAACAGAGAAATAGTATAGCACTAGGGTGATTGCTCTGCACATGGCTGATCTAGGTTTGATCACGGCACTCCCTGATGCCACCAGAAGTGATCTCAGAGCCAGTGGAAAGCCATGAAGACAACTATATTTGGTCAGAAATAAAATAGACCCTCCTCCCATAAAAGTCACTATGGTATATGACAAATATATATTTCACGGGGCTTCATTGAAATATTACAGAACTTAAGAATAATTTAATACAAATCACCAACTGTTCAAAATAGGTGCTACAGTAATTTGATGGGGAAAAGCATGACTTTCTCAATAAAATAACTTGGGTCAATGGGATATCCTTATAGAAAAAATACTCTGATTTCTACTTTATATGATAAATAAATTACTGATGTTTTTTCATTAAATTACACTTAAAACTCTATTAATAAAATCAATAAATTTGCTTTATTATCTTATGTAAGACAGTGGATGGGGCACTGAGTTAATGGTGGAGAGAAGCTAACTCACTTGAAGACGGTGTTGTGTTGAACACTGTTTGCATAAACCCACATCCAATAACAGTATTGTAAATCATGGTGGACTGATTTTAACCTAAACAAAAACATACCATATGTATCATTATACTTCTTGAAATTATATACTAAAAATAGATGTTCATCAAATGAGATATGTTAATCCTCTGCTGATGTTATAATGTAGAAATTTCCAAAGTTCCTATGAACAATAAAAAAATAAAGGTAGGAAATCTATATAAAGGGTTATATAAATTGAGGCCAATAAATTATCACTATGCACGAAAATGTGAACATTACAAAGAGCATTGAATAAAACCAATAAAATAGAGTAAGAGTACACACTGATTACTTTCATTAAAATTTAAAGAGGAGGTGAGAGGGACAGTACAGTGGGTAAGGTGCTTGCCCTTGCACCTGACCAGCCAGGGTTTGGGTTCAATTACCAGCATCCCATATGGATCCCTGAGTCCTGCTAAAAGTGATCCCTATGCATAGAGCCAGGAGCAAGACCCTAGCACAGCTAGGTGAGGGCCAAAAACAAATTAGCAATATATATATGTATATATATCTTTATATATACATATATGTATATTTCTATATCTATATATATGGGCTATATATCTATCTCTATTTCTATCATCTCTATATCTCTATATCATCTATATATATCATCTCTATCTATCTATCTATCTATCTATCTATCTATCTATCTATCTATCTATCTATCTATCTATCTATCTATCTATCTATCTATCTATCTATCTCTATCTCTATCCATATCTAATCTATGTATTGTTGCCTGGTGCCATAATGTAGCAGGTAGGGCACTTTCCTTGCATGTAACTGACTCAGGTTTGATCCCCTGCACAACATAAGCCTTGCCAAGAATAATACCTGAGGAAAGAGTCAGTTATGAGCCATGAGCACTCTGGGGGTAGCTCAACATTCCCACCAAATTTTAATAGACAAAATTATTCTAATGGAATTATAAAATCAGTATAGTGATTGTTGTTGAGTATGAAATGGACAGATGCAATACACCTAAAGGTAACATCTGATAAGTTGCTGATCTCCTGTGTTCTGATTTGAATGACACATGAATACAGTCATTTTGTGAAACTGCACCGAAGAGTAAACATGATTTTATGTATCACTTGTATCACTTGTCTTCCTGCTGATCATCGATTTGATTGAGCGGGCACCAGTAACATCTCCATAAGTTCTGTCACATGCTAGTGTAGCCAAGGGCATCTGCTCGCTCCAGGTTCTGCTGGGGTGGCATGCCACGGCTAAAACCTGCCTTCCATTCTGGGCACCATGTGATCAGGGAGAGCTGGTAGCAGCTTTGCCCTGTTTTTTTGAGTCTCTGGATCAGCGTACCTGGGCTGGGCTTGAAAAAGACTGCTGCATAGTGAGTCTTTGACAAGCTGGGCCTCGTCACATAAAATCATAATGATTTTATGTAATTTAAAAATAATTATACCACCATGAGATTACAAAGATATTCATGATTGGATTTCTATAATTTTATATAAATTTATTCTAGTAGAAAGTTTTCTTAAAAACTGCCTCTTGAATAACCACATTATACTTAAATTCTGATACTGATTTTAACTTAATTAATGCAACAGATGTGCACTTAAAATTAATTAAATCATAGTTGCAATCAAAGTCGTTTGCTTATTGATTTATGTGATCATTTTGATGGTACTTTATCTTCATTTGAGATTGACTTTCAATTGATGGAGACATGAAGACCTCAAATGATTCAATTTAGGTGACTGTTCCTCACTCTTTATGATCACAAATCTCCCAATGAATTTGAAATGCATTAGCAATAATCTGTTATTTAGTTAGAATCTTTAGAAAATCTTAAAAGTAACCAAATTTACCTGCTAGGTGAAACAGGTATACTATATACTTCTTTCCCTAAGCATGATCTACATGATCACAAATTTTGGTGGTTATAAAGAACATAAATTATATAATTTATCTTTTTATTATAAACATAATCTCAGGCTCAAAAATAAGTGATATGCATGAATCTTGCAGTTATTCATTAACTCACATTCAAAAAGTTTGTTGAGTATTCCAAAATTCTCTTTGGCACTTTCGATATATCCGAATAGAAAATGAATATAACTTTACTATGTACCTACATTTTAGCTTGCAAGAAAAACAACAAATCAAATATAATTAATAAGTAAATTATGACACGCCAAATGGTACTTAATATCATAAACAATAAAAGTATTGGTTCATGATGACAGAACAAAATTGGCAGAGCTTTGAATGATTATTAAGAGAAGAGAATGGTTGACATCTCACTGATAATAGAAAATTTAAGATAAAAGACAGAGAGATAACCATAGATACCCAAGAGCCTTCCAGACAGCATAGCCAGTAGAAAGGCATGAATGCCTAAGCATGCTCTGATCATTGAGGAATTCTAGGATGTCAATGTGTGCCTGGCATATTAATCAATTATAAGAGCAACAGAAGACAGAGAATTGCAGACTGGGCATAGAATTCAAATCACATAGAAGAACTTACTTTTTATGACCAAGGCTCAGATTTAATCTCTAGCAACACACAATCTTCTAAGCACTCCTGGAGGAGACCCTGGAAACCACCTCCAACAAAAGAAATTTTTCATTGCTCCTACCATAAACAAGTCATTGAAGTTTCTTGATCAGAGAATAACGAGTAGCATAGAAACTTAGAACATGACTTTCTGGCTTTCTTTGAAGAATAGATCAAAGGAGAAAAGTAGCATTTGGGAGTCTTTAAGACAGGCTTAAAGGCTGTCTTAAATTATTTCTTAAATTAATCTATAAGAGGATAATGTAAACTTGGATTATGATAGTGACAAAGAAAAGAAGGTTGACAAATGTGGGGGTGCCCACCCAGGGACGCCAGATGTTGGGATGCCCCGGGGTCCCCAACAGTGCCGGGAAGCGAGTTCCCTTCTACCTCTGAAGCCAGCGGGGAATGGATGAAGACTCAAGAATCCGATGCAATTTTAAAAAGCTTTATTTATCACAGGTTCAGACATACAAGTCAGCAATAGAAAAAACCCTGTGTTTAGGATTCCCGGCTAGAACCCCAGCCAAGTGTAGGCCAAGATGGCGGCCACCACGTGTTAAGGCCCTGTAAAAAGGAGACAAAGACAAGACTCCCAAGAAGAGTGCGAGCCCCAAAAAGACAAAAGAGAGCCCCAAAAAGAAAGAGAGAGAGAGAAAGAGAGAGAGAGAAAGAGAGAGAGAGAGAGAGAAAGAGAGAGAGAGAGAGAGAGAGAGAGAGAGAGAGAGAGAGAGAGAGAGAGAGAGAGAGAGAGAGAGAGAGAGAGGAAGCAGGCTGGTTTTATATCCCTGCAACTCAGACCTCCCACTATTATGGGAAGCAGGAAGGGTCAAATGCCCTCAGATAATTTTCCCAGCACATCACCTAGGCCCTATTATATGCTAATGTTTTGAGCCAAGATCTGCCTGGAAATGCCTTTATAGGGTAGAGAAGGGGGTTTCTGAGATGGCATGTCTCTGTACCAAAGACTAATACTAATGCCAGTCAAATATTTCTCCAAGACTTCACAAGAGTCTCATTTACTTCACTGTAGTTTTGTATTTTAGTTGCCTTTGAGTTATCAGGGAGCCATGCTTGCTTGCTTGGAGGCAAACAGCATTTCTTTCTGGTCTAATTACTTAGAGATCCAATGTGGCCAGGCAAATATGCTGGTAAGGTCTAGCTAGTCCCGCTATGATTGTGATAGCATGAGAGAATATTTATACCAGCCAGCACAGAATACATGGTCAGATAAACTGCCACATTTAAATTACTCCCTTATCTAAGAAGTGCTTTGCAGGGAGGCAATCCAGGGCAGGTGCAGAGGCTTTTAGGCTTTTAGGTGTCCTGCAACAGACAAAGGTAATATTTTTGAGATTATGTTGAAGGTAATTAGGACAGTCTGGATAGGTTACATTGGATGAATGATGCCAAGCGGTGTTGTTTTTGTTGTTGTTGTTTCCAACCACAGAATACTGGTAAAGTGGATCATCTGAGAACTGTGCTTCCCCTGTTGATGAAGGAAGCAAATCCTAGGAGAATATCCATCACTTCACGTTTTTTTTTTTTTGCTTTTTTGGGTCACACCCTGCGATGCTCAGGGGTTACTCCTAACTCTGCACTTAGGAATTACTCCTGTTAGTGCTGGGGGACCATATGGATGCCGAGGATCAAACCCTGGTCGGCCGCATGCTAGGCAAACACCCTACATTGTACTATTACTCTGGCTCCTCATCAGTTAACTTTTGATTTTTTTAATTAATATATTCATTTTTGGGTTTGGAGGCCATACCTGGAGGTCAAACATTCTATTTTCAAGCTGGGAGAAATAACCGAATTTAAACTGATAATATCTCAAACAAAAAACATTGATTATGTAAAAGATATATGAATAGAGACGTTACTGGTGCCCATTCGAGCAGATTGATGAACAATGGGAAGACAAGTGACAAGTGACAAGAGATATAAAATCTGTCACAAATAGCTTGAGTAGGTGAAAGAAGATGAGATCTTGTGCTTACTATCAGTGACAACCTAAAAGACAACCTCGGCAGTATTGGTACAATTGGGCAAATGGACATTGTGTATCATCTGGGATGATGCACATGTGAGACTTGAGTTTGTTTTACAGGTTTCTGCTTCTTTCCTGGAGTAGGGATTCTGAAATCCTTGTAAATTCCTAAGTAATGCAAAAGCTAGAGATCTTTCTGCTCTCATCTGAAGTCTATGACCCCATATCAGCTGAGAGTTCTTAAGTACCCTGGAATTGACTGGGGAATAAGGTGTTTTGCTCTAATTAGGTAGCTTCTGGGGGTTCTGTACAGTGGATGGTCACCAGAAATACCAAGGAATGGAAGATTTAGCTTTTGAGACCCACATTGTATTCCCCAGAAGGGAAATGACCTAACAATAAAATCTTAGCTGAGCATATCACATGAGGAAGCCTCTCTAAAAATGACAACAGAATGGAATTCAGAGACTGGCAGCTTGGTGAACATGTACACATCCCAGAAGGTGGCAGGCCTCAATCCCATAGGTTCAGACACTCCTGCATTAAGAACCTCACTCTATACATCAATTTGGATATTTGTGTTTTATATAGAATGTTTTAATTATTGGGAAAAGTAAGCTCCCTGAGTTCCTTGAACTGTTCTAGTAAATAAACTCAAAAGGGTAATCTCTGATTTGTAGCCAAGTCAGATAGATGTAGGTGTTGGCAAAAAAGAACCTACTACTGTGACTGTGATCAGAAGTGGGGGACAAGTCTTGGCACTTTTGCCTGGAAACAGGCATTTGCCTGGAAGACAGCTGATCTGAGTTCAATCCTTGCTATGGCATATGGTCTGCCAACCACTGACAGGAATAATTCTTGAGTGCAGAGACAGGAGCACCCCTAAGCATCACTGGGTGTGGACCCAAATAACACAAAATGAAAAAGGAAGTGAGGGCAGTCTTGTAAGGGAGCTCTACATTTCAAAGAAATTTTGCACACATTTTCTTTTAATTTTTTCCTTATTCTTGGGTCCAACCTGGTGGTTCTTAGAGGTTATTCCTGTCTCTGTGCTTAGGATCACTCCTGGGGATCATACGTGATGCCAGAGATCTAACTGGGGTCAGCCATAAAGGCAGTAGAGGAGGCTCACACTCTGTACTATCTCCCCAGTACTGCTTTTGGAACTGCTTTTTTGAATTCGTTCTGGGTAGCGTCAATATTAAGTTAAATTGTAGGATACTGTTCTGGCACTGTGAAATTGCTTGGGAAGATAATCCCACACTCCACACTCAGCTGGGGAAGAAGTGTTGTTTGTGACTGAGGTAGCAAGTAGAATGAGAGAAAAAACAAATTTTAAACCAGAGAACTCCGCAGAAAGAACTGATTTTGTCTTTTTTTTCAGTGACATAAATGAGGATAAGGACATGAGATATTTCTAGTGGATTTTCAGAGTGTTTTTAATAACACAGCCAGATATAGAACTTAAGACTTTTGATGATGGAGTAAATCATTTGTGACTTGATCCATCCTTGAGATTAATGTTTATGCAGTTCTTGGAAATGTTCAATTATGTTAAATGATTTTATTGTTGCACCACACTTTGTAGAATTTATTGTTTTATTTTTTAATTTGACAGGCAGTCTTATTGAATACTTGGGGAAATTGAATACTTATGGTTTCATTAATAAACTCGAAATTGCTTTAGGATAATCAATGTGATTAATATTTTTTGACTAGTGGTGCAGTTACATTCATGTTAATGAAAGGTAAACACACTGATTCTAACTGATTTCACAAATCAATTTCACTTTTAAATTCTAAAGCATTCCAGGAAATGAATGGCTGAAACCTCAAGCTTAATGACTTCATATTTCTATCTAAAGCATCCTATGGCCATTTAGAAATTCATTAGCCCTATAGATAATGTCTTAAGTCAAAATTTTATAACATTTTATACTGTTCCCAAGCATGTGAATGGTAATATCCTTGTTTGACATGATTTATTATTCTAAACAAGTTTCAAATCCTTTATCATTACCAAAATTGACTAAGTTCAAGAGTATAACTGAGGGTTTAGTAATTATAATATGATAAATATCTGTTATTATGCATTTTATTGAATAGTAATTAAAGACAAAATTGTGATTTTAATGTCTAAGGTGGTGATTTTTAATATTTAATGTTGATTATATTGCCAATATTTTGTGTGTAAGGAACCAAAAATCACTATCTTCCCCCTTCATCATCAATTTGTTCTAGAGGGCTCCAGTAACATATCCATATGTTCTGTCTCATGCTAGTAGAACCCAAGGGCATCAGCTCGCTCCAGGAACATAAAGAGCCTCAAACCATTATATTAGGTCATGGGAATGACCTAACATAATTGTTACTAGTATGTGGCATATCAAATACAACATGGGCAGCTTGCCAGGCTTGCCGTGCGGGTGGCATACTCTTGTAGTTACCTCTAAATACAGCATTTATTGATGAACAGCACAGCAGCAGATGAGCTGGGCTGTGATAGGGGTGGTCTGCTGGGCGGAGTTCTGATAAGGGGAAAGTCCGGATGTGGAAAATGTAGACCCTCATGGAGTAGGGGGGTCACCTGGCTTGTTCATATGGTTCATATGAAAGCATATGAAGGGAGCCTTAACAAGATCACAATATGCCAAGCTCATGAATTAGACTTCAATCTACCTAGTAAGAGGATTGGATTAATCTGCAGAGCTGAATTCTGTGAGAAGGCTGCTCTTACCTGGAAAATACACAGGCTATTAAACACTCCTATTTTCTCTGAAACACCAAAGCATGTCAACCTTTCGTATGTGTCAATTACTAGAACAAACCCACTTCATTTTGGAATTCTAATTCAATTTGTCATGACTAGAGAATTGAGCTCTGCATCTAGGGGCTCTGAAGGATTATTGGAGCTGCAATAAGATATTTAAGAATACTTGATTAATACGAACTAAAGTCAGTAAGTATGTGATTAGTACAATTATAGATAGAATCTTTTATCAAGCACTTAGAGTCAGATACTTTATTACTGTTCTTCCTAAATTTGCAACTGTCTATATAAATCATCTTCAACGTCAGCACATTGTATAAAAAAACAATAGGGGCTGGAGATATAGGGGTTATAATATAGGGTTTAAGATACTTGCTTGCCTTATTTGAGGTCACCCTCCATTTATCCCTGGCACCATATGTTTCTGGAGCATCTCCAGGTGTCATCCTTCAGTATGTTCCCGGGAGTAAGCCCCAAGCACCATGGGATGGGATCAAGCCCTCATAGGGATATCATATTTATCATATTATTAATTTAAAAACATTATACTACATAAATAATAGATTATGAAGATTAGAAATTATAGCAACTGTACTAATTATTGCTCAATGATATAAATGTATGTAGCTATCAGTGGGGGAATAGTACCCCTGAAAATGCCTATAAAAGAATGTTGTTCTCAATCTAGTTTTGAGGAATTTTTCCATTGAGACAAGATTTTCTGCATTCAACTAGTCACTCAAGCTGACGGTTGTTGTTTGAACTCATTAAGGGAGAGTTAAGATATTTTTTTTCCCTTACAACCTTCTCTTCAACATTAAAACTAGATTTGCCTGGAAATAAAACAGTGTGGAATCTTTATGTCATTGAGAAAAATATTCTTATATTCTATTGCAAAAGCCCTGGATAGTGTTTTTCTTCCTTTTTACTTAAGAAAAGAAAGTGGGTGGTTGGAACAATAGAACAAAAAAACAACTATATTATCTTGAGGGTTTAGACAATTTTTTAAAAACTCATTACCTATGGGATGTACTTTATGTATTTTGAACTTAAAAAAGGTGAGGAGAAAAACTGAACAAAGGAAACTGCACAGAATTGTATGTTCATTCATTCTTACACTCATTATGGAAAGTAGAAAATGCTTTGTCAAGTGTAGCATAAATGCCCTATGCAATATTTCCCCAAAAGGTTAGAAAACATACTAAATTTATGTGATAATAACAGGAAACTATACAGCAAAAAATATACAAATGCAAGATAAAGTTTTGCGGTTCAGTGGAGGACATTCCAGTGGTGTGTGAGGGACTAGAAGCCAACCCTGCCATTGCTCATGAGATCATCTGTTGCCAGGGGTCATACAGGCATGTTCTCATGGTTTTGAGTTATTTCCTAGGCCCAGATTAAATTCTAATTGAGTATCTCTAAAGCAATAGTATGGTAGTTCGAGAATAGTTGTTCTTTTTCTTTTGCCCTAAAATAAAGTTTGTTTAATTTCTAGATGGACAGACTTCTGCAATTAAAAACATAAAAAGAAAACACCTAGAAAAAAAAAGGAAATAATCCTTATATTTTTTATTTCTTATTAAGACAAGTCTTTTCCAACCTTAGATCCATTAGCTGCTGAGTGGTCTTTGCTGGGTGGCTGTGTCATCTAGTAGAACTGAGTGTGCTTTGATTAAGGGCAGCACAAAGACTTGGTTTTTTACATCCCTAACTCTCTTTACGTGCCTGTGTTTAAAGGGAAGTAGAGCAGCCTTGTTATGCTTTCCTTCATGCAGTAAAATAAAAGCAGCATTCACTTTAAAATTCACATTTGAAGAAAATCTGCATATATTGTGCAGACAGTCCTGAATTTCTTCTTTATGTATTTTTTGTGCTCTGCTGAATTCCCTGTGTCAAGGTGCCCAATAGTCCCTAGCCTTCATTTTCTCTCGCATTTTAAAGTTTTCAGCTGTTGTGGTGAAAAGATCCTGTGTGCTTGTTCTGCTTTGCAGTAGTATGATACAGTTTAGAAGAATGTTTTAGGGCATTTAAGGGCAGAGATACTTAAAAAGTATTTTTAAGTTTTATAGTTCGATATCACCCGCAAGGCAAGCCTGGCAAGCTGCTTGTGTCGTATTTGATATGCCAAATACCAGTAACATTTATATTAGGTCATTCCCGTGACCTAATATAATGGTTTGAGGCTCTTTATGTTCCTGGAGCAAGCAGATGCCTTTGGGTTCTACTAGCATGATACAGGACATATGGAGATATTACTGGTGCCCGCTCTAGCAAATAGATGATGAACAGGAAGATAGTGATAGATAGTGATTAAAACAAGAGAAAAATATTAGTACACGTTTTCTAATCCTATTTTGCAGTTTCAACTTATTTATAAGAATGCTTTTAGGTATCCACTCATTGCTTTTCATTCACTAATATAACATTTTATATCATTAAATATTTTCAAAATCAGGCTTTTTGGTTATATAAGTCTTTCAGATGAATATGCTATATTTCTGAGTATTTAAAAATCAAAATATTTAGACTTGTGGTAACTTAGTTATTTTTAGGGATATTTGTAATTGTGATATAAATTTCAAAACTCATCATTTTTAAAAATATGCTTGTTCTTCCTAAATAAAACCTATACTTTTTATATTAGTACATCTGACTCACTTGTATTATATAAGAACAAAACCTGATTTCACTGTTTCCTAGTAGGAAATCTTGAAGTAAATCACAAATGTTTTGATTCATATCATTACCCATACATGAATTTTAGAAGAATAGATTTTCTGGAATTTTACTTTGATGATCCAAGTGATTTAAAAGTCATATTTTTTCCGTAGCAAATTAATTAGGGCTATATTATTCAGAGAAGTAAATAAAAATGTTTCCATTCATGAAAAAGACATAAGTACAGACAGAAGTATAAAAATTGAATCTCTTCACATATCTTCTAAACAAGAAATTATCGAACATTTAAAAAGCTGAAGCCTGTGTTGCTTTGGCAATCAATACATGCTAAATGAGTAAAGAATTTTGTTTTCAATGGGCTTATTTTTCACTACTTAATGATTCTCTGCAGACACATCTTGCATAAATATATATCATATATAATATAGTATATATTGCATAGATATTGTTGCAATTGATACTGATTATTTCTTTAAGAGTTTTCTATTGTTAATATTTTACTGACTTAAGTTATAAATCAATTATGTTTTAAATTTTGAATAATAGGGCACAGAAAATAAAATTGATTAATAGCATATAGCTCATATTCTATCTATAACATGTAAATATACATTTTGTCCATAGAAATATTTTATTTTTATATAATTGGATGCAAACTATCCTACTGAGTTGAGGATAAAAGAAAGTTGATTAAAATATTTTATAAAATAAAAAGCAGCATGAAAGCATAGAAATGAACAAGAATAAAGAATGAATGGTTGTCTTAAACACAGATTGCCTGTCAATCGTTCTCTCACAGGGGCCGGAGAGATAGTCCAGCGGGTGGGGCGTTTGCCTTGCACGCAGCCGGCCCATGCTGGCCGGGTTCGATCCCCGGCATCCCATTAGGGTCCCCTGAGCACCACCAGGAGTAATTCCTGAGTGCAGAGCCAGGAGAAACCCCTGAGCATTGCCGGGTGTGACCCAAAAAACAAAAAAAAAAAACAAAAAAAATCGTTCTCTCACAACTTAAGAATCAGAACTGTGAGAAGCTAGTTTTTCTCTCTGCTTTTCCCAGTGGCAATGTGACTGGCGGAAATGCAGGTGTATTACCCCTGTAATGATACTGTCTCAGAGCAACAGATGGATATAATTATGATTTCTGTAGGAAAAGCACTCTAGAGATGATTTTTATGCAAAGTTGAAATGCATATTTATGTCTTTACATGATATGACCTTGTTTTTGCATCTTAGATATTTTAAATATGTCAAAAATGAAATAAAAAGAATATCATCTTGGATATTCCCCAGGTTCACACTATACAAATCACATAAGAAAAATGAAATCGAATTATTTCAGGATTATGAGAGGAACATGTGCATTTTGTATGTGTGTACATTGTCTGTGTATATATGTACACATCCATGTGTACAGACGTATTTGTAGTGACCAGTCTTGGTCAGATGCTGGGCAGCTTTATGGATCTGACAGTTTGACGATCGGGTCATCAATTCTGGGGTTCACATGGTGCCTGATAAACTCCTGGTGAACCATGAGGCATATGTGAAGTCATATTCCTGACTGCTTAGGTTATTTGTTCTAAGTGTGTCTGGTAACTATGATTAAAACTTAAGTCATTTTCAAAAACTCACAAGATAATATTGTGATCAATTTTTAGCATCTAGAACCTCTGTTTAATGACCAAACCTTATAAGAATCAGGCAACTTCCTCATTCTCCCTTAAGAAGCTAATGTGCATGTATGACCTTGTGAGCTTCCATACCAAAATTTCAATTTGAAGTCTCCCAAAGGCAAAACAATTTATTTCTTGCTAAATAGAATTGTATACTTTTATTTGTTTACTGTTTGCTTTTTGGGTGACATCCAGCAATGCTCAATAGTTACTCCTGACTCTGCACTCAGGACATACTCCTGGCAGTATTCTGTGAACCGCATGGAATGCTGGGGATTAAACTCAGGTCAGTAATATGCAAGGCAAAAGCCCTACCCACTGTACTGTCACTCTGGCCCCAGATATCTATATTAAGGCAAGAATTCTGCAATTATTTTCAACAAGATTTTTTTTGCTGAAAATTCCAGTCTTACTTGGGTTTGATTCTTTGAACTCAGTGTCTAGACTTTAATTGTGTGCTTAAAAAATGTATTATACCACCATGTGAGATATACAATTACAAAACTGTTCATAATTGGGTTTCATTCATACAGTGTTCCAGCACCTGTCCTTCCACCAACGCACATTTCCCACCACCATTGTCCCCAGATTTAGCCCCTCCCCAGCCTACCTCTATGGCAAGCACTCTGTCTCTGTCTCTGTTTCTTTCTCTGTCTCTGTCTCTGCCTCTGTCTCTGTCTCTCTCTCTCCTTCTCTGCCATCTCTCTCTCTTCATTTTCAGCTATTTAACTGCCAGATTTTGTCTTTTAAAATCTGCTGTGAAAATCTACAGAATACAGATGTGAGTAAACTAGATTAAGATAAAGGAAGATTTTATTTTTTAAAAATAGAACAATTTTTTACTTAGGAAAAATTTAGATGATATGTTATTGCTCAGGAGAATAGCTTAACAACAGTGATTTTCCTCAAACACTAAATTTGCTACATAATTACAGAAAATTGTGTTATGAAAACGAAAGGATGGTCAGGAAGGGATTTTTGTTTCTGTAATTGTTAATAGCAACAATTCCTTTGGGAGTAGTTTACAATGATCCACTAACATGACAAGTATATTTTAATGATTTTCTCATTCTGAATCCATAAAACCTAAGTCATAGAGTGACATAATAAATACAGGCTGAGCTACAATTTGATTTCCCAGTGCACAGGGTTTTATTTAATAGGAAGTATTTTATATGAGCATTAAAATCCCCACTGCTCATGCTTCACTCAATATCACACCTTTGAGGAAGAAAAACAATCCCTTAACTGACATAGTAATTCATAGCAGCACTGGTCGTCCACATACAGTAGAATCATTAATGGTACAATTGCCCAAATTTAATACTCATAATGTGGAATTTTAAATTTCGTACTTTTTATCAGTGATCAAAATGTAATTAGAAATTTTAATTAAATAAAAAGGCAATAAAGTAGGTTGTCACATAGCATAAAGTTTCAAAACAAATCTCATTTTAATACTCTCATTTCTGTGAGTCTTAATATCTTCACAAGCTCAAATATAATATGAATCCAGAAGCTCTCATATTAAAACATTTATTTTTAAGAATAACAAAAGTAATGAAACCTATTCACTTTTAGTGATGATGTTTTTCCATAATGATAAATTAACTGTCTAAGAATTCTTAGTGTTCTAATTTGAGGACATAGTCAATGTAAATAATAGAGGAAAATAGTTATTGTCAGAGGCAATGTAAATTGATATAGCTATTATGAAAATCAGAATCAAAATAATTCAGAAATTAAAAAGTTGATATTTGATATGATTAAATTGCTCCACATTGGGTATTTAGCAGAAGAATACAGTATCAGTAACTTGAGAGATATAAGAAGCTCCAAATTCACTGAAGTATTGTCTATAAAACTTAAAAATATGAAATACCCAACTTCCCATGAGTGTAAACAACATGGATATGCATATGTAAAATATAAAATCATGCATTTGTAACAGCTGGGATGGGCCCATGGGTATCATATGAAGCAAAACAAGGCAGACAAAGACAAAAAACAGTATAAAATCATTCATGTGACCTAGAGAAAACAAAATAAAAACAATTAAATCTGTTTATAAATTATAAAATAATAATATTCATCATTAGAAGGGAAGAGAGAAGGAGAGCTGATTGGGTAGTAGGAAACGACTGGTGGTGAGTTGAACTGCGATTGTAGCCCAGCAGAGCTTCCTACACACGTGAATTTTCAATCCTTTGTTGTTAGAAACCTTTATTGTTAGAATTTCATGTTCATTTAGTAAATATATGAACAACAAGGGATAACTAAAACAGAAAATAAAGAATATTAAAACTTTGCCAGATGAGCAGTGGGCAAATATACTGTCCCAGTCCGTGGGATGTATTTGTATTCTAGGCATTGTTTCATTTGCAGAACAGAAGCTTCTTGGTTTGATGTAGTCCCATTTGTTAATAGTTGCTTCCATATACTTAACCTCTGACATTGAATCTCTGAAGGTACCTCTAGGTTCATTGTCATAAGGTGTTCTACCTATGTTTACTGTGATACAATTTATAGATTTTGGCCTAATGCTGAGGTCTTGAGTCAATTTTTATTTGACCTTTATGCTAAAAAAACAGGATTTGAGTTCTTTTTCTTTATATATGTGACTGACTAGTTTTCCTCACGCTATTTGTTGAAGAAAGTTTCCTTGATTCATTTCATACTTTTAACCTTTTATTGAAGACTAATCTTTTTTAACCTGAGTATTTGTCTCTGAACTCACAATTATATTCCATGGTCTGAGATAATGGCCTATCACTGCATCACACTGTTTTGATGACTACAGTTTTATAGTATAGTTTAAAGTTGGTAAAATGGAAGCTTCAAATATTTGTCTGAGCATTGTTATGGCTAGTTATTGGGGAGTGGGATGGGTGTTATGACTAGTTATTGGGGAGTGGGATGGGTGTTATAAAGTTTTATAGTATAGTTTAAAGTTGGTAAAATGGAAGTTTCAAATATTTGTCCGAGGATTGTTATGGCTAGTTATTGGGGTGGGGTGGGTAATAACTAAACAATGATTGGTGTTGGATCTATGTTTATTAACAATGTAAAGCACTGGTAGAAACTTGTCACTTGTATCACTTGTCTTCCTGTTGTTCATCAATTTTCTTGAGTGGACACCAGTAACATCTCCATATGTCCTGTTGCAAGCCAGTGTAGCCCAAGGGCATCTGTTTGCTCCTGGAACAGGAAGAGTCTGAAACCATTCTTCAGGACATGGAAATGAGGTCCATAATCACTGATAGAAAATAATAACAAAATCATCAAGAAATGGGGAAACGATAAAAAGAAACTTCCTCAAAGAAGTCATAGAGTCATATATTAAAAATATATGAAAAAATGCTGTGTATTATTTATCATCAGTGAAATTCAAATCAAAACAACAATAAACTATCATCTCACACCTGTGAGACTGCAATACCCTCCACCCCCAAGCAAAAAGAAAAGAATGTTTTTCATGGAAATGTGGAAAAGGTATCATCATTCACTGCCAGTGGGAATGTCAACTGGGCCACCTATTTGGAAAATAAATTGGATAATTTTCAAGGAACTAGTACTTGAGCTCCCTAATGTCCCAGCAATTCAACTTCTTGGCCTTTACCTAATGGACCCAGAAACTGTTTAGGAAAGACACTTGTACTCCTCTGTTCATTGCTGCACTATTCACAATAGCAAAAATCTAAAAACAACCCAATTGTTCAAGAACACATGGCATAATAAACTATCGAACATATTCCATATAGGATAAAACTTCTTAGCTACAAGAAATGATAAGGTCATGCTTTTTGCTGCATGGAGAATATGGATAGGTAGGGATCCATACTGCATGGGTAGGTATGGAGAGTATCAGGCGAGTGATGTTAGTCAGAGGAGAGGGACAGACACAGGGGCATCTTACTCATATGTGGGATAAATTTCCATAGTTAGAAACTAAGAATTGGTCTTCAGTAGGAATTTTACAGAGGGAAAAGATGGGGGAGAGAGGATGGGGTAAGAACACTGCAACAAGGGTAGAAAGAAGTGAACACCAGTGGAGGCTGTGGTGCTGGAATGTGGAATGTTTATGTAAGAAACTTTAGCACTAACTATTATAAAAAAGAAAAAATGAATTAGAGTTAGAAAGATAGTATATGAAGGCATTTGTCTCGTGTATAGCTGATCCTGATTTGATTCTCAGCACCACATCGGTCCCTTGAGCACCAGCAGGAGTGATTCCTGAGCACAGAGTCAGGTGTGGACGCCAAATAAATAAATAAACAAAATTAAAGGAAAGGGAATTATTCTTCCCTATATAATTTCCAAGTCTTTGCTTGCTACAAGTTGGAGCAAAAAACAGCTAAATCCTCACCCACAGTTCTATCAATAGTGTTGCATTGATTCGGGGGCATGGGCACTGTGTATGTGTTAGGTGGATTCTGCTATTCCAGATGCCTATGGTCCCCTTTTTTGTGTACATGGACCTTTGCGGCACATGCGAGGTTAGAGAAAAGAATCTGTCTCTTCTTAAGTCATTGATTGTATCATTGCTTAGGTATCATAATGCTGGATGATCTCACTACCCTGTAGTGTAAAGGAATAGAGCAAGAGAATAGATATGTGTGTGTTTGTGTGTGTTTGTGTGTGTGTGCATGTGCGCATGCGTGCGGCAGGTGGGCTGCTGGGAATCCAACCCAAGACCTCTTATTTTACCACTAAGTCAAATCCCTGCTTCCTATATAACTCCTATATAACTCTATATGCTCTAGGCTATTGATATTAGAAAATAGGGATCTAATAGAATTATCAAAAATTGTAAACAGAATAATTGTTAAAACCCTTCTCTTTACTAAATATTGCTAAGATTTCTCTTTGAATCTCTGTAAGGTCACTCATTTTCAAATATTTATTTAAGGGGAATAAAGACTTCAAGTGTTTCAAAACTTGCTTCAGAAGCAATGCCCATTACAAAAGCATCAACTTGAAACACTGAATAAACTGGTTCACAAGAGGCACTAGCAACACGTATTCAAGAAGCTATAGTTCCCCTTGTGAGCAGCCATGGAGACCACCAATTTTCCCATAGAGAAGCATCAATTTGCTTTGAGCAAGGTCAGGGAAGGAGTCAAGTTTCTGTTATGCCTTCTCTAACAGAGTAAGCAGTTTGCATACACTTCATACAGAAGAAAAACCTAGCTTAATGATACTAACTGATCTCTAAGGAGGTTAGCGTGCTTTCCCATTTCCATTCAACGGCTATCTGTCTGAACACAGACTCTGGATCCTGCCCCTTCTGTTGTGTTTGCAGTGTAGGTAGCGGAGTTTCTGGCCCACAGCCAGTTACTACACAATCATTTTTGATTGAAGAAATGTACAATTGACAGCAACATTAAAATTCATGTGGAAAATGAGCACTTAAGACCTTTACTTTAGAAGTTGCTGACTTGTATAACAAGTGAAAATTCATTTAGATGAAATTTAACAATTGCCCATAGAAAAATCCAGAAACGTTCCACCAAGCTTGTACTGGATTAGGAAGCACACATTCTTTCTTTAATTTAAAAAAATTATTATACCACTGTGAGATACATAGTTACAAAAGTGTGCATATTTGAGTTTCAATCATACAGTAGGAAACACATATTCTTAAGCTTACAATGATAACCATTGCCAAATAATCTCTAAAAAATTTGATCGCTCCATTTTGTATTATTCAATCTGACCACTCCATTGAGAAAAACATTCGACATTCTAATAAAGGATGCTTCTTTATGAGAACAAAATCCACATTCCTATCTGGGCTTACAGAAGTTAGGCCTCTGTCGGTTCCTCAAACTCCTCTATACCAACTCTACAACACCACTGACAGATATTCATTATTTAAATCTTTCAGCGACAAGCACCTAACTGACCTCACTGCCTTTATCTGATTTATGTCTTGTATAGGACACTCTTCCATTAGATCTCACCTTGACGGATCTGCTCTTGTTGTCCAGATCTGATTATTCAGGAATGACATTTTACCATTCTATGAAACACAAGATGATTTTACTCTGCATAGGACCTATCCCTTCCACTTTTTTATTTGTTTGTTGGTTTGCTTTCTGGTTCCTTTTCTTTAACGCTAGAATACAAATTCCATATGACACAGGACTGTGCTTTCTTGAATCTGAAAATAGTGTTTCACATCTATTAAATATGAGACAAGAGAAAGAGAGAAAGGGAAAGATATAAAGACCCTGCCATGAAGGCGGGCTGGGGAGGGGGAGGGAACCAGGGACGTTGGTGGTGGGAGATGGGCACTGGTGGAGAGATGGGTGCTGGAACACCCATGACCAAAACCCAAATATGAACATATTTGTAATTGTATATCTTTGTAATTGTATATCTCATGGTGGTATAATAAAAGAAGTAATAATGAAAAAAAACAAGTATTTTTCAATGAAGGAATATAAGATCTAAATAAAACTGTTTTATTTAGATAGGATAATTGAGGGACATATTCAGGAAGTATTTGGGAATTATACTTTAATGTAGCAAAATAAATATGCATATTATAAACTATTTTATGGTAAAATTAGTAGTTATGTGAACATTTCTTATGAATTGTAAAAGTTTAATAATTTCCTTAATAAATATTAAATTAAAACATATTAAATAGTCCTGGTGTAAATTTGATTGCTATAACATACTAAATGTGTCATTAAGGGAAAGCAGTTCAAAGATAAGGGTTATAAAATAAAATATTTAACCATAAGGATGATGTTAAATAAGAGATACATAGAAGAGGGTTTTAATTGTGCCTATCATGCAATCACATGCAATGGAGTACATTTCCCTCATGTCAAAGAGCATTGTGTCATAAAAAATGGTCATGATGAATAGAGGCATTATGTGTAGACAAACACTATCAACAATTAGGAATTAAAATCCATTAAAATACTGCTCTGTGATTTAATTCCATTTGGTAACATTATTGCATTTAACTTTTTTGGTGCAGTTGAGAAATGCCCTTAGATCAAGGAATAGACTTATGGAACCATTATTGATATCTTTTGTTTGACACCATCAGTGGTCAGAATTTCCCTTGAAGAAATTTGACCTTGTCATCTCCAGAAGTAATTCTCCTATAAGGAACCCCTTCCAATCAACTAGGAGAGCATGTTTGCCAAGTGGATGGAGAACAGAGAAAGCAGGTAATCCAGAAGAAAAAAAAAACCATCAAAATGTTGTATCTTGAGACAAAAATGAGAAATTAGAGGAAAATGTTTTTCCTTATGGCTTTTGAGTAAAGTAAAATTTCACTCCACTAGATTTCACATTTTGCTTTTTGGTGTGTTCCTTTGGTTTTGTTTTCTGGACCACACCTAGCTGTGTTCAGGGGCCTCTTCTGTTTCTGTGCTAAGGAATCATTGATTATAAAGCTCTGGCAGACCACATGCAGTGTCAGGGGTCAAACAGAGTCAGCCACATGCAAGGCGGGGCCTTACCTATAAATTGCACACTTTGGACCCAGGAAAACCTCTAAATATCTTATCCATCTGTTCATCTATTTAAGTCGCATAAATTGAAAGAATTTATATTGTAAACCAAGGGGTATAGTGAAAAACCCTCAAGAGAGCAATTATGCTTTATATTATATTTACAAAATTCCTTTAATTACTCAGAAATATTATCCTAAATTCTACGGATTATGTGATTTATTTCAAATGAAATTAATTTTTCAGTAGGTGATAGAATAATGGATACTGAAACATAATTGATGAATATTAACTCATGAATAAAATGAGAATAACGTAAACTAAAAATTTTCTGTTGCTGGGGCTGGAGCTATAGCATAGCGGTTAGGGTGTTTGCTATGCATGCAGCTGACCGGGTTTGATCCCCGGCATCATATGGTCCCCTGAATACTGCTAGGAGTAATTCCTGAGTGCAGAGCCAGAAGTAACCCTTGAGCATTGCCGGGTGTGACCCAAAAAAAAAAAAAAAAAAAAAATTCTGTTGTCTGAAGAATCAAGGAAATTGAATACTGGGCTAAGCTGACACAGTCCCTCTCCCCCCAAAAAATGAAATTTAAGACTTCCAGACTCATATCTATTTCACACACAATGTGAGAACATGAATTCTGATTTCTTTAGTGAGATAAATCTGGAAGACAAGAGTTAGATCTATTGAGGCAGAGTGGGAAAATTACTTGAATTTTCCAAAAGATGGTAAAGAGTTGAGTGAAAACATATACCAAATGATGGATTGCAAAATGTAACAGAAAGTTTGTTCTTTTTAGTAGACATCATTGTTTTTCTTTCCATCTCATAGTTTTAACACTTTCACTAATAATATTTTATAAAAACATGGTCACTTTGGTGCCCAGATGATGCTAATTTCTTTTATTTCTTTACTCATTTTTTGCTTTCCCTACATTCATTTTTTTCCTTTTTCCTTTATCCTTCTGTCTCAAAATTTTCATTTTTACTAAAATTGCATTTCTACGATTGCATTTATACTATGTGAGTATAAATTGCATTTATACTCACAGACATGGAGCAGAGCTGCTACTGGCTCTCCCTGTGCCCAGCCGCTCACGAGGCGCCTGGGAGGGCTGGCGGGTTCTAGTCCTGGCCCGCCACCCCAGCAGAGCCTCGCAACAAGACAGACGACCCCCCACTCCATGAGGGCCTCCATTTTCCACATCAGGACTTCCCCTTGTCAGAACTCCACCCAGCAGACCAGCCTATACAGCCTAGCTCCCAAGGCCACAAGCGGCCGCGTTGTTCATCAATAAATGCTGGATTTAGATATGACTACAAAAGTATGCTACCCTCACAGCAGAGCCTGGCAAGCTACCTGTGTCGTAGCATATGCCAAATACCAGTACAACTATAAACCTCATTCACATGACCTGATGGAATGGTTTAAGGCTCTTTGTGTTCCTGGAGCAAGCACATGCCCTTGGGCTCTACTTGCATGAGACAGGACATATGGAGATGTTACTGGTGCCTGCTCGAGCAAATTGATGATGAATGGGAAACAGTGATACAGTGATATATGCATATATATTTATATTATATAATTTATATTAAATATATTATATAATATAAATTACATGCAATTTTAATATATATTAATAGTGTGTGCAATTTCATTTTGTGTAGAGAAAATAATTTTTATGACTCTGATAGGGAAGACATCCATTAGGGGCCTTTGTATTTCCCTTCCCAAGTAGCAATCCTTTTGAACTCTCCTGGTAGATTGTTTGGGTTCTATCTTTTGTAACACAACACAACCTGGCTGCATTGTTTTTTCTTGTTTTTCAGTTTTGTCTATTGATTTCTGAGTGCAGCATATATGGGTTTAGCTTTTAGTTTTGTCTCTCTAAGCTCATCCCCATACACTGCTCATTCAATCATCTTTTTTAATTAACTTGCAGTATTATTTTCCTTAAAATTCTTAGGGTTTATATCAGACATTGTGTTGTAAATTAAGTTCTCTAATTAACTAAACTTGTTTACATCCACCTCAAACTTTTTGTGTTTTGTTCTTTTTATTTTGGTTTGGGTTTAATTTTTGCTCACAGAGTTTTCTAGAAACATTATTGTTCAATCTTAAAACTTTTTTACCTGTTGTTGACTTCTCACCACCCCATTGATCTTCAACACTCTTCCAAGTCCTCACACCTTATCCATTTGCTCTGGTTTATTTAATCCTCCCAACACTGTCCACAAGACACTGCTATTATTTCAATTCAGGACTTGATTGTTTCCTCCCTAGAATCTCCAGTGCAGACATCTCATACATTTCTTATTTTGACTCCCAATACAGAACAGCACAGTATTCAGTGGCTTTCTGCTTGTGAAGCATCAAAGAGCTGAGAATTTAGAATTGTGAAAATGTCTTTCTCTTATTGTAGAGATAACATGTTGTATGCATAGAAATTTAAATATTAGATGATTTTTAGAACAATTCCTAGTTTGCAATGTTCTTAAGGAACATAAAAGTGTCTCCGATACATGATATATATCCCAGCAGAGCCTCGCAAGAAGCCAGAGGAAGCCCCACATGATGAGGGCCACCAATTTCAACATCCGGACTCCATAGCTTGTCAGAGCTCCACCCAGAGGAAGAGCTGATGTTTCCCTTCTCACTGTTCATCAATTAATGCACGAGATGACAGTCTACTAAAAGAATATCCCACCCACATGGCAGAGCCTGGCAAGCTATCTGAGTCGTTTTTGAGTTGTCAAAAACCAGTAACAATTATAGACCTCTTTCCCATGACCTGAAGGAATGATTTGAGGCTCTTCATGTTCCTGGAGTGAGCAGATGCCCTTGGGCTACACTAGCATGTGTCAGGATGGTATGGAGATGTTACTGGTGCCTGCTTGAGCAAATAGATGAACAATGGGAGACAAGTGATATAAGTGAAGTGAGTGAAGGTACAAGTTATATATAAGTTATATATATATAAAACATATATACGTTATATATAATGTGTATATATATAAAGTTTATGATATTTTTTCTGGTTCTTGTCTTCTGCAATACAAATATGCATTTTTGATATTTTGATATCACTGTATCATTGTCTTCCCGCTCATCATCGATTTGCTCAAGCAGGCACCAGTAACATCTCCATATGTCCTATCTCACGCTAGTAAAGCCCAAGGGCAGCTGCTTGCTCCAGAACCATAAAGAGCCTCAAACCATTCCATCATGTCATGGGAATGAGGTCTATAACTGTTACTGGTATTTGGCATATCAAATATGACACGGGTTGCTTGCCAGGCTCTGCCATGCAGGTAGCATACTCTTATAGTCATCTCTAAATCCAGAATTTATTGATGAACTGCAAGGCCGTATGAGCCAGGCTGTGATAGGCTGGTCTGCTGGGTGGAGTTCTGATGAGGGTGAATTCGGGATGTGGAAAATGGCAGCCCTAGTGGAGTGGGGATCGTCTGGCTTGTTGCGAGGCTCTGCTGGGATGGCAGGCCAGGGCTAGAACCTGCCATCTCTCCTGGGTGCCTTGTGAGCGGGTGGGCACAGGGAGAGCCAGTAGCAGCTCTGCCCCATGTCTGTGAGTCTCTGGATCAGCATACCTGGACCGGATTTAAAAAAGACTGCTTCAGGGTGGATCTCGATGAGCCAGGGTGTGATAGGCTGGTCTGCTGGGTGGAGTTCTGACGAGAGGGAAGTCCAGTTGTGAAAATGGCGGCCCTCATGGAGTGGGGGATCATCTGGCTTGTTGTGAGGCTCTGCTGGGGTGGCGGGCCAGGGCTAGAACCTGCCATCCCTCCCGGGCACCTCGTGAGTGGCTGGGCACAGTGAGAGCCTATAGCAGCTCTGCACCATGTCTGTGAGTCTCTTGCATGCAGCTGACCTGCATGATATAGACATATCAAAATGCTACTTGTTGTGCTCTCTGAGCTTTTATTTTTTCTGTCCAGCTAACATGTTGCCCTTCTCTTGTTTTATAAACTATTCTCTTCAATCTCTTCTGTTTCTAAAAGTTCCTATGACTAGTATATTTGTTATTTTTATTAGTATATAATTATCCTGTACCCTTCTCCGACAACCTATATAATACAGTTTTTAATTTTATTTTTATTCTCCCTTTGATATTTTTGAGGATTTTATCATTTTGTTTCAAAACTTCAATTGAGTTTTCCCTTTCAATTATCATTCCCATCTGTCAATTTCTATGATTTAATTTTTGTCCTCTGAACGTTTCTATGTCATTCTATTATGACTTCATTTCTCTGATAAATGTAATCATCCTTTTAAGTATATTCATAGTCTATATAGCTGATATTGCAAATGAAGATCTTTTCCCTCTGTCTCTCCGTCCTTCCTTCCTTCCTTTGTTACTTCCTTCTTTTGTTCCTTCCTTCTTTTCTTCTTTCCTTCCTCCCTCCCTCCCTCCCTCCCTCCCTCTCTCCCTCCCTCCTTTTTCCTTCCTTTCTTCCTTCCTCCCTCCCTCCCTCTCTCCCTCCCTCTCTCCCTTCCTCCTTCCTTCATTCCTTCCTCCCTCCCTCCCTCCCTCTCTCCCTCCCTCTCTCCCTTCCTCCTTCCTTCATTCCTTCCTCCCTCCCTCCATCCCTCTCTCCCTCCCTTTCTCCCTCCCTCCTTCTTCCTTCCTTCCTTCCTTCCTTCCTTCCTTCCTTCCTTCCTTCCTTCCTTCCTTCCTTCCTTCCTTCCTTCCTTCCTTCCTTCCTTCCTTCCTCCCTCCCTCCCTCTCTCCCTCCCTTTCTCCCTCCCTCCTCCTTCCTTCCTTCCTTCCTTCCTTCCTTCCTTCCTTCCTTCCTTCCTTCCTTCCTTCCTTCCTTCCTTCCTTCCTTCCTTCCTTCCTTCCTTCCTTCCTTCCTTCCTTCCTTCCTTCCTTTGTTCCCTACATTTTTGTTCTTACATTTTACATTTATGGAATAAATACACATTTGAATGTGGTATTTGCACAAATTCTAGTTATGCTACCTACCAAGATTACCACTAGTCTCACAAACAATTGTGGGGTGTCATACTGTAGGTTGCAGTGTTCACATATTCATTATTTTTCACAGTAAAATTTGGATTATAAAGACAATTTTAATACAATGGCCTTTCCATATGACAGAAAATTTTGAATTTGTCTTATATGTTATACTGTTTTGCTATTTTTAAAAATTTCTTTTTTAATGTAAATACATGGGGCAGATCTGCAATTGGCTCTCCATGTGCTTGGCTGATCATGAGGCATCCGGGAGGGAGGGCAGTTTCTGGCCTAGTCTACCACTCCAATAGCACCTCCGAAGAAGCCAGATGAATTGCCATACCATGGTGGCAGCCATTTTCAATGTCTGGACTCCACAGCTTGTCAGTGCTCCACCAAGAGAGAAGCTGATCTTATGCAAGGCTTGTCAGAACACCACCCTAGAGAGAAGCCAATTTCACACCCAGGTATGCTGGTCTCAACAGCTAAAATCACCATGCCTCTGTGGAGATGGAGCTGGTGTCCCTTTCCCCAGACTTGTCCTGTTTGGGAGGCCTGATGGACCCTCCCAAAAACTGATCCCAGCCTGTCAGATGTGAACCAGAGACACAGATACATGGGGCAGAGCTGCTTCTGGCTCTCCACATTGCATCTGGCCACTTTTTGGCTGCACGGTATATCAGTAAATGCAAGAACTGGAGCCTACCTACAAGAGAAAGTATCCTGCCTGCACAGCAGAGCCTGGCAAGCTACCTATGCCATATTCAATATGCCAAAACAGTAACGATAATAGACCTCATTCCCATGACCTGAATGAACGGTTTGAGGCTCTTCGTGTTCCTGAAGTGAGCAGATGCTCTTGTGCTGCTACACTAGCACGCGACAGGGATAAATGAAGATGTCACTGGCATCCATTCAAGCAAATCAATGAACAACAGGAAAACAAGTGTTACAAGATATTGTGTAATATGAAAAATGATGTAACTCTGAATAAAATCAGAAATTGGGTAATTTGTTCTTTGTGTCTCTATCAGTAAGAAGTAGCTTATGGTTTTCCCCTTTTTATTCACACCTTTATACAGTTTGAAGGATTACTTAACCAGAAATTTTCATAAATCTGGTAGAAAATAACTGGTACATGTACAACACTATATAGCAGCTGTGTATTTATAGAAAAATTTCATTAAATTTCATTATTACTGTTTCCACAACTGAACAAGTCTGAAGAAGTTTACTAAATTAACAATTATAGAGAATATGAATGTTACTACCTCTTAAAGCAGGTTTCAAAGACTTGAGCCTAAGTCTATCATTAGATCAGTTGAGAGATGCTAGTTTTTAAATTATAAAGGGATGTACAACATCTAGGCTATAAATCATTTGTATCACTGTCTTCGTGTTGTTCTGATTTTCTCAAGCAAGCACCAGTAATATCTCCATAAATCCTGTCATGTGCTAGTGTAGCCCAAGAGTATCATCTGCTTGCTCCAGGTATATGAAGAGCCTCAAACCATTTTTTAGGTAATGGGAAAGAAGTCTATAATTGTTATTGGTTTTTGACATCTCAAATACGACACAGATAGCTAGCCAGGCTCTGCTGTGCAGGTGGTATACTCTCATACTAGACTCTCAGTTCATGCATTTACTGATGAACCGCAACCGGGAGAGACTGGCTTTTCTGTTGAGTGGAGCTTTGATGAGTTGTGGAGTCCAGATATTGAAAATAACTGCCCTCATGGTATGGGGGGTTCTTTTGGGTTCTTGTAAGGCTCTATTGGGATGGTGGGCCAGGGCTAGAACCTGCCTTCCCTCCTGGGCACCTCATGATCCGCTGAGCATAGGGAGAGCTGGTAGCAGCTCTGCCCTGTGTATCTGAGTCTCTGGATTGGCATACCTGGGCTTGAAATAGGCTTAGTTGTAGGGTGGAACTCTGACTAGCAAGGCTTGAGATAGACTTTTCTCTTGGGTGGAGCTCTGATGAGCTGTGGAGTCTGGATGTTGAAAATGACTGCCCTCATGGTATGGGGGGTTCCTCTGGCTTCTTGTGAGGTTCTATTTGGATGGTGGGCCAGGGCTAGAACCCTCCTTCCCTCCCAGGTGCCTCATGTTCAGCTGAGCACAGGGAGAGCCAGCAGCAGCTCGTCCCATGTATCTGAGTCCTCGGCTATAAAATGGAAGCAAATTAATTCACTTCACTTGGCCTCAAGTTTCTTCACTGATAAATTTCCAGCCCTCTCTGCTTACAGTATACACCTATTGTCACAAAGTGTCTTCACATGTCCAGATGAGTGATGTTCATATTAGACAGAAAACTTAGAAGAAATTTTAAGAAAATCATGAAAAAGCAAATCTTCAGAGAAGGGAAACAGAGACCCTGAATTATGCCTTGAATGAGCACTGATATTTGCAACTGACTTTGAGACACAATTGGGAATGTGGGTATAGAAAGACTAATTGTTTGAATCATCCCCCAAAAACACAGTGTGAGAGTAATATCCAAGGACAGTAGAAAAAAAAGACCAAGAGGACTGAACCATGGTTGGAAACTTGTCACAAGTGGGGGTGGGAGTGGGAAGGGGAGTTTGGACAGAGAAGCAATCACTACGACAATAATAGTTGGAAATGATCACTCTGGCTGAGAACTGAGTGTGAAAGGCGATAAAGGGATATAATGGATAATCAAATCATAGTACCCAAAATTAGAGAGAGAGAGAGAGTTCTCTAAAGAGGTAGTGGATGGGGGGGTGGATGAGGAAACCTGGGGATATTGATGGTGGGAAATGTACACTGATGGATGAATGGATGTTGGAACACTCTATGACTGATAACCTTATTGTGAAGAATTTTGTAGCTGTGTATCACAGTGATTCAACAAGACAAGTAAATAAATAAAACAAAGTACCCCAAAATAAGATAAAGCCCTATGTCAGCATATAACTTTAATATGATCCCTGCTTATAATCCTAGATGTTGGAGAAGAAACTGCTTAATTTATTTAATCACTGTATCACTGTCTTCCCGTTCATCATTGATTTGCTCGAGCAGGCACCAGTAACATCTTCATATGTCCTGTCTCATGCTAGTAGAGCCCAAGGGCAGCTGCTTGCTCCAGGAACATAAAGAGCCTCAAACCATTCCATCAGGTCATGGGAATGAGGTCTGTAATTGTTACTGGTATTTTTGGCATATCAAATATGACACAGGTAGCTTGCCAGGCTCTGCCATGCAAATCTAAAATTTATTTTAGAGAGAATAATTAAATTGACAAAAATTAAAAGATATGTATTAATGGAAATTAGGGTGTTATGCCTGTGAATACAGAGTTCCCACACAATTCCTAAAGAGACAGAAATTTTGCCCATGACTTGTGTCAAGAAGAGACAATGAAGGTTTTGAAGAATCCTTTTAAATGGGACCAGTGGAAGAAGAAAAATAAATAAAAACAACACAAAAACAGTGAGTATTATTTGGCTCTAACCCCTGACTCTCCTGACATCCCTTTGGAATTTACATTACCATTCCCAATGAGTTTGCTTCCAGATTTGCTTTGCCTGACTTTCTATTTGAAGCAGGAGAAAGAGAGAAGATCTTTCTGGGCTATCCGCAAACAAACCAATGGGACATTCTTATGTTCCTGAGTAACACAGATCCAAATGGAACTGTTCTTGGAGGAGAGTGGTGGGGAAAACACTCACCCAATGTACACAAACCAATGATAAAGAGGTGTGAGAATATATTATCTAAATGAGCTAAACGATATCCAAGTGTTGTGGAGGGCCCATTGAGCAGGAATTTTATTATCCTCTAGTGGGAAATCCATAAGTATGTTTAACTCAGAAAATGTCAATGAAAAACCCATGGATTATTGCCAGGTATTTCCTGGCCTAGTTTAGGCATCTATAATAGCTTCTTAAGAGGCAGATTCTTTCTTGACTCCTTTGAGTGTTTTCTTAGAATTACCTTTCCTCACCATTAGGTATTTGGCATCACAGAATACTCACTATATCACAGCCGAAAAGGATTTTAAAAGAGACATTTGCAGGCATGTAGACTTAATTAATAAAGTTATCATCTCCTAGAGACTGTCTGAGGGCAATTACAACACTTGCTAATTGTACTGAAAGATTCAGAATCTTCTAGTTGTAACTCATTCTGACCTCACTAGTTGACAGAGGAATGCAAAACGATAGTAGAACTCATGGAGAGAATAAAAACAGATCTGATACAAAAGTCTTAAAACAATAAGAACTTTTGGTTTACCTTTTAAAATTATATCTATTCATCTATTATTATGTTTATCCATATTGTTTGTGTTTGTGCCTTGTTTGGGATCTTTTAGAAAGAAATGTCATATATAAGGACAAATAATTTACTCTTGAGTACATGTAAGAAAAACTGATTTGGGCAATATCTATCCAAACGTTAAAGTCACAGTAAAAGTTAAAGGAGTTATAAAGATGGGGTTATTATCTTTCAGTATTTTGTGTGTTGCTTGCCTGTTTTTTGTTAAAAGATTCAGATGGACTCCTAAAGATCATACCAGGGTTAGGGACTTTATTTTAATTCATATGAACACTATTTCTTTTACTTTTTCAGTTTTACATTCTGCTTCCCAAGATGTGATCTGTAGGTGGCTAAGGCAGGTGGTGGTGGGAGGGTGTTAAAAAGTCACCCAGTTTAATATATCATTTTGTGGTATCAATAAGCTGATTCTTATTCTTGAGATTTTGGTACAAAGACCATATTTTTAATGATATACATCAATTTTCTCTCTTCATCCAAAGTCCAGAATTTGTATACACATGCAACCTACATTATGATTGCCATTTGTTTTTATCTCTTTTCCCTCCCTGCCTTTTCCTTCCTTTTTCTCCTCCTGTTCCTTTTTCTTTTCCCCTCCTTCCCTTTATAACTCTACATACAGACCTAGCATCTAGCTATGCAGGAGAATTGCATTTTTCTATTATTCAAAATCTAATAAATGAAATGAGTACCAATTATATAAGTACATATATGTATATACATATAAATATATATCTATATCATACCTATTATCAATCTATTATCAATCTATCACCTATCTGTCTATCTATCTATCTATCTATCTATCTATCTATCTATCTATCTATCTATCTATCTATCTATCTATCTATCTATCTATCTATCTATCTATCTATCTATCTATCTATCTATCTATCTATCTATCTATCTATCTATCTATCTCCCTGTCTGTCTGTCTACCTATCTATCTGTCTGTCTGTCTGTCTGTCTGTCTATCTATCTATCTATATTTTGACTATTTCTGTACATTTTGAGAAAGTTAGTAGTATGAAGCGATGGTTTAAATAAAAGATTTCCTCAAATGCCTGGATTAAACCCACATTAAAGTATGAACTACAGCCTTTGAGCTTTTACATATTTTTATTATATATTTATAAATAAAATGAAATTGATCATGCTCTGTCTTATCAGGCTAGATTTCTGAATCTTTATGAAAGCCTAGAAATAGAAATTACCAGTTATGGGCAGAGGATGGTAGCAGAGAGCTCTTCTGATATTTACAGTTTCATCTATGCATAGTGCCAAATTCAGACACTACATATTCTTAAAATGTTTGGATGCTTAAATTGTTTTCCTTATAACATATTTTTCAATGTTTCATCTTGGGGCCAGACTTGGTGGTTGTCAGAGGCTACTTCCAGTTTTGTGTTCAGAGACCATTTATTACTGGAGATTAAACCCAGGTTTCCCACATACACAGTCTAAACTATATATAGCCTTTTAGCTCTCTCCTTGCTCCCTTAATTACACATTTTCATTACATATTTGTAAACCTTCATCCATCTATTGACAGAAATACAAGTTAGATATGTAGGTGTCAGTGGTATTTATTTGGCTGTACTAGAGGATAAATAGGGTCTGATTTTACCAAACAATATGTAATTGAAAGACTTTGGGGAAAGCTGCTTATTTTAGTGCTCCTGCAAGAATAAATGTAAATACAAGGGTTAAATGGTTTTTCAGCGGAAATCATAATTGAGATGAAATTGGTGCTTATGGCATTTTCAAACTTACTCAAGGGATTCATAACCCTCACTAGACATTTAAGAGTTATAGACTGAATTTATAGTATATACAATCTTGTTATGCATCATAAAAATAATTGTAAAGAACAGTGTCATAAATAGAATGAAGCTCACTGCTTTCATTTGAGGAGAGTTTAATAGACACTAAGAGCATCTTTAGCTTATAAAATTAGCTTCATTTGTGCGGGCGATAAACTCAGAGAGAAAGCAGACCAGTGATGGAATAACAAATCTCCCACCCCCAAAAAAAAATCCTACATTGCTATTTTGGCAAGCAAAGCAACAGCTTTTTGTTGGTGTGTAGTCTCAGTCTGTTTTTCATTAAAGCACCAAGAGAGAAGCTGTTCAGAGGAGAGGTGAAAACCCATTACTGAAAAACAACAAAAGGTTTCTTTTTTAACCAAAGAGCAAAACAATAAAGGATATAAAATGCAAAAAATAAATAAAGGGCAGGGATATATTTGACTGTCTCTCATGACAAAGTAGAACTTTTCCCCATCATGATATATTAGCTAAGTTCTTTTTTCCTTTTATGATTTTATGCTGTTTGGAGTTTTTTGTCTCTTCAGGGGGTGCCAATACCTGAAGTCAGAGGTCACTGCATTGCTCCTTGTGGCTTAAGGCATGGAAACAAGAGTCTTAACTGCTCTTTTGGGGTCATTTCAGTGAGCATATCCTGTGGCAGTGATTCAAACCAGCCTAAGGAACAAACATCTTCTCATTTGCAAATGTGTAAAGCCTATACACTGCAACCCCTCTGGGACATGCTTTCTTACTTTTTTTTAGTTTAAATTTCTGCTCACGGTTGACCTCACCTTTTTGTTTAACCAAACCCATTAATCAAACATATCCCAGAGGTGGGTAATGATCTTTCAGAATCCTAATAGAAGCAGAAAGTCAAGGACAGTACAAATTGATCCACATCACTACCTTATTAGGCTTACAGTGCGGGCAGGACTGTTCTCATCTTTTAGAGTAACAGCCTATCTGCTTAGCAGAGGTCTACAGTTTTAACAATCAGGACTTTATGTACCTGTCTACATGTTCAATAAAATTGGATTCTGTGTTTCCTGGAAAGTACTGTGAGGCAATCTTTTCTGAATAAGTTATCAAAGTTGCCTTTCTAATTTGAACATGCATCAAAGGAAACAACACAACCTCTTTAGGTCATTGTGCAAAAATACCTTTTGCTCTTAAGAGTTCCATTATTAAAAACGCATGTCTCTTTCTGTATGGGATTTTTTTAAGCATGGCTATTATTAGCAAAGGCACACAAAAAGAACAAAATTATCAATGACTGGAATTGATTAGTGAATATGTACTTGAGTAAACATGTGACCTTAGTTCAAGCTTTGTATCTAGGTGTGTGTTTGCAGCCTGAGAATCTAGCTTTAAATATGTTGCAAAAAAAGGATGAATATAGTAAAATAAAGGAACTTTTTTTCTATAGGAGATTTCATTGTGAGACTCCTAGTCTATATATTACTCTGGATTATAAAAGGGAGAGAGAAAGAAGGTGGGAAGAGTGGTGGAGCAAACAGCAAACATGTTCTCCGGGATCAGAAAAAGGTTCACTGAACAGGCCATCTAATTTATGGCCCAAATGTAAAATCCAATTATTGTTCAAACCCAATTAAAAGACAATTTTAGGGAGCAAGGGTGAAATTATAAAATATTTTCCGTTGAAACCAATTTCCTTAAGAGAGTCCAGTTGAGTTGAGAATAATTGACAAATTTGCAGGCAGGACCAATTGGTGGATCTAATTTTCTAATAGAAAAGAGAAATATCTGAGCAAAGCAAACTAGCAGGAAGAAGATGGGCCTGAGATAAGGCATATTTGCGTTCACACATCATCTGGTCACTTTTTTTTTAGTGTAATGTTAATCTAAAATTATGATGCTGGCAACCTTCAGAGAGGCATAATAATTACAAATTCTAAAAATGTATTTTGTCAAAATATTAATCATCGACTTTGCTTTTTTTTCCCTCTCTACATTTCTGTCATCTTATTAAAATGTAAATTAGATCATGTCTGAAGCTTCCTTTCAAAATTTCTTCCAAGGCCTTCCGCAACACCTGGACAGAAATCCAAGTTTCTGTCTGGCGTCTTCATGGCCTCATCAGACGTGGCCCTTGCCTGCTTTCAAATACATTGGCTCTTTGTAGTTTCCTCACGTATTCACTTGCTCTTTTCTGCTGCTCTGCCAGACCTTCCAGTCCTTTCCCATTCAGAGGTGAGTCTTCACTAGACATTCTCAAGTCTTTCCTAGTCTTTATTCTAAAGCCCTTCCATCACCATTAGTCCAGTGCAATCTCTCCTAGGATGTTTTTTGTCGTAGCCCTGGATTTGGGCATTATTTGACTTTTAATTTATTTTCTTAGATTAGTTTTTGTTTTTCTTCTCTTCCTACTGACTCTCTCATAGATTAGTCCCCTATCCTGAAAACATATAAGCCTTATACATGTAAGAACTACATATGCTTTTTTTAAAAACTTTTGGGAGGGTGCCACTCCTAGTGGTGCTCAGGGCTTACTCTGTCTTTGTTCAGGAATCACTCTGACAGGGCTCAACTTTCTATGGGTATTGGGGATCAGACTAGGTTGCTGCAGGCAAAGCAAACTAGCTCTCTGGCCCCTCATCTGCCTTTTAAACTGACCTTTATACCAAGGCATGTGGAAGAACAAAGCTTTCTGGCTGCCTCACAGTCTTTTTTTTTCAGGGGGCAGGAGAAGTAGGAGTCTTCTTTAGTGGCTGTGGATCAGACTATGTTAAATAGTTGATAGTAAGGAAGTGGATAAAGGTCACGGCTTTGCAGGCCCATCCTTCCTAAAAGAGTTCTGCACTTTTAACATGTCAGTTTCCTTAAAACATATATTCAGTTTCCTTAAAACATATATTGCATGTGAGTAGTTCTTAACTAAGGAAAAAATAAAAAATTATAATTTTTAATTGAAAAGATATTTGTAAAATTGAAAAGTAAAAAGAAATGTTCATGTCAGAAACCTTCTGCGTATTCTGAAGATATTGTTTGTTGATTGGCTTCTAGACATTGCATATGGTATCTCATATGGGTGAAAGCAATATAATCCTTTTTCTGATTCCTTTGCAAGAAGGGAGGACAGTTGTCTTTGATCTTCCTAAGCTGACTCAACAAAAGATCAGCAGATCAACCTCTGAGAAATCCAATCCATTCTCCTGTCTTTAATAGTCTGATGCCCAGGTTCCTAATTTGTTGAGCTTCAAGAGAATCCTAATATCTCTTACTTAAAAATACATACAATTTTCCTTAAATCAGCACCAATGTGATCTTAGGTATCCAGATACAAATTCATAAAATGTACATTGACATGCTTGTAATATCTAGATCTCCCAACACTAAATTGTGTATCATTTCTCCATATTCACTGACAATCTGAAGCCCTAAGGAACTATGTATTTTCATTAGTGTTTCTCCAATATTATATTTTCTCCTATCTTCCCATGGTATAAGCATCACTGGGGAGAGCAGGCCATATCCATATTCTGGTAGAGGCCTGTCTAGTCTTGCAACAGATGAGTCTCAGACTTCAGATAATGAAATTCATTTTAATTCTTTTTTTGTGGTAAAAGATGTACTTTACATCTAATTTCATGTCCTCCACTGAACAGGAATAAAAACACACATTGTATTAACTGTGTTTTGTTGTTTGAAGACAGAAACTGTCACCAGCACATAGATATTGAAAACTTCCAGATAGAAACAAGAGAATGGTACAGAGTCCCTCTTGGAAATAATAAAAGAGAGTTATAGAACATCAGACAGGGCACTTTCCTCGTGCAGGTTAACTTGGATTTGATCTCCTTTTCAGAGATCAAATATAAATGAGACTTGCCAGGACTAATTCCTGAGTGCAGAGCTAAAAGGTAACGGCTCTAGAGGCGTTACCGACTGGATCCCACGAGATGTCAAAAGATCACGTGGCTGCCCACCTACAAAATGGTCAGACTTTCTTGTTAAGACCCTGAAGGAACGGATTGAGGCTCTTCATATTCCTGAATCAACCAGATGCCATTGGGCTACATTGGCACGTGATAGGGTCCAATGGAAATGTTACTGGCGCCCGCTCGAGCAAATCGATGAATAACGGGATTCAAGTGATCAAGTGAAGAGCTAAAAGGAAGGCCTGAACAACACTAGGTGTGGCCCCAAAACAAAATAAAATAAAAAATAATTCTCTAATTATGATTTATCTCTTTAGCTACAGACCTTTGAATTCCAAAAAAGACTTTGACTGCCTTTGCTAATGTGCTTCATAAACCCAATGAAAGTTAACTTCATTTTCTGAAATCTGCATCTCCACTGATCGACCCAATGAAATAAGTATCACCATGATCACTTCCAACTCCTTAGGATGATCCAGATCTATAAAAGTTATCTTCTGAAACTGGAGTCTCCTCTCCAACCAACATTGCTACCAATTCATTTAGACCTTGGCTATCTGTTATTGTTCTTGAAGACTGAATTACAGATTATCAGAGTCTGTCTTCCATAGTATCACTTGCAGTTTTCTCTGTGCTTTTAAATCAGAAACAACTTCTAAAATTATCATTATTAAAAAAATATCTTCAAGCCTTACATCAATGTCTTACCTTTCATAAGATTCTTTGTATATTCAGACTTAGGTACTTTCACTTCAATGAGCTGGGCCCTCCTTTTCCTTTACAGATTATACTTTATTCATAGTCAACCTCCTGCCTTTCCTGGATCACACTCCCTGTCTTTCAATCTCTGTGACTTGTTATTTCCTTATCTAGAATATTCTACATTCTCTTTTTACTTGGAGACCTCTTACAAGTTATTACTATAAAATACAAATTACTTTTGCAAACCATTCAGATTTCCTACAGCACGTTGGTTTTATACTTTGATCTATATATCTTCCCATACTTATCACTCCCATCATTCTGACCTCTTTCCAAAGTACTTTTTGTCTTCTTTGTTATCCACCTAAGACTATAAACATGAACAATACAGGATATGCAATAATGGTTTTCTGCAAAATGCTATATGACAACTCGGGATGAAAAGTATTTGGGAGCAGCCAAACTGCTAATAATTTCAGGAACCCGTGTGCCCAGACTCTCGTGTCTTCTCAGAGTCAAGGTGAGCAGCCTTCCCCCACACTCTTACTTCCAGAAGCCCCAGAAGTCATGTCTGCCTCCTACAGTGTCAACAAGTAGACTCACCCACTAGTCTTGGTCTACTAATCCTTGACTAAATCTCCTAAGAGATCCATGGCAAGTTGCTGAATTTCATGGAAACACTGAACCTATGGTCAACTCATTAACCTAAACCATAGAATCTGAAGTCCCTGGACTGAGCAGCTGCATATGTATTTGAGTGATTTATCCCAATTTCTCAATACTGAAATTCCAGTTGTAATTTCATACTACATTGGATCGGAAAGTAAAGTAGAAGTCAACTAAACTCAACAAACAAAAACAATTAACATGGTCACAACCAGCAACATGCAGCTTTAAAAATTCTCTGCTAAGGACTTAACCCTGTTAGCAGATACAATAATTTTGCACTAAAAGTTGATTTTTTTTAATAAGAAAGCAACAAAAAAAGAAAAGTATTTAGAGGATGCAAGAATACTAAGGTTATTATCATTAATAGTACACAGTATTCAATAATGGTACATTGAGTAATTTATGAAACTAGTTGGATGAAATGTACTCAGGGAGCTACAAAACTACAAACCTTTAAGGGCATAAAGCAGTAAACATTTCTAATACTTTTGCAGTGTAGTGTGTAAATCTATGTTCAAGTTCACCAAGAAAACAAACCAGAAAGGCAACTGCTAAAGCTTAACCATAGATATCGAGGTTACTGTCAGTGACTTTGATAGAATCCATGTTGTCTATAAAATGCTTTTATCCAATTTTCTCAAATTCATGCTCGGTACTTTCTATTTTTTAATGTCAACAGTTGTGCTTTAACAGTTACATGTCTGATGTGCATGGTCAGTGTCACTGAGTTTCACGAAGAGAAGTAAACGGAAACAAAAGATAAAGTGTTTCTGCTCTGTGGCCAAACAATGAATGCTTCAGAAATAGTAGTCTGCTTGCTTCTCAGGAATCTCTAGTGAAGATTAATGTAGAAGGTTTATACTGAAAATGCTATTTTAACTTAAAAAAAGTCTCAACAACAGCAGCTATTCACTCATCCAGTTATTGAAGACTTGAAGGACCCAATGGGGAATATGGGGGAAAGATATTAAGTTGCTGGAGTTTTGAAAGACTAATAAAACTCACTAGAAATTTTTTAATCTCAAGGGTTAAAGTATATGTGACCTGCATTCAATCATATTTAAATTACATGACTTTTAAATTTTAAATCATGAAATTACTAAGAAAGAAAGGAACTAAAATTCACAAAGATTCCAGAAATCAGCATTTGATATTGAACAAAATTTTTCTGTATATATCTTTGGGAAATGCCCATTAACTTTGGTTAAAATTCTTCTGAAATAATGGAATATTCCTCATACCTCTACCATCATTGAGCAGCTATTCTTGAATTCTAAAATCACTTGTATCATTTGTCTTCCCATTGTTCATCAATTTGCTCAAGTCATCTCCATTCGTTGGGAATGAGGTCCATTATTTTTACTGATTTTGGCATATTGAATACACCATGGGTAGCTTGCCTGGCTCTGCCATGTCTCAGTTCCAGTCACAAGCAAGTGTAGTCCAAGGGCTTCTGCTTGCTCTAGGAACAGGAAGAGCCTCAAACCAGGCTCTTCCATGTAGGTGGTATAATCATAGTAGAAGGCTCTCATCTCAAGCAAAAATATTCCACATTTTCTTATTCAGATACAATATATCAGGAATTCTTATATTCATATACATACATACATACATACATACATACATACATATATACATACAAATATTTAAACAACATAAGCTAGTCTCTTTATTTTCTATAGCCCTTAGAATTTTTGCTTTTGTTTCTGGCCTTTTGGACCACTCCTGCAATGCTCAATGGTTACTCCTGGCTCTGCACTCAGAAATTACTCCTGGCAGTGCTTGGGTGACCATATAGGGTGCCAGGGATTGAACCCAGGTTGACCACATGCAAGGCAAACCCCCACCCTGCTGTGGCTCCTGCTCCAGAGCTTAGAATTATGAAATAATTTCATTGTATCTTATATCAATCTTCTCTTTTTCTAGTTTACATACTTTTCATCCCAAAACAGCATGAATAATTATATAAATAATATTATGGTAATTTTTGATAAAGCACAATGTTATTAATTCACTACGCAGCAGGGCAAGACTTTTTTTTTATTCATAGTCCTAATGAAGCACTTATCCTGATCATCTACATTGCCTGTTTATTTCTTCAAAGAAGTCATTTATTTATAAGAAGTTCAGTAAGTGTATCATATTTTCATGGCTGTGGGACAGATGAAATCTAGTTAGTATAAAACAGTTAAAGATAGTATCTGAATCACATTCCTGATATGTTGTAATAAAACTTTATAAGTTATTTGCATGGCCTATGAAAATTAGTTAAATGTGAATGAAAATTAATATCATCAAGGTGATTCTGTCCAGGGTGGAATCAAATGTTGACATAGAAATAAGCTAAATGCTAAACACGTTGCTTTTTTTTTTATACCACTGTGAGACATACAATTACAAAGGTGTTCACATTTGGTTCTTAGTAATACAGTATTCCAGCACCCATCCCTCCACCAGTGCCCCCATTTCCACCACCAATGTACCCCACCCCTCCCACCCACCCCCCAGGCTGCCTCAACAGCAGGTAGCCCTGTTTCCTCTCTTTCTCTCTCTGTCTTTCTCTCACTGTCTCTGCATCTCTCTCCCTCTTGTTTTACACATTGTGGCTAGCCCTGCAGGTATTTAGAGTTTAAAACTCAAGTCTCTTTGTGTATATTCAATGGTGAGTTTTAATCTGCCATTACCATTTCACACATTTAGTAAAACACTGGTATCTATTTATATCCTATTAATGAATGCAGTCACTCTATATCTGTCCTTTTCCTTCTGACTAATTTCACTCAGCATGATAGTCTCCATGTCCATCCATTTGCAGGTAAATTTCATAATTTCATCTTTTCTGACAGCTGCATAGTATTCCATAGTGTAGATGAACCACAGTATCTTTAGCCAGTCCTCTGTTCTTGGGCATTTAGGTTGTTTCCAGATTCTAGCTATAGTGAATAGCGCAGAGATGAATAAAGAAGTACAGATAGTGTTTCTGCTATGTAAACACGTTGCTTTTAAAGGAGAAAAGTTTCAATATGATGAAAGTATAAGGAGACAAAATCCTATTAATAATATAGAAGCTTGATCAGCACCATCCCATATGCACCCTCCCCACCCCCAGCACAGCCAGAAGTAATTCCTGAGTGCAGAGCTGGGAGTCATTCCTGAGAATCACCGGGTGTGACCCAAGAGCAAAAAAATAAATACATAAATTGAGGTTTATGATCTTCTTGTATATATGACTTAAAAATATTTTTAACATAAGTGAAATTTAGTTCCTGTCAGTATTTTTTCATTCTATTCTTGCATGCTTCTTTCCTAGCATCTACAGTATTAACTAAATGAATATCAGTTTGTTGGTAATTATTGCCAGTTTGGGCAAAAGTACTGTGTTCATACGTAGCCTTAGTATGGTGACATGTCTCCATAAAGGCTGTTTCTTAAAAGTGGATATATTTTCCCGTTATTTGGCTTACTGCTAGATGTTACAACATACAACAAATTTACCTTTGCTTTTTTGGGGCGGGGGAGCACACACAGCAATGAGGTGTGTGCTTCTGGCTCTATAAGAGCTCAGGGATCACTTCCTGGAAGGGACTAAGAGGAACACATGTGATAACAAGTGAAAATCATTACATATGCATTTATATATGTGTGGGTATATAATATATAATAAACATATATACATATACACATACATGCATATGTAATGACATTTCACTTGATACCCCATGTGTTCCCCTGAGTCCCTTCTAGGAGTGATATATATATATATATATATAGTGATATACATAATATATATAGATATGCATATCATTAATTACTTGAAAAATATTGTGTTGTAGATAATGGGGCAATCAGACTCACAAGAGTTATGTTACATGGATATTAAATTAAAAGTATATTTTTTTGGAAAAATTATAAAATGTCTCTTTGGTTAGATAAATATATTTTCTTCTGTATCTTTCCTTAATAAATGATAGGTAACAAACTACATCATTTTGAACTATCTGAATCCATTGCCTGTAGATCTCAATCTAGAATATTGGTAGAGCATAAATAAACACTGAGCAGAGTGGGGGGGAAGGCACATGCGTACTTCCTAGTTGCTCACTTTTGCAGCTCATACAAGGGGAAATGCTCAGAACTCTGGTCTTCTGGCTGTTTATGGACACAATCAAGAGTCTGGCATGTGCTGATACAATTCTTGGCATTATTTCTAATGACAATTATGAAGATCTTCATTATATTTTGCGGTTGTATATGAGGCACTTGGCATTTAGGACGTAAGAAATAATTATGAGAGGTATAGCGTGGTTACTTGTCTCAGACTTCCAAGAAAAAAACAAACAGGCTCTCTTAGTTGATTTTTCCAAAGAAATTAATTTCCAAAGGAACTAAATTGCCACAGACAGTATGTTTGGAAGATACATTTTCAGACTACACTATGTTTCAGACATTGACACTTAACTAAGGCAGATGGTCTATTTAGAAAATGGCAACTTTTTGTTGTTGCTGTTTAAATTATACAGTGGGTAGTCAGAGATCTCTTTTTCCCTCTCATGCAATTAGTCCAGGAAATTTGCCTCCTGTTCTTAGAACACCAAAGGTGGATATGTTTGACAAATCAAATTATTTGACAATGGTAGAAAAGCTATGGGAGAGTATAAGTTTGGAGCATCCAAAGCATCAAAAGTTTTCTTCAGCATTCATTACTGAAATTGGACTCAAATATCCAAATGTGAAAAAGTAAAAGCAGCTGTATGCAGAGTAGGACTCCGTTGGCCTGGGGTTTCGGAAAGTGTTGTATCAGGGGACATGGGACAATGGTTTTCAGATGCTTTTTGTGTCACATAATTAATGCTGGAGCATTGGAATGATATTAATGATATTGCTACTGTTTCCTGACTATTGCTAGAAGTTTTCAAAGCCTTGTCTCCACAAGATATTGACAACCAATTAAACCCAAATAAAATGGGATATTTTCGCATCGTGAGGTCTCTATGGATGTAGAATGCCTGTCACTGGTCTATTAGACTACCAAATCGGACTGGATAGAATTTTCCTTTTCATAAAACTGGAATTCTAGCGTTGACTGTAATTGCTACATAGTTTTCCCCAAAGCCAAAAAATGGAAACTTTTTCTTTTCACATCTGGCAGAGCACAAATAACTATTATTTAATGGAACAAAAGATGCTGAGCCTGAAGTGTTTTCTATTTCTCCAGTGTTAGTTAGAAACAAGAATAACCATCTTAGCCCATATATAGAGATAAAATGGTTTTAATTAGAGAAAGTATCATATCACAGGCTTTGCTATAATAATTGAATTTAATGTAATTTTGGGGATCGAATGAAAAATAATAATGTTACAATAATGGAAATGTTACTGGCATATCGATGAATAACGGGATTCAAGCGATCAAGTGACAATAAAGATCAATGAATAGAGGTGTGCAGAGAAGTGAAGCAGTGTCACACCCAAATAACGTCACTAGAAAGTAAATTCAGCAGTTTTGTGATTCTGCTCCACAGAAATGCATCTAATGTTACACTCCCTATACACCGAATTTTGCCTACTGATATTTGGTATTTGACGCTGCTTATACTGCCAAAGAAGATTTTCTTAACTAATTGATATTTGTAGTTTTCAAAAGAGGCTAAATATAGTTTATTTTAAAGTTATCTTGTTCTATATTTAAATTTTATGAATCAGATATTTAGTGTTAGAATCTCTTACTCATTGATAAATGCATATCTGTCTCCTCATATAGAACTAATAAAATGGCTAAAATATATGGTAAGTTTGAATATGATATGTTCAATATGTATTAACTTACTTTGCTTATGGTTTTATATATATAGCTAGATATATAACATAGTATTACAGTACTTATAACCAGATTATAGTACTTTTAGCATTGTAGTATATAATATAGTATGTATATAATATACATGACTATATATAATGGTGGTATTATAAAGTATGATGGCATTCTAATGGAATATGGAAAATCATTTTTGAAGTGATTAATCACTAAAGAAATCAATGTATTTTTCTTTGTAATTTTCATTTCATTTTATAGTGTTAGTTAACTTAAACGTGCTTTAAACATAACAGTAATAATCCATCAGTCTTTAGCACTCTTAGGAAGTTTTCCCTCTACCAGTCCGAGCTACAGAAATGTATAGGTCGGAAGTATGAGTACAAATTCGTAATGTGATCTCTCTAATCCTAGCTTGGTTCAGTGATTTCTATTCACATGCCTAGAATAAATCAATGCTATGTGTTTATGTGATCCAAAGATTGCAGGGAGAAGTAGCTATGAATAGTTCCTATTAACTTTAGTCTCTTAAAATTCTTCTCTAGAAAGCACAGGGGTATTTCATAATATTCTATGATATTTTAAAAGCATTCACCTTGGAAGACCTTAACTCCCAAATCACAAATAATCAAAAGATATATTTTTTTAGTAGCATCGACTATACAGTGATATGATATAACTTGATTTTTATCATACAATTCTTTATCTCAAAACATTAGAAACTTTGTACTACTAAAACATAAACTAGGTGCTTGTTTAAAAATTTCTTTTGGAATCTTTATAAAGTGTAAACCGAAATTACTCTCTAACCTATGAAAGATATGACAGTAGAAAACACGAAATTGAATTCTGCAAAAATAGTAAATATTTATTTATTACTCCATGCTTTAATTTGTGGGGAGACTGAGAGTTGTCGAGTGATGCTCAGGGGCTTCTCTGTGGTGATAGGCTTTAAATCAGGCTTCTAAAATGCAATCAAGTCTGTTGAACAATTTCTCTGGCCCAATGCTTTGCAGTTTAGAGAAACCAGTGTTGGGCTGGGGAGGTAGCACAGAATTAGAGCACTTGCTTCATGTGTGAACCCTTGGGTTCTATCTAGTTTTGAGCTAAAAAACTAATGTTAGGTTTCCTGCATCTTATGATAGTACTATTCTAAAAGTGGTAAAGACAAAGTAAAATATGTCAGTGAAGAGCCAAAATAATCTGGATATCTACTAAAGATTACTGATGTGAATTAAATGGATGGTTTTCAAAGTTAACTTTATAAATTTCTGTCATGTTGGAGACTCAAGTTTTATAAAGTAGCCATTGGTACCAAGTGGCCTAAGAGATATCTGCCTCTGTGAAAGGTGTTTCTTTCTTTTCCTTCATGTTATCTATTCCAGAGATTGTGAAATATAGCAAGCGATGTTTAGTGGCAATCAATATGTCTTCATTTTGATCGCACATTAATATCCTTCAAAAATAATATAATGTAATACTAATCAGACAAATAATAACCAGAGTTAATTTTGACTTTCAATAGTCAGAGAAGAAACAATGATTTTCTTTTCATATTTTTATCACTTGAATCATATTTTTATAGTGAAATTTAAACAGCATAATTGATGATGTTATTTCCATGCAGAAAACACACAGTTAAAAGTATGAGTGGTTTTAAAACTAACAGACACATTTGTTTTCTGATTGGAAGCTGTGAAGCTTGTTGTAACAGGGAACAGGCTGTGAGGATGATGATAGAGTTGACCAATTTAGCATATTATACAAGAAGGCAACAAACAAGATTAAGGAGGAATAAAAGTGTGAAATGGTGAAATGCAGGTACCAGAGTGATCATACATGAGTTAAAGTGCTACCTTGCATACATCCCAGGTGAGTTCAATACCTCACATTGGTAGCCCATACGGTTCTCAAATGAACCAGAAGTGATCTTTAACACAGAGCTAAGAGTAAGGCCTAGAATTTATGGGTTTGGTCCCAAATATGCAAAAAGAAAACAAAAAAAAACTTTTTAATCTATATTTTGTTTGAATTATCTATAAAATGATATAAGTGGATTTAGTGGAGAAAATAGCAAACTATTTCAAAGATCAATGAGAAAAGAAAAACATATTTTGGGGCCAGAGAGATAGAATAGAGATTATGACATGTAATTATCAGTAACTGTCATATTCCTGTCCAACTGGGGACAAGTTTTTTGATAATTGAAGATAAGTCCTCTTTTGAATCCTGCAACCATGCTTTAGACCATATCTGCTATGTGAAAAGCTATTGACACAGTCTTCTCAATCTAAGAGATAAAGATTCGAATATTTTCACATGTCACTTCTTCTAAAAGTAGTTTTCAAATTTAGTGTTCCTAATGATAATAATGGAGCTAGTTAAAATTCAGAATGCTTCATCTACTCACCTACAATTGAGATATAGAAGGCCAATATAGAGCTGGGGATAGAGTGAGGCCAAACCTTCGGGCTACGATGATGCTGACGGGAGCTCCATTAGGAGAAGCAGAGCTCTACTGGCCTGCACTTCAGACGCCAATAGGCCTCCAAAGAATTCTGGGGTCCCTTACGCACTGCAGGTTTCTTAGGAATTTGGTGGCCAGCCAGAAACTTGATGTCCAATACTCTGAACCCTTATGCACCTACATCTACATGGAGTTGTGTGACCATCATAACATAGACACAGTTACAGACACAAATGATTTCAGTGCCTGAGTCATTTCCCGATCAAAGAATTATCAGAATTAATCTGTAAAACTGATGAAAGGATCAACAAGATGGAAGAAGAATTTCTTTCTACAGAAAAGTAAATCTTCCGCCAAGTGAAGACACTTCTTTCAACATTATGCAAATTAAAAATAAACTTATATCAGCTTACTTATGCTATATTTTATTTTAAAATAATGGTTATTAATGTATTCTTCAATAGCATATTTATTTTTTTGAAATTGAAGAGAGATGCATCTATTTACCTATTTATTTATTTGGAGGTTGCCAATTCTATTTTTTTTTTTTTTGCTTTTTGGAGTCACACCTAGCAATGTTCAGACATTACTCCTGGCTCAACAATCAGGAATTACTCCTGGAGGTGCTTAGGAGATCATGTGGGATGCCGGTTATGGAACCTGAGGTGGCCATGTGCAAGGCAAACCTGCTGGACTATTGCTTTGGCCCCATGAGAGAGATGCATTTAAGCAAAGGGCGATATCTTCATTGTGTTGCTCTAAGTTAGAGAGAATAATACTTTTAATAAAATCTGGATGCTCACTATACACAAGGTTTCTTAGAAGATTTGCCAATAACCACAATCCTTACTGTGTTTTCATGTGAGTAATATATGATAAAGACAAACTCAATTAAATATTCCTTATCACTTGTATCACTTGTCTTCCTGTTGTTCATTGATTTGCTCCAGCGGGCACCAGAAACATCTCCATACGTCCTGTTGCATGCTAGTGTAGCCCAAGGACAACTGTTCGCCTCCAGGAACAAGAAGAGCCTCATACCATTCCTTCAGGTCATGGGAATGAGGTCTGTAATTGTTACTGGTATTTAGTTTTTGGCATATCAAATACGACACTGGTAGCTTGCCAGGCTGATGTTTAATTTCTGTATATTAGGAACAAATTCCAGTAGGTTCTATTTTGGAGGTGTTCTTTTATATAATTATGCACTGAGATGAATATTTCCTTAAGAGTAAAGTCAGGTTCAATTTGTCAAATAAAAAAGCCAGGCTAAATTGTGGAATAAGGCCTATTTTAAAGCCACCCCCACCCTTATACTGAGTGGCAATAGACGCCACGTATCTTGACATCATGATTAGCAATAAATCTGTGAGTTCTTTCTATAATCCAACTTTACCTAGAATCACTATAGTTGACTGTCTTCAAAAGACTGTGATAATTTGAATCTCTTCTCTTTGCTCAAATTCATGGAGCATTTCACGATAGTCATAACAAACAAGAGACCACAAATTTTCCTCATACACATATCACGCACTATTGGATCAAACATTGTTTATAATATGATTGGATTCTACAGAAGCATTATTACTCCTCTTTGTCACAAAAGTGTTGAATTTTCCCAAGCAAAAATAAGTCTTGCTTCTCATCATTTGCATTTCAGAAGTCTCATTTCCAAGCATTTATTCGCCGTAGTAAACGGATGGGTTTTAAATATTAAAAACCCATTTGGTATGACTGAAAACTTAACCGCCTACATTCCCCCATTATAAAATCTTTGGGTGTGAAATTGAAAAGTAAATTATACTATGTTCAGTCTGAACAGAATCCATTTAGAGTTTTGTCTTTGTTAAATTGAGAGGGAGATTTATTTATGGACAAAAACTATGGAAGAAGCTGTTGGTCATCCAGACACTGACCTCACACTACAAAGGAGTAACTATACTTGATCTCAAAGGGTTTGATTTAGGTAGATCCGAGATTTCTTTTTTTCTTCCCTATATCCCCTACTACTCAATGGATAGACACTGAAGCTATACAAAGAGGTGGTAACAAAATGGGCAGATCAGTTTCAGGCTGGTCTTGGAGTCCTTTGTCCATCCATAGTCCATCTGCTAATGCTTCAGCAGCTTTTTTTCAGAAGATTTTAATGGAAATTTAGCTAATACTATTGTTTTATTGCCTGATTAAAATGCAGTGCAAGGAAAGGTAAGTTGCAATATTTTCCACATCAAGCAACTGTTACGTTTCAAAACAGAGGTGAATGCTTTGAATTGGGGAGTAAGTAGCAGGGATTCAGGCAGACTTTAAACCAAGTATCTGTTATGAGCAAAGACGCATTTGAAAAGGAGCAGGAAGCCTTGGTACCACCCTGCCCGGAGTCTCCTCCACTGCTGTTTGGCTTAGAAGGCAGATTTGATTGCTCTATTAGTCTGGAGACATTTCATCCGGAGTTACACGGGATAAAAAATTGGTCCATTATGCGTATTCTCAGAAGTAGTAAATTTTCCAAAAGAGACAGTACAATTAGAGAGGGAGAGGGCCGGGCAGCGGGAACACTAACACACAGAAAGTCATTCAGAGTTAATAAAACAGAACATGAACCATAATATTGCACTAAGACATTCATTTTAAGTGATCTGCAAATTATTTGGAAATGTAGCAGGGAGATGTAGAGGAAAAAAAACAACAACAAAACATCTGGGATACAAACTACCAGATCCAAGAGTGATGTGCATTTAATTTTTAAGGATGTGGAGTTTAGACTCATGAATAAACAGCTGTTCCCCACACCCCACCCCAGTGGTCTCCAGAATAATTTGTTCTCGGAAGTGTAAGCACAGACTATGACATTAGCTACAAAGGTGATTGGATTAGCTATTTCATGCCTCTCGGTTCAAGATCTGGGTTTATAGCAGTGCAGACTTTCCTTTTTCAAAACAAAGTGTTGGTAAGGATCTAAGAGCTAAGGAAACTTGTGGAGTACACTTCATCTTTCTCTATGACACAAACATATGTGAATAAAACATTTAAAACCTTCTCATATTCAAAAAGAAAAAAATGTATTTGGTGCAGGGCCCCAAACCAGGGTCTGACATGAAACATGCATTCTCCCACTGATTGCCATCTTGGATCATGGAAGATAAAACTTTGACTTAACTACAAGCTCCTATTCTTTAGATTCTGAGATTAGTAAAATTTATACTTACATACAAGTGAAAAAATACCTGTATCCAAGATGTATTCACTCTGGGCTAAGGTTCAGGAGCTAACAGATTGATTTGGCAGAGTTTGGGTATTGGGACTAAAAACATCCAGTGTTGGTTCCTCTAGTCTTGCCCATGAAAAGAATCTGAGACACTTTCACAAAGTTACTAGAGTTGATATGTTATTAAAAAATGCCCAAATACCATGCAAATGCAAGGTAATTTTTTTCTATTTCCTTAAAAGTGCCAAAGGATTTTTTAATCATACATAATTTCTTATAATTTAAATATTAGATAAAATTTGTTAGGTATCTAGATGTTACATTTAATTTAAGTACATATGAAACATTTTAAGTCATGGATCACTTCACTTCCCATAGATCATCGATTACTCGAGCGGACACCAGTAACATCTCAATATGTCCTGTCACATGCGAGATAGCCCAAGGGGTATCTGCCCACTCCAGGAACATAAAGAGCCTCAAACCATTCCTCAAGTCATGGGAATGAGATCTATAATTGTTACTGGTATTTGGCATGTCAAATACGACACAGGTAGCTTGCCAGGCTCTGCCGCGCGGGTGGGATTAAATGAAGTTTGATTCACTGCCCCAAATATACCTACTGACCACTGCTGTGGCTAATTACTGAGCACAAAGCCAAAAGCAAGACTTGACTACTGCTAGTTGTGGCTCCCAAATTGTGTGTGTGTGTGTGTGTGTGTGTGTGTGAGAGAGAGAGAGAGAGAGAGAGAGAGAGAGAGAGAGAGAGAGAGAGAGAGAGAGAGGTGGGAGAAGAAATTCTGATTTGTATACCTGTTTTATATACCCAAACACCCAGGGTCAAGTAAAAATTTATCAATTACAGGGCTGGAGAAATAGTACAGTGAAAAGGTGCTTGCCTTACAAGAATCCCACCCAGGTTTGACGCCCTGTGTTCTTGAAGAATGATCCCTGAGCACAGAGCCAGAACTAAACCTTGAACACCACTGGGTGTGGCCTCAAAGCAACAATAACAAATTGTTATTTTATCGATTGTAAAGAGTTGAAAGTATACAAAGATTAAGAAATCCTGATCTAAGTCATTGATTCCTTAACTAGAAAGATCAGGACATCTGGGGGTCCTGGAAGCAGCCAGATGGGACTCGCCCACCACACTAGCCACCATTTTCGCTATCTGGATGCTGGGAAACTGCCTCAAGACCAGATTAACAGAACAGGACCAGTTCGAGCCCAGGTAGACGGCTCCCAGAAGCGGGGAATCACTGGGAATTCGTCGAATGGAGTCAGGGGTTGGCACATCCCCCTCCATTTTGTCAAGTCTCGTGGCCCCGCCCAGGAGCTGCCCTGGGGCCACCAGCCATAGCATGAAGAGCCTCACAGGAGGCTGAGGAGGCTGGAGCTCGGCTCGCCCGGGCCCAGCTAACTATGGGGCCCTGGGAGGGCAGATGGGTTTTGGGAGTTGGCCCATCACCTCTGGGGGTCCAGGAGGCAGCCGGATGGGACTTCGCCCACCACACTACAACCATTTTCGCTGTCCAGATTAGCAGAGCAGGACCAGTTCGAGCCCAGGTTGCGTGGCCCAAGCGCGCGCTACGGTCCATTAAAATAGTGGAAACAGTGATGTCTTTTGGTGCACTGCATTCCATGATGAGCAGGGAGTTTGGCGGGATGGAGAGATAGAGAGAGGAGAGAGGAGACATGCAGAACCAGCCGGGTGGTTGAGGTGTGAGAGGGGGGGGGGAGGGATGTGGGAACATTGGTGATGGGAGGTGGGTTTGGGTTGAGGGATGGGTGTTGGAACGCTGTGGAACCAGAACTCTACATGAACATCTTTCAATTGTGTGTCTAGAATGGTGTAATAAAATTTGGGGGGGGAGAAATAATAAAAATAAAATTTAAAAAATAAATAAAAAAGTGAAGAAAAAAATTGTGGCCCAAAAACAAAGAAGCAAAAAAAAAAAAAGAAAAGAAAAAAAAGAAAGATCAGAACACCAGGGGCCTATAAGACTACGCCTAAAAAAAGTGCTAGTACCTAGCATGAGTTTTGAACAGTTCTGTATTTGAAAAAAAGTATTTAGACTGGGAATGGGTGTTCCAGCTCCCACCAGACCCATCCTCCAAGCCCAAGGACCTCTCTGATCTTACTGGGTTCAAGCAATGGCCACTGATTTCATTCTGCATGCCTGCTGGAACTGCTGTCTGAGGCGCCTCCCGGGCGAAGAGACACTACAACAATAAAGGTTAAGGTGCTTACCTTGCACAAAGCCAAACTAAGTTCTATCCCAGGCACCCTGTATGAACCGGAGTTCCACCTGGAGTGATCCCCAAGCACAGGGCCAGCAGCAAGCCCTAAGCACATGGTTACATCTTGATAACATGTCTCCACCAGGACACAATTATTTTACTATAAAGGAAGCTAGAGCTACAACAAAAATACTGATAACAGTTCTACAAAATATAAACAGAGGCAGTAATTTGATACAGCAAGAGCAAAAGGGTGGAAGCACCAGGTCACTTTAAACCTTCACCACATGGAACAGGCAGCCAATGAGAAGAGATAATGGGATGGCTAGAGATGAGGGTAGTAGCAGATAAAATGAAGCTCTCCCTCTCTCTCTCTCTCTCTCCCTCTCCTCTCCTCTCTCAGAGCAAGGGTGTCTCACGCGCGCATGTGACCATGACATAGACTAGGAAAATCAGGGTAGAATGACAGGAGCTGCTGGGGTACAGTTGGGAGGCCCAGCGACAGGTACAGAGCACAAGTGATCTCAGCCATGCCCACGTAGCCATGGCCAGTGACTAAGAAAGTATACACAGGAGAGAGCACCCACAGAGGAGGTCGCGTAGAGCACCCACAGAGGGAGGTCGCGTAGTGCACCCACAGAGGAGGTCGCGCAGAGCACCCACAGAGGAGGTCGTGTAGAGCACACACAGAGGAGGTCACGTAGAGCACCCACAGAGGCGGTCGCGTAGAGCACCCACAGAGGAGGTCGCGTGAGCACCCACAGAGGAGGTCGCAGAGTGCACCCACAGAGGAGGTCGCAGAGAGCACCCACAGAGGAGGTCGTGTAGAGCACACACAGAGGAGGTCACGTGAGAGCACCCACAGAGGCGGTCAGCGTAGAGCACCCACAGAGGCGGTCTCATAGAGCACACACAGAGGAGGTTGCGTAGAGCACCCACAGAGGAGGTCGCGTGAGAGCACCCACAGAGGAGGTGGCGTAGAGCACCCACAGAGGGAGGTCGCGTGAGAGCACCCACAGAAAAGAGGTGGCGTGAGAGCACCACAATGAAATCTCCATGAACTGCTTCGGAATAGGTCCCAAAAAAGTCATGGATATAAAATAAATACTTAGAAAAGATGCTTTCTGACAAATCAACAACCTATTTAATCACATATGCTTTTTATTTCACTTCTTTTTATTCATTTTAATGATTACTAAATGTATCTAAGATATATTGCTACAAAGAGCTGGCCACCACAAGCCTGTCTCTCGTGATTCAAAAATTTAACACTTTGATGATCTATGAACGATGGCATCACTGGAAATTACATTTCCTATATCTGGAGAAATGTCTTCCCAGTTCTTCTGGAGTATTTATCTATGACTTTCACATTGTAGCCTCTTACTCTTTGTTTCTAGAGTGATTTCTGAGACTATTACAAAGATGTCCAAGATGATCTCTACTACAGAACTTTACTGACGTTATCAAGTAAATATTGCGGCACACATACTCATGATTGTGTATACTGTTGTGTCTTAGACAATATTTCATTTTCTAAATAAAAATAACAGAATGAGTTTTATATAATCTGGAACTTAGGTGAGAACGAGAATAAAATACTTCCATAACAGTGGTGAGAATTTTTCTAATTTGGGTATCTATGACAAAAAAAGGACTAAAAACTTGATTCTTCACCTCATAATTATTTTCTCTATGCTGGTGTGTTTTATTCACCAATGGTGTCAATATAAAAATAGTTTTTCTGATATTAACTTAGGTTCTCCATATAATCATAGACATTTTTCAAGGGCCTACTTAGGTCAGATGAATAGAACTCTAGCTCATGATCTACAAGGAAACAGAGAAAATGGTAATTATACTTGTGTAAGAATACCACTATAGGCAGCCATGGACTTGGGAATAGAATGCAGTTCATGCATGCATGGGTATGTATGTGTGTGTGCACACAAACATTTTAACTTTGGGTATGAATGTGGTAGTGTTTTTGCAAAAAATTTATTAGAAGAGGCAATGCCAAATTGGACCTTGAAGGTTTAATAAGAAATATGAAAGCAAGCAAGCAAGTATAGAAAGTTCTGAGACAAATAGAAATGCTGGTTATTACCCATCAGTGCTTGAGGCACTCATAGGCTAATCCTAGCTCTACATCCAGGGATTATTTCTAGCCCATGTGATGCTGGGGAGTGAAATATTGGTCAGCTGTTCACAAGGCAAGACCCTCCTGGCTGTACTATCTCTCTAGCCCCAATTCTGGATACTTAGAAATGCAAGCAATATTCTATGATATTCTATGATAGAGTGCAGAGTGCATATTGGGTAGTAATGAGAGAAGAAATTGGAAAGGTTGGAGGTAAAAAGTGTAGAACACTTACATATGAGTTTAAGAGTTTGATTATATTCCAAAAGGAAGGTGAGTCATCAGTTTATATGATGTGACAAGGAATGACATCATCAGATTTATGTTGGGTATTATGCCTCTGATAATATTTGTGAAGGATGGCAAGGAAGGAAATGAGGGGGTAAAGAAGATCATCTAGTATTGAGGAGGAGGATGTGACTTTCAGTAACACTGATCTAGTTCATTTTGTGATTCTCCATAAAAACACATACAAAGTAGGAATCCTTTACACTGTACAGAAGGGTAGAAGTTAGAGGATTCCTTCAGATATGACACTGTTCTTTCTTTTTTCCTTTAATGTTTTACTTTATTTAAATACCGTGATTTATAAAGTTGTTCACAATACAGTAGTTTCAGATATTCAGTATTCCAGCACCAGTCTACCACCAATGTGCCCTTACTTCTACAAAAAGATCCAATTTCCCACCCACCCACCCAAACCTGCTCTATTAGCAGGCAATAGTGAACTCACTTTATATTGCTTATTACAACATATATCTCATAGTGGCATTCCTAAAGTCATGACCTTTTACTGAACTGTTACATGCAAGTTAGGCCATATGTATTATTGCTATCACTTACTAAACTTAGTGGGCATTTACTCAATATTTTAGCAAAGTTGTTTGTATTAATTTGTTACAGACATTCAATATTCAACCCCAATCCCACCACAACTGCAGCTTCACACCACCGTAATTTCCAATTTTCTCAACCACTCCTTAACTGCCCCTATAATAGACCCTCAATATTTTGTTTTATTTAGCTTGCTATGGAAAACTTGCTAAAAATAATCAAGAAATGTTTTCTTAGAATGTTCAATCTCACCATGGAACCATTAAGCCCTTGTACAAGAAATTATTAATATGCTGTATAGAGTTCGCAAGTGTGACACCGTCTTTCTTAATAGAAAAGAAGAATATATGGTTTTTACACCAAATTTTCTTATAACACAGATCTCAAGGTTTATTCACCATTCCTGGCATTCTGGTTCACTTCTAATTTGTGACTGCTCTGAATGTCTTCCTAGCAACTCTTTAAAGAACACTGTAATAATTTCAGCATGAAATGCCCCATACTTCTGAATCCCCAGAACAACTATTATTGGTAAGTATTCATTTTGCAATTTATAAGACTGTTTTGTAAATCTCTTCGATTTTAATGTTGAATTGTTGGGCCCCTGAAATAATAACAACAATGATAAGTTCTGTAGGGTTTTGTAATTTTCACTGTTTCATGTAATTTGTGATTCAAAAAATCTAGAGTAATAAAAAGATTATTCCTTCAATTTTTAGATAAGACCAGTGATACATCTTGTTGACTGAATGATTTATTAAGAGACACTTTTATAGAAAGAAAAATGCATATTCATTTGCTCAGGTGTTTACCATCTAATTGGAGATACAATGAAGACTTTAATTAAGTTCCTCAAAGAAAATAAAACATAAGAGAAATAATGAAACTTAACCCTACCCCACATGCTCCCTATGAAGACTTCAAGAGCTATTTTTAATCTAGCTCAATTTAATTCAGCTTGGTCACTGAAACAGATACTTTTGTATATGCGCCTCATGATTTAATTTTGTTTGGGGTCCACAACCAGCTGTTCTCAGGCTGTTCTTATCCTAGTTCTACACTCAGGAATTAGTACTCTGGAGGAGCACATGGGGTGTATATGATGTCAATGAATGAATGAACAAACAAGTCTCGTGCATGCAAGGCAAATGCCTTCCCCATTGTATTACCTCTCTGGACCCTGCACACACATCTCATGGCTCTGTACACAGGGCTTACTTCTCGTGATGCTAAGGGAACCGTATGAATACCAGAGGTCAAACCTGAGTTGGCTGTGTTGCTGGTGCTGCCCACTGCTATAGCTTAAGCCTTAAAATGTAAAATGTTATTTTTAAATCAGCATGACTAAAGGTTGCTTTGTAGCTTTGTCTTTTTTTTTAAACCCAACCACTAAGTGTTAGTTAGACTTTAGTTTATAATCCACTTATAATTTTACTCCACATATTTTACTGACAATATCATTCTCCTTAAACATTTTAAAAACATATTAAGCATAATTTCCAAATCTTACTTAAGACAATGTGGGCATACCTTCTCAAATTCTGAAAGAAATCCAACTACAGGCTTCACTTAAATGTGTTTCTTCTCTTTCTTCTTAACTTATTTAAAGCTGAATTATTATTTTGCATCTTAAGTCATCTCTACTAAGATCCTTGTTATAATAAATTTTCCACATCAAGTAATTATTCAAAATCTGAAACCTGGCTGTCATTTTTTACAAATATATCCATTTAATCACAGCAAATTTAATTTCATGCATTAAAAATCTATTTCTTTTTGCTTCAAAATGTAAGCACCAATCTTTGTTGTTAATGAGCACTTTATGTCTGTTAGGGTTCTGTGTATCTAGTCCATCTCACTACAACAAGTTTTATAAATCTATTTAAAACCATAAAAACAGTGCTGGAGACATAGTATAGTAAGTAGGGCACTCGCTTTGCAGGTGCTGACCCAGGTTTGATCTCAGGCACCAAATGGGAATTCCCAAGCCCTGCCAGGAGTAATCTTGAGCAACACTGTGTGTGGCCCCCAAAGTAAAAAAACAACACTATTAAATAAAACACTATTCACAATATTCAAGATACAATCTAAATGCCCAATGATGGATTAGTGGGTAAGAAGACTTGATATACTTATTGGACAAGAATACTACTCAACTATGTATAAAGATGAACTATTTCCTGGATGGAATTCGAGGAGATTCTGCAATGTAAAATATGTCATTAATATGACAGGCATTGAGTAGTTTTACTCATGTGGAATATAATGAAAAAGAAGAGAAAGCAATCGCTTCTCAGCCTTTTGGCTAAGGTCAAGTGCAGTGAAGAAAAGAAAGCAAGAATAAGACTCTGACAACAAAATTGTGGTTACCCGAGGGAAAGGAGAAAGTAGGTTAAAAAATGGATAGATGGGGTGAATTTAATAATAATGAAGAATAATAGTCGAATTTTGGTGGTGGTGAATTGAGCTATATACATTCATCAAGTTGTGAAAATACACTCCTAAAACTTATGTAGTAGTGCTAGTAATGATAAATCTATTTTATATTATAATGTCAGATTATAATAGGAATCGAAAGAGCTATGCTTGGAATATCACGCCTCACTCAAGTGAGAGAAGGGATCCAGAGTTTCAATCTCCATCACTGTTCCAAAGTGAGGGACTCTGTCTCGCTTGCCAAAGCATTGAAAATCAGATGGGCTGGACATGTAATGTGATTTGGAGATGACCGCTGGACTAGAGCCGTTACTGACTGGATCCCACAGGATGTCAAAAGATCATGTGGTCACTCACCTACAAGATGGTCAGACTTCTTTGTCAAGACCCTGAACAAACGATTCAAGGCTCTTCGTATTCCTGAAGCAACCAGATGCCATTGGGCTACACTGGTATGTGATAGGTCAAATGGAAATGTTACTAGTGCCCGCTCGAGGAAATCGATGAATAACGGGATGTCAAGTGATCAAGTGATCAATGTCAGATCATATGATCATGTAAGTTCTATACAGACATAATACATTATGTATATACTATGCATAACTATTTAGATTATCCACTGTATCTGCAAATTATGCGGCTATCATCTTTAAAATTAAGTTTTATCATTTCACATTCAAGTCAATGTACACTAATCCAAGCTCCCTGAAATATGATTCCTGTTAAGTCTATAACTTTATCCTAATCTTTAAAATAATAATTTCATATTTGGTTCAATAAATACATCATTAAACATTGTTTTTTCATATTCAACTTTGTTCAGATTTTATTGGTTACTTAGAAGCAGAATTTTTACCTCTTTCCCTTGCTAGGTACATTCTGATTTTTCTGAGGTCTATAAGTAAGCTTCTGAGATCCTGCATAAGTTAAAATCTACTGAGCAGGATTTTATAGACCTTCATTTTAATTAGTGCTATACATTTTATTTTTACTATTTATAGACTATTAGATCTATATTTTATATAGGCATCATCTTTATATTGCCTCTATCAGCACCTTATGCAAACTAAATTTTCAGTGAAATATTAATTGTTCTGTACATGTTTAGTAGTTTTATATTGTGAGACCAAATTCCTCAGAAGCATACCTGTTGACCACTTGTGAAGAATATTTCTAAAACCAAATTCACAGAAGATTCAGTTACGCTGCACTTCTGCCAGTTTCTTGGCCATCAACATGATGTCTTTGCTATTCTTCTTTGACCATCCCCTCCTTGCCCCTTCACTCTTTCCCTTCTCCGACCCCCCCCTCCCTTCCCTTTTTCCCCCTCCCTTCTCTCCTCTTCCTTTGTAGTCTTTCATGCATGGCCCAAGCGTAGGACAATTTTCCCGGCTGTTCCATGACTCATTAAGATCCAGCATCAGGTTAGTGGTTACAAATCAAATATGTTATTGCCATCTTTCAGAGTGACTGGCATCTTGTGGGGATCTGCTCTATAATTTAATGACTAAGAATTGTTACTAGCCTTTATTTGATCTCTGTGAGTAGAGAGGAATTATGAAGGAAATTAACCATGATGTTAAAAAAGTACATATATGTATGACTTTTCTAATTTTTAGTATCTTATATTCTATATTAGCAGAGATATTTTAAAGCTCCTTACCTGCTGTACTATTGCTCCAGTCCCAATTCCTTAATTTTTTCTGCTTATTTGTATGCCCATTCATTATCTTTTTTATTCATTTCCTTTTTTTGCTCTTTTATTAAATCATCATGAGATATACAGTTGCAAAGTTTTCCAATATTGGGTTTCAGTCATACAATGTTCCAACACCCATCCCTTTACCAGTCCACATTTCCCATCACCAATGTTCAAATTTTCTCTCCTTCCACTTCCCCACCCATTTTTCCTCTATGTTAGGATAGATACCTTTCTCTCTCTCCCTTTTTCTGTCTCTGCTTTTAGTCATTATGGTTTGAGGTACAGATACATTAAAGTAATCTTGTATAACTCTTACCTAACTTTTAGAACGCAGTTCTTGTCCAGAATGATCAGTTCCAACCATCATTGTCATGGGGGTCCCTCTCTGTTCTAATGCCCTAGCAGAGACTTTTCTGAATCTTTAGTGTGCTACTAGAACAGTTGCGAGGTTGAACAAAATTTTAATAACTACTGAGGCTACATCACATAAAATAACCCAGAACAAAGGGAGCAGCCCTAAAGTGTTAATTGTCTACAACGGGATATATAAACAAAAATCTTGATGACAAGGGACAGACAGAATGTTGTCTGTACTGCACAGTACAAAATTTGTTGGAAGTGGAAATAACCTGCATTGAAAAAAAAATCCCATTTTATAATCAGTATCTCTGGGAAATGCTAGTTGTTAGTTTTTACAAAATCAGATTGTCAACACTCAAGTCAATTGATTATGTCAAGTCAAATGTAAACTCACACTGTGGCAGCCTTTGGGGAATGTTTCTGCGACTTTAGGTCAGTTCCCTCTACATAAGTCAGACATTAACTTTAGCTACATTGCTTCCAAGTCCTGCTCATTCATTTCCTAACACTCCTTGTGTTTTCATAGTTAATGAAATCACAAGAGAAAATCAGAACTACAAAGTGAAAACATAAAAATAGGATTACTTAAAATATAATTTATTAAAACTGCTTAGCTGAAAATTCTAATTTGGGGGGCTGGAGTGATAGTATTGAATAGGGTGTTTGTCCTGTATGCCCCTGATCTGGGTTCGATCCCCAGCATCTCCTATGGTTCTCCCCGCCACTGACCACCATAGAATTCCTGAGTGCATAGCCAGGAATAATCCCTAAGAATTAGTGGCCATGACACAAAAAGCAATGTAAATATACATGTATATATAGATATATATGCAAATTATATATATAATTTGCATTACTTTGAGGCCACACCCCACTGTATTCATCTAGTTGTACTAATGGCAACTTTAGGCTCAGTGCTTGGAGCAACTGCTCCCAGCATTGCTCAGGGCACTGTGCCATGCCAGAGTTGGATTGAAGATCTGCTACTTGAAAATCCTGGGATTGGTCAGTTGAGTTCTCTCTGCCTTCTGAAAACTCAATATTCAGGATCTCTCCTGAATATAAACTCAATGAATTCATCTCAATGAATATAAACTGATCATCAATCTCTCAATCAATGGGGTATTATATGAATATAGCACTCATAAATATTTATTATATAATTAACTCTAGTTACCTGTTGCTATGGAAAAAAAAATTCCAGAGATTTTTTTGTTTGTTTGTTTGTTTTTTTTGTCTGGTTGTTTGACTTTGGGGGCATATCAGGTGTGCTCAGAGCATACTACTGGCTCTGTTCTCAGGAATCATTCCTTGCAGTGTTTGGGGGAATATATGTGGAGCTGGAAATTGAACCCTGTCAGCTATGAGCAAGACAAATGCCTTACACTTTTTCTTTATTTCTGCAGGTGGAGATGATTTTTGAGGCCAAGTGTTCAGATATCCTTCTTCCCCGTGAGTCCATTTTTCTGGTTATTAGCAAATTTTTAAGTAACTAAGTATATTAGTACTTATGTACAAGCAGATTTTTGCAAGAAGGAGCCCAGACCAAGAATATGTGTTCTGTGTATTTTTCTTAAATAAATCAATAGGAAGCTTCTGTGCCTAAGTCTGGCAAATTTTAAATACTCTGTGATTCTGGCAAATTTGAAATGCCATGTGGTTAAATATATAAGACCCAGTATTTTAGCAATAAATTCAAAACTTTACTGTTGTAAATGCACATGAAATAACAATGAGGCCGTGCTTATCTTATATGAAAAACTCATGTTTTTAAAAAGCATACATGAACTATGCTATAACACTGGAAAATATTTTCTCCAAATAATATTGAAAAAAGGCAATGAATTTCCTACACTCAGGATACTAGTATTAGTTATAGTATAAAACTGGAAATACTGTTTGAAAGATGTTCTACACAGAGGACTTTGCAAAGTAATAAATCTCCAAGTACATTGGAAGATAGGTGAGTATCATCAGTTTTCTTCTAATTTTCTTTTTCATCTGACAGCTTTCTGCTATCAGAACGTAGCTTAGCATTTGTGATGTGCAAAAGTTCTGGTATTTGTGGTGCAGGCTGTTGTTATTTGAAGTGGTGGAGAGTATTTATCCATACGGATGTTTTCTATAACTTTATTTTGGCACTCATATATTTGCTGCCACCAGGAGAATTTGAAATCATGAGAGGCGAAGGAGGCTATTAAAGACGTGGGCGTTTGTTGATTATTCTTGTGAATTGATACAAGCCCACGAGCAGGACAACTTGCTTTTCCTTGAGTGACAGAGGAAGCAATAGGTCTCATAATGAAGGCTCCCTGGGGTTCCGAGAACAGAGCAACCTGAAGAAACCACCACAAGAGATCAATTTAATAGAAACCAAACAATGATTCAAGGTAGCGCACAGAATAGAAAACGAGATAAAAAAGCATTAGCTGTTACAAAACTTAACTGTTAAAGGAAAGATGCCTGTGATCTTTTAGTTAGGGGATTCATCCACATCTTAGAGTAATATAATGCAGATTAATTTCCAGTAAGCTGATTTTTTTTACCATTATCTGTTTTTTGGCTGTATCACTGATTTTTGGCCTCTTGCCTACTGTACTGATGGCTCAGTATAAGGGCTAGAGGACTTGATGCTTTTCCAGCAGTGCTGGGAGCCTTCAGGGACATTCCCAATGGTAATCAGGAGACTCCAGGAATACATCTGGAGATGCTCAGAAGATGTGTGGTGCTGGATTGGACTGGGTTGCACACATGCTAGGCATCACCCTGACTGATGTGCTATCTCCTACCCTCCAGAACATTATTATTATGAAAGAAAAGCTATCCCCCAACATCCCTGAGCTAATTAGGGTTAGGTCTGTGAATTTAGCACACTGAACAGAAGAGATGCTGTGGATAATGAAAAGTTATGCAAAATCTACATTACATATTGCTCTGGCCACTTAAACAATTTCAGAGATGTCAACTGAATATTAATATTTTATTACAATCTTATTGACTTCTTGATAAGAAGATTCTGAAGTTGGGGGACCAGAGTGATAGTCCAGCAGGTAGGCCATTTGCCTTGCATTTGCTGACCATGGTTCAATCCCTGGCACCCCATATTGCTACCTGAACACCTCCAGGGGTAATTCCTGAATGCAAAGCCAGGAATAACCTCAGTATTGCTGAATGTGACCCCAAAAGATTCTGAGGTTGTGTCAATGGTCTTGAACCATATACCAAGTGAAAGATTTTTATGTAGTTGAAATCATGATCATATAGTTACAGTACAAGTATTTTTTTTTTTTTTGCTTTTTGGGTCACACTCGGCGATGCTCAGGGGTTACTCCTGGCTCTGCACTCAGGAATTAGTCCTGGTGGTGCTCAGGAGACCATATGAGATGCCGGGGATCGAACCCGGGCCAGCATAGGCCGGCTGTGTGCAAGGCAAACGCCCTACCTGCTGGGCTATCGCTCTGGCCCAATACAAGTCATTTTTAAGGACCATGGTTGGCCATTCAATGGTATCCTAAAATTTCTACAAAACCTCTATATATCTTTAATCTGTGGCTTAATCAAGCCAGTACTTTGAGTAATAGGTAAATTATAAGTATATTGGTAAAATTAGCCATGTTATCACACTACTTTAATTTTTTATAAACTCATAAGAATGACTGTTTTATTTATATTGGTGGCTAATTATCACTGTATCACTGTATCACTGTCTTCCTGTTCATCATTGATTTGCTTGAGCGGACACCAGTAACATCTCCATATGACCTGTCTCATGCAAGTAGAGCCCAAGGGCACCTGCTTGCTCCAGGAGCATAAAGAGCCCCAAACCATTCCACCAGGTCATGGGAATGAGGTCTATAACTGTTACTGGTATCTGGCATATCAAACACGACATGGGTAGCTTGCCAGGCTCTGCCGTGCTGGTAGCATACTCTTGTAGTCATCTCAAAATCCAGCATTTATTGATGAACCAGGCTGTGATAGGCTGGTCTGCTGGGTGGAGTTCTGACGAGGGGGAAGTCCAGATGTGGAAAATGGAGGTCCTCATGGAGTGGGAGTCGCCTGGCTTGTTGTGAGGCTCTGCTGGGGTGGTGGGCCAGGGCTAGAACCTGCCATCTCTCCCCGGCTCTTCGTGAGCGGCTGGGCACAGTGAGAGCCAGTAGCAGCTCTGCCCCATGTCTGTCTCCATGGCTAATTATAATGGTTAAAATTGCTACAGAATTTTAGGAGTACAGTTTTATACTTCTACACTTGTATATTTGTCACCACACCACAACATTTCCAGTGCTATCACCTAACTCCTCATTCCCATATTCCTTCTACCCTTTCCCTCTAGACAAAAACGTTTTTTAAATTATAATTATTTTATTTACTGGAATAATTCTTTTAAATAATTAATGATATATATTTAAGCATTTATATAAATGCTTAGTGATAGACTTATCGATAATTCACTTTATAAAAAATAAAAATGTGAATGCTTAAAGACCTAACTGAATGTTCATGAGAATTATTTACTATAGAGCTATATGGTAATAAGGGACTACAAATGTTCATTATGCCCTAGTGATATGCATAAACTTTCTTGGGGATAATGTAACCTTGGTTACGAGCAAAAACAATTAAAACATGGTTATTTCTTGGTTATTTCACTATGTCAACAATAAGGTATAGTTGTTTGATGAATGTGCATTGATGCAGAATAGGGAAAAGGACACATTTGCATGGGAATTCAACCCATAATTGTTTTTATTTTTATTGCTGCTTAGTGAATTGGATCTAAAAGGATCTAATTCATTAAAGAGAACTCAAATCTGACATGCAGTGTATCAGGACAAAAACACCCAGTAATTATAACAATAATTATACTCTGTTCTATGTAATGATTTTATGTGAAATAATGAAAATATCAGAACTCAAATTCTGTAGTCATAGGATATTTAGTAAATTCAAAGGGACTTGTATGTTAGAATCTGTTTTATACTTTTACCAAGGTTAGCATGAAACCCAATGAGAAAGATTAACTATAAGAAAGGATTCATTATCACGAGAGTTGCATTCGGTGAAAGAATTATTCTATAATCATCGTACATTTGAATATGACTATTCAGGGTAGAATTAGGGATTTCTGAATTCATAATGCATGCTGCTGGTATCAACTAAGGAACAGCTGAAGTATTGTTATAAAGAGCTTTCTGGTTCATGCAACTCCCTACTAACAACAGCTAAGATATTGGCACTGCAGTAAGAAAACCAAGCAAGCAATACTTTATAAAAAATATAATGACTTATAAAATATATGATTTAACAGAAGCAATTAGGACCAGAAGAGTTGTCTTGTTTTACATCTGTAGGAAAATGTATGATGGATGACTGTGGCCTAGAATTATTATTTTTAATTTGGAAAATTTTTCAACATTTTATTTTCGTCCCTAAAGGAATTCTAAAATGCCTGAATCAACTAGCATTTCATCATTTATCATTTAGGGCTTAACTATACTGGTGCCTACAGGATCTACGTCCAGTAATAATGCTTCCTACGATCAAGTGACTTGAACATACAATTAGACCCATTTCAAAAGTGAGTTCAGACATTTGCATGCTTGCTTTAAAGAATGTGTTTCTTCAAAGAAAGTCAGAATGCAGAGAGAGACCTTTGAACTTCTACTAGGTGTGGGGGTTGGGGCGGAGGGAATGAAAATGTGAGACGGAAATTTTTTGGTACAAACCTAATATCAGGTATAAACTTCGTAAGTATAACTATCTTCAGTGAGGAAGCATGTTCATCAACACCCATACCAATAACTAAACCCTCCTTGTTCTACCTCTCAAGTGAATCAAATTTCTGTGCCACAATAGGAAAAAAAAATCACTGTCAAAGGAGCTGGGGAGAGATAGGACAGTAGGTAGGGTGCCTGCTTTTGCATGCAACCAGCTGGGTGTGTTGATCCCAGGAATCCCACGTGGTTCTCTGAGCATTGTCAAGAGTAATTCCTGAGTGCAGAGCTAGGAGTTCTGAGCATCACTGGGTGTGACCCAGAAAGCCAAAATAAATAAATAAATAAAATTCACGGTCAAAAGTTTTGCCACTGAAGCTTATTTTTTGTTTGTTTGTAACTCCAGAATCTGGTATGCTCTTGAGTTATTCTTGGCTCTGTGCTTAGAAATAAATTTTGGCAAGGCTTAGAGGAATATATGGGATGCTAGGGAGTGAACCCTGGTCAGTCACAAGCAAGGAGAGGTCCCGTGATGCTATACTATCTCTCTGGCTCTGCTTTGGCATCATTGATTTATGTCTTTCCCTACATTATAATTTTACTTGGGTCTGCTCTCTTTCCAATTAGTTTCACTAAAAGTTTTGTCACTCTTTCCAAAAATCCAACCCTTATTTTTGTTGACCTCTTCTGCTATATTCGTATTCTCACCCCTCCCTTGCTCACTTCTACTTTGAGCTTTTCTTTTCCTAATCTTGTAAGTTGCAAATTTAGAACTTTTATTTGATAACTTTTGTTATATACATCCTTTTAGCACTACTTTTATTTGTCCTGAGTTTGATATACTGTGTTTTCACTTTAGTATTTTTTGGAGAAAATATTATCTGATCTACCTTTTCACTTGTTGACTACTGGTTTTTCAAGGATGCTATTAAAATTTCCAATATTTATGAGTTTTCCAGTTTCCTTCTCTTGATGATTTTTAATTGACTATTATTGTGCTCAGATTGTGTTTTCAATTAGAAAGATCATGTGAGATTTTAGTACTTCAACACTGAAAGGTTAAGAAAGTCTATAAATCCATTTATAGTCTTATTGTCAAACATCCTTTTCACCTTACTTGGCTTTAGATTAGATTTTCCTTATTCTTAATTGGGAAACAACCCAATAAATAACCCAGTGTCCAGTCTTACAGTCCACTGGCTGCAGCAATCTGATCTGAGCTAAACATTGAAATAACAAAATTGAAGCAACCTGCAAAGGGCATTATATATGAGTAAAATCATTTGTTATTGGTTAAGCAAGATATTAAAGCACCTAGGAAAGATTATGGACTTGTACTCAAAGCATTTTAGTACATTGTTTCAGCTTCTTTCAGCACTGTAATGTGACCCTTAAGTTGACAGTGTAATGAAGATAAGGTCAAACAGAAAACAATCTGCTTCAATGCACTCTGAAATGGCAGGGAAAGACACTCCTTGAAGTGATACATCTTTGAGCAGTGTATTTGATCATTTACTGGGTTTGTTTGAAGGCATTCTGTGTCCTGGTTCATGAAAGCAGTTAAAGATTTAGCTTGCAGATCCGGGACTTGCAAGTGACAAGAGTTTGGGAAATAACATGTTAAAATAATTTGGGATCTATTTTAAAGCTATATTGGGGCTGGAGTGATAGGAAAATGGATAGAGCATTTGCCTTGCATGAAGCTTACTAGAGTTCAATCCCTGGCATCCCATATGGTCCCTTGATCACCACCAGGAATAATTGTTGGGTGCAAAGCGAGGAGTAACCCCTTAGCATTGCCAGGTGTGACTCCAGGCGTGATCCAAGAGTACAGAGTTATTTATAGACCAGGCATATGTAGTAAGGCATACTGAAGTAAAGTTTTCTCTTTGCTAAGGATTGGAATCATCAGGATATATTGGCTTACTTGTGGATGTCAACAAACACCTTTCTCAAGTACCCCAGGACTTATTAATGGATACAGAAATGAATGAACCAAATGGACTATAGTCATGGGAATGGAAATGTAGATTGACCCAGTACTGCAGTTTCATATTCATCATGGATTATTAATATAATAATATATTTTACATTAACAAAGTTATTTTATTTCGGTTTACTATTGTTTGGGTGTTGGGGCAAGGCCACTGCTGAGTACACAATCTGACATAAACAAAATTCTAGGCTAGGTTCAAAGATAGTTTATTTTCTGACAAGTCATCCAGCTTCACGGATGCTGGCCACTCGCAACTTTGCACTCTAAGAAAGGGACTTTTGGATTATCTTCACTGAAACAGGCACTCATTATTGGTATGGGCTCGCCTGCTCACCCCAGGATGTCTCTCACTACCTTTCATTAACAGCTATTCACTTTTATAATATTAAGGACAATACATGAACTTTATTAAAGAAAGAAAGCAAAAGAAGAGGGAAGGAGGAAGGGAAAGGGAGGGAAGGAAGAAAATAAAGGAAGGAAGAAAAAAAGAAAGGAAGACAGAAAGGAAGGAAGAAACAATGGAAAGAAGAATGAGAGAAAAATAACAAGACAAAGGAATGGAAAAGGGAAGGAAAGAATGAATGAATAAAATGTGAAAAAGAGGGAAAGGAAAGAACACTAAAAGGATGTTAGCAAGGAAGGAAAGAAATAAGAAGGAAATCATCTGATTCATATGAAACCAGGCATTACCCAGAAATGACTGATTTGACAGAATTTTGAGTGGACTTTTAAAGCAGAAGTCTAGAGAAAACATGCTAATCAGATTGCTTTTATAAAGTACATACTCTGCTATAAGAAGACACACATGCCTTTTAGTTCATGCTGAGAACATATGGAATAAGGAGCCACTGGATAAGCACTGACTGAGAATTTAGAGAGAACTGATAGTGAATTTCATGCTCTGGAGTAGAATCTGATGCAGGTCGCTATGAAAGGGATGATAAATACTAAAAATATGTGTATATGTATATACATACACATCTCTTTGAAGAGTGCTTATCATAGCAAAAATATGAAAATGTTTTACCCTAATGACCATTCTCAAATTTTAACTTACTGTCCTCACAGTGTGGGGTTTTCCATTAGAGCTATAGCACCGGTTTCATTAAATTGAACTTTAGATTACTAGTACATCATTTTAGCTCTTTCTTTATAGCATGCAAACTATAACGTGGATATCAATGTTGTCTTTGAAAAGATTCTGGCTATCAAGGGGGAAATATATTTCTGCTACACAATAGACAAGGGAGAATATATACAGGAAAGAAGAAAGTCCTTTGTAGTGCTTCCTAGTAGTGTATGTCTACTAATGTATTCAGAAGTGAACAATTAAACTCAATGGAATTTCAGAGAGTTCAGTCCCTTGAGAAATAGCTACTAATCACCCCACAAGTCTATGATCCCCAGTGTACTAAAATGAACCTGTGAGCAATGGGGTCACAGCATAAACAGTGGTGCCAATTGTGGCTTCAAGAACTGAGAATAAAGAAGAGGATCAGTTCATTCCAATTTCTTTATTCTCTTCTTTCTATTTCTATCTTATATATAGTACTTGAGTAGCAAATTCTGTGTATTGCACCAAATTTGTGAGATGTCAAAATAAGTTTAAGCCTGAATTTGAAGAGGAAGGAGGATGGCACTGAGATGGTGACAGTGAATGTTCAGTGATTACAAATCATCGAGCATTGTTTGAAGGAGGAGCAGGAATGTCTTACACACAAGAGTTTTACCGTATGGCAGAGAACAGTCTGGGCCAAGAGGTGGGAGAGACATAGCACAGCTTCCTGTAGGGTATTCAGGACCTGCAAGTGGTCCAGACCCTTGATAAATGTGTTCTGATATTTGGGAAACAATACCACATCTTTCCACGGAACAATCTATCTCAATGATCTCGGGTAGGCTGACCCTCGTACATGGAGGCTAATGGAGTGCTTGACAGCAAGGTAGCCTTTAAGGACCTTAAAGCCAGGACAGGGCACGTGAGTTCTGAGCCTAATAACATCTAATAGCAGTTAAAAGGCAGTTTGTCATTTTGGAACTTTCAATAAATTCTTGTGGAATGTGGTAGCCTGTCTCTGTGGTGCTATTATGAATTCAGAAAGAAAGCTTGTCTCACATTTGAGCTGGAGGCCAAATTGAGGGTGATGGCAGTGATTGCCAGCAGAGGAAAGCACTTTCCCAATGAGTGATGGTGTCACTAATTGGTAGCAGAAGCTGATATAGGAAGCAGGTGGCAGGGAGGAGACTGCATAAGGGAAACCACGGGAGAAAAATATGGTATATCTATCTATCTATCTATCTATCTATCTATCTATCTATCTATCTATCTATCTATCTATCTATCTGTCTGTCTGTCTGTCTGTCTGTCTGTCTGTCTGTCTGTCTGTCTGTCTGTCTGTCTGTCTGTCTGTCTATCTATCTATCTATCATCTATCATATATCTATCTATCTATCTATCTATCTATCTATTATCTATCTATCTCTCTGTCTGTCTGCCTGTCTGTTGGTCTATCTATCTATCTATCTATCTATCTATCTATCTATCTATCTATCTATCTATCTATCTATCTATCTATCTATCATCTATCTATCTATCTATCTATCTATCATCTATCTATCTATCTATCTATCTATCTATCTATCTATCTATCTATCTATCTATCTATCTGTCTGTCTGTCTGTCTGTCTGTCTGTCTGTCTGTCTGTCTGTCTGTCTGTCTGTCCGTCCGTCCGCCCGTCCGTCCGTCCGTCCATCCGTCCATCCGTCTGTCTGTCTGTCTGTCTGTCTGTCTGTCTGTCCGTCCATCCGTCCATCCGTCCATCCGTCCATCCGTCCATCCGTCTATCCGTCTGTCTGTCTGTCTGTCTGTCTGCCTGCCTGTCTATCTACCTAAGCAAATATTGATATATATATATATATATATATACCTATATTTGCTTTCAAGTACAGACTTTATTCATACATTAATGTTCAGATTCTCTCCTAAGTCATCTTAAGAGATCTGATCCTTCCTCTGCACAATTTCTGACAGATATCACTGATCCTAACATCATTTGTTTCTGTGAGTACAATACTGAAGTTCATTTTAGGAGAGTTATAATGGTAGTCAACTTTATGTGCCTGGTCCTTTCATGGTCTTTTGGAATGTAGAGCTGATTGTAGGTGATCTGATATAGAAAAAGAGTGGACCCCTGGGATGAATCCAGAGCCACAGCAGAGTCTGGCAAGCTACCCGTGGTGTATTCAATATGCCAAAACCATATCGAATACACCACGGTCCAGCAACAATAACTGATACCAGCAACAATAACAGACCTCATTCCCAACGAATGGAGACCTTACTGCGTGTCCTCTCCAGCAAATCCATGAACAATGGGAAGACAAGTGATACAAGTGATTTGTTATGTTATATATGACATATATACAACATATATAACATGTATAATTTATATATAAATTATATATATGTTATGCTATATATAACATATATATGATTTTATGTTATGCTATATATAACATATATAATTTTATTTATGTATACATAATTTTATTTTTAATTGTGAAACTTTAGCGAATTAGGTATATATCTAGTATGGGGAAAGATCCTTCTCTTACTAAGATCTTTCTTTAACATCAATGCATCAAGGCAACCAGACCTCTATTCTGCTGAAGAGTGTTTGTTAGAGTATTAAATTTTACAGCACATAAAAAAAGAATTCCTACTTAGAAAAATTAAAACACAGTCATAAAAACGTTTAAAGATGTTCTAAGGATATTTTGCACTTAAGTCTACTAGAAATTGTAAAGCGCTTATTACATTATATTATTATTGTAACGACCAGGAACAAGATGGAATGTAGGATGAAAATAACAAAATCTTCCACATTAAAGCACATTTAAGTTCAAAATCATGGAAGGGGACTTAATGAAGTGCCAGAAGGTATGCCAACATAATGTTGAGCTTGTGAATTTAAATATACAAAAGCCAGGCAATATCGACAATTAAAGTTTCCTAGCAACATTACCTTGCTCACATCATATATTGTGTATAATAGAGTTAGCATTTAGCAATCAGAAACACTGTTCATAACATAAAATATGTGTGACTTGAGAACATTAACATTTTCCTTACTTTTATATTTATTTTAAAAGTTCAATATAATCATTACACTAATGTGGAAAAAATTACTCTGTCTTTTAGTTAAAAATTCTTTTAACATGTATTTATTTACCACACTGTTTTTTTGGTTAAAGACATAATCAACTTGAGTTTTATTTTGTTCCAGAAACACTGCGAATATCATTTTTACATTAGGGAATATTAGATTAGATCTTTAATTGGCATTCCTAAAGTTATTTCAAATTTGCCTTCTCCTTAGTTCTCATTTGGAGATATGTCATTATTATCTCGAGGTAACATGACATTTTAATGAAAACTGGGGGTGGCTTAATAGCCTGGGGACCCTAACTAAAAAGCATTATTATGATGTATCTAAAGAAAATTATTTCACCTTCCTGTACTTAAAGTTCTATACCTGAAGACTTTAAATAATAATAGCACCTGACTGATATATATATATATATAGATATATCAGTTTAATATATATAATATATAATATATATATTATATTATTATACATGAAAATAAAATATATATAATATATATCAGTTTAATATATATATCAGTTATATATGTAACTGATATATAAATTAAAATTAACTCAGTTAATATTGTAAAATTCTTAGAGATACAAGTAGCACATGATAGAGCATATCTTAGTGTTTAGAATACTATCTTAGTCTTAGTATCTTAGGTAGCTTAGTGTTCACAAATAGCAGTATTTAGTTATATAGCTAAAGGAGAGTTTTATCACCTTTCTTTTGAATTCTATAATTAGAATATTAGAGTTGTTGAAACCATATTAATGACTTTATAATACTTCATCATACGTGTACAGAGCTTATAAAATTTCCATGTCATTTTTATAGTGAGTGAAGTAGCTGGGAGAATGATATTGGATCAAAGAGGGAGGGGGTAATTATCTTCAGGGGCAATGGGAGGAGTTTCCTGTTCGTTACTTAAATATTAAGGTTGTTAATCTTTGACACAGGAGCTAAAACTACAAAATGGAGCAACGAAAGTGTCTTCACAAGTTTTGCTGGGAAAATTGGGCAGCTACATGTAAAAAAATGAATTTGGACCTCTGTCTAACATCATACACAAAAGTCAGATAAAAATGGCTTAAACATCTCAATATCAGACCTGAATCCATAAAGTATGTCCAAAATATAGGAAAATCCCTCCACAACATTGAAGCTAAAGGCATCTTCAAAGATGAAACACCACTAACAACTAGAAGCAAAGAGGTGTGGATGCAGGGAAAAGGGGATTATCATCCATTGCTGGTGGGAATGTCAACTGGTACAGTCTTTATGGAAAGCAATATGGATATCACTACAAAGACTAGAAATTGAGCTTCCATTTGACCCAACAATACTACTCCAGGGAATATACCCTGGGAAGTCAAAAACACACAGCAGAAACATCATCTGCACTTTTATTTTCATAGCAACTATTCACAAAAGCCAGAATCTGGAAGCAACCAGTGTGCATGAGAACTGATGACAGGATAAAGAAACTTTGGTACATGTACAAAATGTAATACTATGCAGCTGTTGGGAAAATATAGTTATGAAATTTGACTATAAATAGATGGACATGGAGAGGATCATGTTGAGTGAAATTAGCCAGAAAGAAAAAGACTGATATAGAATGACTACATTTATTTGAATTCTACTCATATCTCTGATAGTCACGTCCACCTGCCCACATACCAAATTCCACAGGATGGATATGTCATTTCCAACCTTCTCCCTTCTGAAATCTGACACGCCATTTCGTCGGTAGATAAGGGAACAGCACCAGGCCCAGACAAAGTCAGAACCAAACACCTGAAGAATCTGATGACAGTGCTCATCAATACACTAGCCCGGCTCTTCACACGCTACCTGTCCAAATGCAAGGTGCCCTCCCAATGGAAAACCAGCAGGACAGTTGTACTGTTTAAGAAGGGAGACATTCACGACATTGGAAACTATGGCCCCATCTGCCTGTTGCCCGTCATCTACAAGCTGTTTACAAGAGTCACCCTGAACAGGATTGGCAGAACACTAGATGAAGGACAACCATGCGAGCAAGCTGTCTTCCAGAAAGGATTAATCACAATCAACCATATCCATATGGTAACCAAGATCACTGAGGTTTGTAGGGAGTACAATATGCTGCTCTGTCTCATGTTCCTTTCATTGATTTAAAGAAAGCCTTTGATTCTGTGCAGACTGAAGCGGTTATCGAAGCCCTAGCCAAATAGGGTGTTCAAACCCAATGCATCAAGACCCTTCATGAGCTGTATTATGAATTCGCAAGCAGGATCTCACCATTCTACAAGGAAGTGATCACTGATGTCAAAAGAGGGGTTCGACAGGGTGATGCCATTTCACCAAAACTCTTCAGCACCACACTCGAAAATATCATGCGACAATTAGAATGGGAAGGAATGGCAGTGAATACAGATGGTCAGCAACTGCACCACCTCTGCTTTGCTGCTGACATTGTTCTAATAACACCAAACAGTAGCCAAGCGGCACAAATGCTGGCTGACTTCGACCGAGAATATGGAAAGTTAGGTCTACAGCTGAATCTAAAGTAAACTATGTTTATGAAAAATGAACTAGTTCCAGAGGCCCCATTCACTCTCAATGGAACAGACATCTCTGACTGCAGCAGTTATGTGTACCTAGGTCGAGAAGTCAACATAATGAATGACCTAAAACCTGAGCTGTGCAGGAAGACGAGAGCAGCAAAAAAATGCCTTCAAAGGCATCGAAGAAATACCTAAAGGACAAAGAACCTCCAGCTCTGGGCAATCTCTTTGACTCCACCATTCTCCCTGCATTAACATATGCCTCAGAGACCTGGGCCCTATGAAAACAGGATGATAATGCTATTCGAGTCTCCCAGAGAGGAATCGAAAGAGCTATGCTTGGAATATCACGCCTCACTCAAGTGAGAGAAGGAATCTGGAGTTCCGACCTCTGTCGCTATTCCAGAATCAGGGATGCTGTCTTGTTTGCCAAGGCATCGAAAATCAGATGGGCTGGACTTGTAATGCGATTTGGAGACGACCGCTGGACTAGAGCCATTACCGACTGGATCCTACGGGATGTCAAAAGTTCACGTGCCGCCCACCTACAAGATGGTCAGACTTCCCTGTAAAGACCTTGGAAGGAACGGTTTGAGTCTCTTCATATTCCTGAATCAACCAAATGCCATTGGGCTACATTGCCACATGATAGGGTCCAATGGAAACGTTACTGGAGCATGCTCGAGCAAATCGATGAATAACGGGATTCAAGTGATCAAGTGATATATATATATATATATATATGTATATATATATATATATACATATATATCATGATACCAATATCCGAGGCCAAGTTCTGGCAAAACAGGGATTAGAAGGCCTTGTCAAATGTCAATCTACCACAAACGTATTGTAGTCAAAGGCTAGGTAAGACAGAAAAGGGAACAGTGTGCCAATAATGGTCAAAAGTGATAATACCTGCCTAGAACTGAGCATTGAATATAAGCAAAAAGATACACATGATAATCTCTAAATGTATGCACTGCAATCCACAATGTGTAAGAGAAGGAAGAGAAAGAAAGATAGAGAAAGAGAAAAGAGATTAAGAACCTGCCATAGAGGCAGGCTATGGGTGGGGGAAGGGAATGGGACATTGGTGGTGGGAAATGGGCACTGGTGGAGGGATGGGTGCTGGAACATTGTATGACCGAACCCAAACATGAATATCTTTGTAATTGTATATCTCACGGTGGCATAATAAAACATTGAAAAATTATTAAGGTAGTTTTCCAGGAGTATACTGAATAAATTTTGCTTATGAACAGGGTGTGGTTGGGCAATTAAATTTAGCAACCTCTATGAGTTTATGATTACAACTAAAATATGAAATGTTGTTGAAATTTAGTAGCAATATTTGACATCCAAATCAGCATAAAAATAATATTCCAGTGTATACCTGAGAATGACTAAACCGAATAGACTGGCAATAGGGGTTCTGAAGACTGAAGCATGTGGAAATCACACATTTCTGGTGTGAATGTAAACGGCTATGACCATTTTGAACAACTAATTAGCGACTGCTGCCTACTAAATTTGACATATGTATATATAATAATTTAGCAATATAGAAGTGTATGTGCTTGTGTTCCAACAGGAATTACAGAGTCATCACAGTAGCAGAATGCATAATAACAAAGAACTGGAAGTCACCCAAATTTCCATCAACAACTGAACCAAATGGACGTGCTGTGGTATATTTACACAATGAATTAATCTAGAGAAATGAGAATTAAAGCATTATAGCTGCATTTAACATGGGTGGATCTCACGATGTTTAGGAAAACATACACAGTGTTATCCCATTTATATTAAGGCTTTTTTTTTGCTTTTTGGGTCACACCCGGCGACACTCAGTGGTTACTCCTGGCTCTGCACTCAGGAGTTACTCCTAGCGGTGCTCGGGGGACCATATGGGATGCCGGGGATCGAACCCGGGCTGGCACAGGCCGGCCGTGTGCAAGGCAAATGCCCTACCACTGGGCTATCGCTCCGGCCCATATATGAAGGTTTATATGAGAAAATTTGAACTATTGTGTTGTTGGTTCAGTAAAAGAAATCCTTTTGTTTCTATGGACTACTGAGTTGCTATTGACCTTGAAAAGGAGGGATGGCAGGTTCTAGCCCTGGCCCATCACCCCAGCAGAGCCTCACAAGAAGCCAGAGGAACCTCCACACCATGAGGGCTGCCATTTTCAACATCCAAACTCCCCCTCTCCTCAGAGCTCCACCCAGTAGAAGAGCTGATCACAGCCTAGCTCCTCAGTGACCCACCCTGCAGCAGTCTTTTTAAAGCCCAGCCAAGGTATGCTGATCCAGAGACTCATACACATGGGGCAGAGCTGCTACTTGCTCTCCCTTTGCCCAGCTGATCACAAGGCGTCCGGCAGGGATGGCAGGTTCTAGCCCTGGCCTGTCACCCCAGTATAACCTTGCAAGAAGCCAGAGGACCCCCACACCATTTTCCACATCCGATTCCCCTCTTGTCAGAGCTCCGCCCAGCAGAAGAGCTGATCATATTCTGGCTCCTCACAGACCCACCCTGCAGCAGTCTTTTTCATTAATAAATGCTCAAGTTTTGAGGTGAGTACAAGAGTATTCCACCCACACGGCAGAGCCTGGCAAGCTACCCGTGTCGTATTTAACATGCCAAATACCAGTAACAATTATAGACCTCATTCCCATGACTTGAAGGAATGGTTTGAGGCTCTTTATGTTCCTGGAGCAGGAGATGCCCTTGGGCTATCTTGCATATGACAGGATGTATTGAGATGGTACTGGTGACTGCTAAAGCAAATCAATGATCTATGGGAAGACAAATGATACAGTGATACAGTGATTAGGTTGCTATTAATATCTTGTCTCTACCTGGGTACTGGTTGCCATATGAAAATTCACTGAGTTAAACACAATTCTTTTATGTTGTAATCTATTTGATTCAACTTTTTGAAAAAAATGGATATTTTAATTAGGGTAGCCAAAAATGTCATTTTTCTTGCAGTCTTTCTAGTTCTGTATAAGATTCTTAAACTAATGTCACTGGAGAGACAAAGGTAAGACTCATACCACACCACTTTACCAAAATAATCCACCAGAATTGGAGTGAAAATATTCAAAGCTTTGATGATGAGATGTACAACACTGAGACAAGCCTACTCTTAAATTGTGCCAAGTTTTAGAGTGATCCCAGGGTCTGTCAGAGAGGTAGGCTTGGGAGAAGCTGGGGACGCTGCCTGTTGGAGGCCAAAGGGCAAAACAGGGATAAGACGCTGGACTAAGACCTGTTCAAGGAAATGCAACTAAGGCAAAAACAATATTTCTAAGTACAGTGGACAGATCTCTAGCAAAGTATTGTATATTATCTTCTATTGAAAAAAACACAATGAACATAGATGATCACGAACTTTTATGAGAAAAGTTCTGCTGGAGAGCAGTATGTGGGAACACAGAGTATACTTGTCCCAGATATTTTCTTAATTCTGTGTACTCAAGGTAAACAAAGGTAAAAATTAAAGGAAAAAAGTTCCTTTTTGATTTAAGGATACTCAAAGTTTCCATTGTAGAGAAAATGGACATGCTTTGATCCTATAATCCTATTTTCATTTAACATTTTTCATGAAACAAACAAAACAACAATGCTGTTTTGATGCAATTATGCAATCAAAGATAAATGGCAATTTTTATTAACAGAACTATCATCTTTTCCTGCATTAAAATATACAATAGAGGGCCTCAAAGTCGACTTTTTTCTGACTAAAAATAAATATTTATAATTTTGTAGTAAACTAAATATTTGTTTTGTTCCAATGCCATTCTTCTTTTAGTATTACATGTATTATCATACAGAACTTAGTTGGCCACAGGAACTATGAATAATAGTTCCAGACTTTAAAAAAATGAAAAGATTCTTTAAATCCCTAGCCAAGGTATCACATTTGGTTAAAATAGCAAAGAAATATGTAACCAGCCTTGGTGACCAATTTCATTAAATGAGCTGTGACTTTACTGAAAAGAAAAGCAAGTATTGTATTGAGTTCCCAAAGGCTATATTATTCAACAAAGACTTATTTCTACTAGAAAATTGTAACAAATGAAATCTAGGTAAGGTGCTTGCCTTGCACAAGGCTTACACAAGTTTGATCTTCAACACCACTAGGATATAGTCCTGAGTACCACCAGGTGTGGCCAAAAAGAAAAGAAAACAAAACAAAAGTTAAGCAAAAAACTAGATGAAATTAGTAAGAAGACATTTCTGTAGTGGAGTAATATAAAGTTGATTGTAAGACATCCCTATTATGGTATTCATCTCTTTTTATTCCCAGTTCATCATCATATTAAGTTAAAGCCTCTTCCTCAGCTTGAGTTGACTACCTTAAGTGCTCTTTGTATGAAACAGCAACACCATTAACATCCAATATAATTATTTGAAAATACACAGTGCTGTAGCCTATTTTGGTGTGTGTCACTATGTATAGAGACTTGAAAAATTTGCACCCAGAGTTCATCAGAAGCTGGTTACTGCTGCCCCTATAGACCCTGAAACAACAACTGTTGTCTTTCTGAAACAACTATTTCAGAAACTTTGAATAACAGTTACAGACTTTAAAAAATGCTCATATTCATGAGCATTATGTCTTCTGTATTTATTTTTCTTTAATTTTATATCTCAAGTAATGGTTAGATTATGTAAGTAATCACATTTTAAATTTAGAGATCATAAAAAATTAAAGATTATCTCCTTGGTTTTAAATTATCAATAAATTTTAGGATACTTTCTTTCACTTGTCTTCCCGTTGCTCATCGATTTGCTTGAGTGGGCACCAATAACATCTCTATTTGTTGGGAATGAGATCCATTAGTGCTACTGTTTTTGGCATTCGAATACACCACGGGTAGTTTGCCAGACTCTGCTGTGGTTCTGGGTTCACCCAAAGGGGCCCAGTCATTTTTTATGTCACACCATCAACCATCCAGGGTCCACTGGGCAGAGCCCTGGTTGTAGACAAGCCCGTCTGTCTGCCACCTGCCAACGCAGCTAGGCACCACAGCCACTCTGCAACACTTCGAGGGGCAGGACTTTCTTTAAAAAATTTAAAATGTTGACTTTTGGTATTAAGAGTCTTTATCATTACCTATTGTTAAAGGCTTTATAAAAATAATAAAATGAATCACTTTCTTTGAAGTAATATATGAATATTTACATATGCTTAATCTTTCCAATATAATTTTTATACCTTTTTTGTGATGCTAGAGATAAAACTCAGGCACCGTATCATTTTATTACAAAAATAAAATTACATAAGAATTGATGATCCTTATAAAATATATATTTAGATGAAAAATTGGAGAAAATAAAGTTTTATTCTTCATATACAGGTCTTAAGAACCTCCAAGCAGACATCATAAATCCTTCCTACTCAAAGTGCGCTTGTAGACCAGCAGTAGGGACATCTCCTGGGAGCTTATTAGAAGTATTTAATCACATCCTTCACCCCAGGTTCTGGGCTTTCACAAAATCCCTGTGTGATTTGTATGCATGATAGGCGGTTCTCATCTCTGCCTTAACATCACTTGGGGGACTCCACTGCAAAGTCACCCCAATCAATTGTGCCTGCCTCTGTATGTTGAGGCTGGACAGGTCAGGCTGCATTCTTTTGTAAAGGCTCCTGCAAGAACCTAACCAGTAGCATGAATTTTGAAGCACAGTTCATGGAAAAAAATTAGAAAAAAACTTCTTGACACTTGAACACAGTTAAAAAATATTATGGTTGATTCAGTAAGTGTTGATGTGGTTATGTTATAGATAGATTGATATTGATCAATCAATCTCAATAGGTATGAGGGAACCAGTATGAGGGAACTGGTTTTCCTTCAACTTGAAGGGAATATTCAAATTATTAATGCAAAGATTAATGACTCAGCATAATCACACACTAATTAAATTTTGAGTGCTCACTGAAGATTGAATATAAATCTCTCAAAAACTTTAAAAACCATGTTTGTCCAAACTTACCAATGATGAGAGAAATAACTTTTAATAGCAGAAACATACTATATACTCCCTATTTGACTAGCTAAATTTTGAAAAAGAAAATCACAGCTTTTTCTGTGAAGGGCATGAGAAAGTGGTCATGCTTAGCAACACTGGTGGGAATATAATAAATTACTTGTATTTGTAAAACAGTTGGACAGAATCTACCCAAATTTTATATACACAGAAATTTTGTCATAGTAGCTTTATCTATGTGATATTCACACTAGTACGCACATAGTGTGTTCTATATATAGTAGAGAAATATTTGAGGCAAACTATGCATTCAAAATGCTTGAAAATTAATTATATCGTAACTTTTTTTGACTGCAAAACTACTTAGAGATTAAGAGAACACAATAAGTTTATATTATTGACACAGATATCTATGAGTAATATGATTAATTATTGAGCTAATAAAAGCAACTCCTAGTAATTTTCTTTTATTTTCTATGTTATTTATCAATGGAAGTTCTGGCAAAATGCTCACTAAACTTTTTTTTTTTTTTTTGCTTTTTTGGGTCACACCCGGCGATGCTCAGGGGGTTACTCCTGGCTCTGCACTCAGGAATTACTCCTGGCGGTGCTCGGGGGACCATATGGGATGCCGGGGATCGAACCCTGGCCGGCATGGGCCGGCCACGTGCAAGGCAAACGCCCTACCCGCTGGGCTATCGCTCCGCCCCCAATGCTCACTAAACTTTTAAAATCATGCCTTCTTGTATTGAAATCACAATTTACTTTTTCTAGCCTGACTTTAAACTTTGTTGCTTGAAGTGTTATTTTTTCCTTCTTGATTTCTTAAAATTTATTTTAATTTTTTTATTATACCATCATGAAATATACAATTACCAAAGATTTTCATGATTGGGTTCAGTCATACAGTGTTCCAGCACCCGTCCCTCCACAGTATTCTACTAATTGTGGGAAATGGTAACACCTGACTAGAAATGAGCATTGAATGTACACAATGGGATTTACATGATAAACTTGAATTAATTTTATACATATATTTTGGTTGTTGGGAGGAGCTAAAATTTCTATGATACTCAGCCTCATGCTGTAGATTTGATAGCGTCATATTGGTAGGCAGCGCACCTATAGTTTTCAAAAATTGATACTCATTGCTAGTTGTATATATCATTATAAAGGGAACATTTCAGAAGTGAACAGAAAGAACAAGAAAAATTTCAACCTTGTTTTCTTTCTTTGGGTTGTCATGGATACTGGAAAAACAACACCTACACAGCTATAGAAATATATAGAATTTATAAATTTATAAATCCTTTATAATGATTAATAGATTTGAATACCTTTAGTATTGTACATAATTTCCTAATTGACATGATAAAAAGTGTCTAAGTAGCGTGCCTTAGGTAATAAATATGAAATAGGTCATGAGAAATAATTTAGGTGACTGAAAAGCTCCTAAAGAGATTAAAGCTAACAAGTCCAAATTGTTTGAAGCACAAGGTAGTCAGTAAATTGGAAAACTTAAGGATATACTCATGGAACTGGTAAGTGGGGGAATCATATGAGTCTGGTTAACCACAACAGAGTCCAGAGAACATAGAGAATCAGACCCTGTATAGGCGTATTTGGATTGTGTCTTTTGTTGGGAGGAATCAAAACAAAACCATCTGTCACAGACTGCCTAGGCTTAAAACCCAATCAAGTACTGCTCAGGTTTTCACCTAATTTCATTATATTGCACTAACTATAACTCGTCTAATTTCTAATCTGGTTTTACAAAACCTATGAAAATGAGAATAAACCTCTACCTCAAATCAATTCAGAGCAAGATTCAAAGACATTTTGAATGAGTCTTCCAGACTGTGGTCCTAAGAGAACCACAATAAAATGCTTTTATCCATTTCTAAGCAACCTTCCATATGCTACTAACAGTGATGCAATCTACTGGTCACTATACATTCTTGAACAACAGTATAACATTTTTAGAAAATGCATTAAAAATTGATTGCCATTGTCAAAGGTTGGGGTTAGAAGTCACTACACAGAGCCACCATGAAAGATTTTGACACTGGACACGATGAAAATATTCTATACCTGAATTTTGATGTTGAATATATATATGGTTGTGGATTTGACCTTTAAAAATAAAATTAAAGATCAGGCTTTGTATGTAACTCAGCAGCAAAGTAGAGTCCAAGCACTCCTGAGATACTGGTTCAACTCTGGGCATAAATAAATAATAACATTAATATAATTAATCATAATTAAAAACCTATCAAACTGATAGTTCAATATTTACTTAGAGAGTAAACTATTCTGAGAAAGGAAGGTTTTTTTTCCTTTGCTGTTTTTGTTTGTTTATTTTTTGCTTTTAGTTCAACCCTGTAATGATCAGGGTTACTTCTGGCTCTGCATTTAAGAATCACTCTTGGTAGTGATTGGAAGACTATTTGGGATGCTGGGGACTAAACCCAAGTCAACTGCAACGAACAAGTGCCTTACCCTCTATGCTATCCCTTATGACCCTTTTTTTGCTTTTTGCTACAAACAACTCTGACCAGGCCTTACTCATGGCTCTGTATTCAAGGATCACTGTGGGGTGCCTTGTAGTAAACCAGGGTCATCTGTGTTCAAAGCAAGCACCTTTTCCATTGTACTATATCTACAGTTTCTAGAACATATAATTTACATATTATAAAATATGAGTTTAAAATCAATGTGAATAAATTTTCATTATCTTTCAATTTTTTTTATAACAAAAATAACAAATACAGGAAGATGCCAGGTTCATTATATGTTGCAGGACTCCTCTAAGGGCCGCTGCATCTGCTCTGAATTACCGCCTGCAAATCACTTCGTAGATAAGGGGGGGTAGTCTAAATGTGGCAGTTTATCTGACCATGTATGCTGTACTAGCTGGTATAAATATTCTCCCATGCTACCACAATCATCGTGGAACTAGCTAGATCTTACCAGCATATTTGCCTGGCCACGTAGGACCCCTAAGTAATTAGACCAGAGAGAAATGCTGTTTGCTTCCAAGCAAACAAGCATGGCTCCCTGATATACTCAAAGGCAACTAAAATACAAAACTACAATGAAGTAGTAGAGACTTGTGAAGGCTTGGAGAAATATTTAACTGACATTAGTACTAGTCTTTGGTACAGAGACATGCCATCTCAGAAACCCCCTTCTCTACCCTATAAAGGCATTTCCAGGCAGATCTTGGCTCAAAACATTAGCACACAAAAGGGCCTAGGTGTGGTGCAGGGAGGGATTACCTAAGGGCATTTGGCCTTCCCTGCTTTCCATAACAGTGGGAGGAAGGTCTGAGTTGCAGGGGTATAAAACTAGCCTGTTTCCTCTCTCATGCGCTTCTTTTTTGGGCTCTCTCTTTGTGAGCGCTCACCCTTCTTGGGAATCTTGTCTTCTCTTTTTACAGGGCCTTTACACGTGGTGGCCGCCATCTTGGCCTACACGTGGCTGGGGTTATAGCCTGGAATCCTAAGCACTGGGCTTTTCCTTTTGCTGATTTGTATGCCTGAACCTGTGATAAGTAAAGCCTTTTAAAACTGCATCGGATTCCTGAGTTTTCGTCCATTCCTCGCCCGGCTTCAGAGGTAGAAAGGAACTCGCTTCCCGGCACTGTCGGGGACCCCCGGCGGAGCTCCCCGACAATTATATTCCTGATTCTTCAGAGCAGTATGATTCCCTGGTCCTAGAAACACTTGAAAATCTGCTTAAACATGAACTGGAAAATGAATAATACATAGTATGTTGTTTGTTAGATTTAATCTACTGTGTTACTTGGATAGCATGAATTTAGGATGAGTTGACACAAATATGAAGGAAGCTGTTGATTATGAGTTTTACTCATTTATAGGGAGTTAAGTTGTAACATTTGAGAGAAAAGACACAAAAATAACAAAATGCAATGCAAACTTTAAAGTTTGAAATATACATGTGACTAAAATTAAAGCATATACCATGTACCAGGGACTTTAGGTCAAACTAATGCTTTACAAGGACAATATATGTTCCTATAAAATATCTTGTTAATATAGCCACCCCAGATTTCCTTAATTTAAATATCACTGTATCACTGACTTCCCTTTCATCATCGATTTGCTTGAGCAGGCACCAGTAACATCTCCATATGTCCTGTCTCATGCTATTAGAGCCCAAAAGGCATCTTCTTGCTCCAGGAACATAAAGAGCCTCAAACCATTACATCAGGTCATGAGAATTAGGTCTATAATTGTTACTGCTATTTGGCATATCAAATATGACACAGGTCAAAGGTTAATTTTTAGTCACATTTCATTATGTAACTGTATGGATTTGGCACCTAACAGTCATTTTTAGTTCAAGTAGTAAAGGTATTGTTTATCTTTCATAAATGCATAATAAAAACCAACATATCATAAAACTTAAGTACTTATGCACTAAGGACAGAGTATGCTAGAGACACATTTCTTTTGCCCCTTCACTGTCATTGGTATGTTCAAATTTACATACACACAAAACAGTACATAAAGATTCTTCTTATTTCTTTAGGATGAATTTAATTGGAATACTTAACTCCTGGACTGATATATACACCATTTCCCCCTTCTGCCTTCCAGGCTGACACACAATCATTGTTTCCAAGGCAATAGTACAAACCCCACCCCAAGTGGTTGTTAAACCTGTATAGCCTATACTACACAGGAGCTCTTTACTGTTAGAGCATCAAACCAATTTCAGAAGCAAGGCCACTTGAGAATGACAGATTAGCTTCTAGGAAGGTTGACTTAGCACAGTGGGGAGCTGCCTTTAACACTGAGAAGCAGAGCAGAAATATAGGTTCTTTGAATGAAATGTTATTTTTCTGCCTGCTTTGTGAAGGAGAGAAAAATCTACAGGGTCACAGCCATTAGAACTTGAAATTTTTATAGCTCAGCTTAATAAAAAATGACATAGAGATCAGATCACATCATTAGTTCTAGAGAAAAGACAGGGAAAGTAAGTAAGATTATTGTCAAGATGAAATAAGAAATGATACGAAGTCAACTAAGTTAGGAGTAACTCATGCTTTTCACAGGGCACTGAAGCTTTAGAAATCAAAGTATGGATTCATTCATATAATTATCTACATGTGTGTGCATGTGTCTGTAGATATATATGCATATATAGAGATAGATTTAGGTATATATGCCTCTGTTTATTATTATGATTAAATTTATAATTTATAAAATACTTCCATAAATATTTATTCTTTGGAAAGTAAAGTGATTTATTCAGTGAGGAATAAGAATCAGTCTTTTGAAGTACAAAATGGAATTTTTCAAGAAAAAGTTGCTCAAAAGAGATGAACACCATATTGGAAACAGTCTGGCATGATGAAGAATGAAAAAGCTCAATATTTAGTCAGCATTTTATCCTTGAAATAAAACTAACTGTAGGATAACATCATTATTATGAATTTTAAGAGTCAATAACTCATTAATTCAGTAATCTCTTCATCCAACTATCATCCTTAAATCAAAGGCTTATTGTACACTGGGTCTCCTGTTAAGATCTAAGGAGTTGTTACTTTCCAAGCATTGAAATTGGGCAATGCATCCTTAAGCACAGTGTTATGTTGAAAAGGCACTGTCCTAAACTCTGGATTAAGAAGGAGCACAAAATTTTAGAATCAGTTTTTTTCCAGCTTGACTTTGGATCTCATTTCAATCCACACAAGATTTTTGAGTGAATAATAGCATGGGATTGGTTATTAAGGAAGATAATTTATTTTCTTCAAGTACAAGATAAATGGAGGAGGAGAGATTTTTAATATTCACTGTATCACTGTATCACTGTCTTCCCGTACACATTGATTTGCTCGAGTGGGCACCAGTGATATCTCCATATGTCCTGTCTCATGCAAGTAGAGCCCAAGGGCACCTGCTTGCTCCAGGAACATAAAGAGCCTCAAACCTTTCCATCGGGTCATGGGAATGAGGTCTATAATTGTTACTGGTATCTGACATGTCAAATCGACACGGATAGCTTGCCAGGCTCTGCAATATTATTATTTAATATTATTGGGGTTAAATTACTTCTTTCAGTTTCAAAACTTCAACTCTTTGCTTCATAGCTGTTAAAAGCTGTGAGATAAAGTACAAAGTGCCAAACATGGCAATTTACGGTTGGGCCCCTGAAGCATTAGAGCTTTTGTCACATCGCCTAGTAGTGCCTTGCTTTTTCCCCAACTGTATTCTTAGTAATAGCTGTGCTGGACATTAAACATTTATTTCTTACAAATAAAATTACTCTATGTCACATTTACCAATATGCAAGAATTTTTTAAAACATTACACACTGGAGGAGTAAGTACTGAGGACAGAAATGCAAGTTCTGATATATATGTCTCATGAGTCTTAACGATAGAACACACCAGCAAGCATAAATCTTGAGACTCCCTTGGTGACCATTCATTGACTCAAATAAGCATTGTGAGGAAACTGGAGTATTTTTTGCACAAATGTAATTCATAATTCAGTAATCATAAATTGAAGTTTCCGAACACAAAAAATTGAGAAGCCCTGGAGTTGCATGAAACAGATGGCTAGTTAGATTTCAAAATTCTCTATGGAAATGTGATCGGGTTTTATTTTTTCCATACATACAATTCCAGCAATTGGATTTGATAACGCATCTAGAGTAAAGCTAAAGTTGTTGAAGAGTCATTAGATCTATTCATGACAGGAGAGTGAGAGAGGAAGCCCTCAGTTTCCCCTTGCCAGCTGCTTCGAGCTGCTCCATTTTAGCTATCCTCATCCCACATTTGCAAAAGGGCTGCAAATTCCTGAGCACTTTCTGAGACAGGTGAAGTTTACAGTTTCCCAAGGCTGTAAATTCTGCCTCAGGTCTTGGGTTCACAGGGGACGAAGAGATAATGGGCATACCTGCACAGATGGTCAAATATATAACCTATAAGGTCTTAAATAAACACAGTCCCCAACAGCCTAGGGAGGAATGAAAGATGTTAATCTCATTTAGCAACACAACTAGACCCCAAGTTAACAAGACCTCTCTGGGAAACCTCAGAGATTCTAAGATACAAAAAACACCCAGATTTCTTCTAATCTCTATCCTATGGCTACTCTCTGCCCCCTAAACAGAGTGTTTAGCTCAGTCCTATACTAAGTTACTCCCTTTCTGCAGTTTCTTTATTACTTTCCATACAAGACTTTCTTTCCTACCCTGAGTGAGTTTCTTTATATTATTCAATATTTTCTTTCTCGGAAATATTGAAAAACAAGGGAACCAGGGGCAAACACAGAAATATGCATCACTGCCCCCACTTCTAAAGCAAAAGTATCCCCTTCATTAAGAATATTAGTACTTATTTTGGAAAAATAAATAAATAAAAGCAAGAAAGATTCCTTGGGGAAATTTGTCAGCATATCCCTTAAATCCCTTTCCTCTTTGAAGAACAGACAGTGCTCTAGAGTGGAGCTGGGAATAATGTGACTCTGCCCCTTTTGACGCTGGATTAAACAAGTTGGAAATCAACCAGACCCTAAAATGTAGACACAATAACACTTTAAAAATGTGTGCCTTTGATTCAAAAATTTAAAAAAATAAAACTAAAATGGATTTCTTAACACCAAGCCCCACCCAAATTCATAGGCAACCTATAAACCTCTTCCCCATAATGAAACCAATTAATCTGGGGTTTTCCTGCTTTGTATTTCAGTATCAGGGGAAGTAATCTGCTTAACAAAACTCTTCTCTGCCTTTAAAGGAAGGTAGCTATGCCTAAATATTCTTGTTTTGTTTGTGGGTTACACCCAGTCCCAGAAGCGCTCAAGGGCTTTCCCTTTCTTTTTTTTCTGACCACAACAACTCTCATTTCTGCAGCTCCTAGTAAGGTCTTTCTGCTATACTAGCTGATATATACCGATTCAAGAATTCTTCAATAAACCAATTAGCTCTCTAACTCTATTCTGGTGCTTTACAAAAGCAACGTTACAGCATTACGTGACAATGCTGTAACTTTGTAATCCTCATCTTCAACAACTTTGATGATATTTCTTAATAGAACAGCAAATCAAGCCATCCTGCTCCACTTCTGGCCACTTAGAAACCAGTGAAAAATGTTTAATTCTTCCAGCTGAAAATTCTCCACGTCCACCTCCCCACCTTTACTCAGTCTCCTAGTTTTTAAAGCATTTCTTTACAAAACCCTTCATTGTAACTTTCTTCACTATCTCTAAATCTTTTGAAAAGCAGAACAAGCCTCTGTTTAGAAATGAAATGTCTTTGTCTGGGACCCAGAGCTCTATTCAGTAAGCGTGCCTCTCTCCCCCAATTTCTGTGAGAGGAAATGAACCCAATTCTGAAAGGCTGTTTACCCCAAATGACAGTTCACTTACTCTTTCCTACAACCAATGCACTGGCAATGACCATCTCCCCAATCAAGTCAACTTTTGGATAAATTACTATGTGACAAGCAGAGCTGTTAGTCCTCCTGAAAACTAGTCATTGTTTATCCTCAGGAATATGCACAGAATAAGTAGTACCAGCTTGCCTCTGTAGGAGGGTGGGGTATTTTTCCATCTTGGAATCTGCAAAATTGCCAGTGCTGCATGGGCACACTCTTGAGGGCAGGAGAGAGCTCAAGAACATTGTGCATGAGCTGGCAGAGCTCTGGGGTGCCGCACGCTCCCAGAACAAAGACATGTGGCTCAAGTAGCCCCTGAGCATTACTGAGCTGGCCCAAGTGACTCCTAGTCTCACTGAGCAGTGCCACCTGGCTGTGTGTGACTCCGCACAAGTCTCTGGGCAGCATAGCTTGGGAGGCCCTAAATTAATTAGTTAATCTTAATTAATTGATTAATTTAATTAAGCTGTTTTTCCCTTCTACCATGTAGAGAGATTATTAGGTGGATAGGTTTTTGTTTGTAATTAACTTACTTTCCACACTGGTACAATGATTTAGATCACAACGACTGGGGTTTAAATCACAGCTCTGCCTTTGAAAGTCACCAAATGTCTTTCTATGGAAGACAGTTAATTTATGAAATAGAAACAAGGATTTTTCACTAATCGGGATATCAGGGGATTTCAATGAAATTGACTTTTAAAGACATTAGTGTCTGAAATATTATTCCCATGATATGGCTAACAATATGATTCCAATTACATCACAAAACTTATGTGATTTTGATAGTGAGTGGCTCACTTAATTAGGTTTGTGCAATTTCAAAATTGGAAAGGACTTTAGGAATTTCTAGTTTTCACTCCTCATCTTTATGAAAAATGTGATGATTTCACAAAAGCTGTGAAATTTGGCAGAACTGGGACTAGCATCGTGGTTTCTTGATTCTCAGCCCAGTAGTTCCTCAATGGAAGACACTTTCCCTGAGAGCTTAATTGTTGTAAAGGGTAATGTTTGAAACATGAAGCTGAAAAGAGATTTATCTTTCCCATACATCTAGAGGAACATCATTCCTGAGTTAGCAATAAGAATTTTATTAAATAGAAATGGCGGGTGTGGGGGGGGATATGTAAACGTTTCATCTAGTAAAGCTTATATTACTGTATCACTGTTTTCCTGTTGTTCATCGATTTGCTCGAGCAGGCACCAGTAACATCTCCATATGTCCTGTCACAAGCTGTGAAGCCCAAGGGCGTCTGCTTGTTTCAGAGGCTCTTCCTGTCCCTGGAACCTTATATCAAGGTTCATATAAGGTTAGGGACAGGTACATATAAATAAATTTATTGATAATGATGATGATGATGTTGTGATGTGTTCTGTGTTGTAATGAAGATAATGCTGATAATGCTCATGTGTATTGATGAATGGTAAAGAGAAAGTCAATGGGTTCAATGCTTCTAATAATACTCTGAGAAGGAAACACAGAAGCCATTTCTGCAAACTTTCTCTCATTTAGAAATCTCTACCAACACCCAGGAAATATATATATATATATATTTTTCTGGAGGATCATAAATTTCATATACTTCCAGTACATTTAAAAATCTCTATAGGGGCTGGAGCGATAGCACAGAGGGTAGGGCATTTGCCTTGCACGCAGCCAACCTGGGTTCGACCCCCGCATCCCATATGGTCCCCTGAACACCGCCAGGAGTAATTCCTGAGTGCAGAGCCAGGAGTAACCCCTGAGCATTGCCAGATGTGACCCAAAAAATAAAGAAAAAAATGAAAAAAAATCTCTATAATCTAGTATTTTTCCCTTTCTTTTGAATCTTTTCTTTCAAACAGATTCTTCCTGGATTAGCTTAATTTTATTTCATTTAATGTTAGCTCCGAGATGACATTCATTACTTCTTCATCTAACCATGGCTCCAGCTGCTTTGCCATCCATGACTGTTCTCTGACTCAGTGTTTGCCAAATGGGTGCTATTGCACCATGTGGTGTCTTGGATTGATCCAGGAAAGCAGGAAGACAGCCTAAAGTGCAGTTGGGGGCACATTCGATTTGTTTACTTACAGAAGGTAAATTTTAGTGTAGCATGAACACTGATTTTTTTTCTGTTCCAGCTTGTGCAAATACTATCTCTAAAACATCCATAACAAAACAAACAAGCAAACAAAAATATCTTACAGTTCACTAAGCTTGTGGAATGCCATTTATTTTGACCAAATATAACATTTGTATATTAAATGCCAAAGTTACTCTTTAATTAAAATTTAACAGTTTTGTGTCAACATGAATAATTCACAAATGTTAAAGTTTTCCAAGAGCATTATAAATTCTTCTTGAGTTAGTCCTGTGCCCAGGATCACTTCTAGCTCTGTAATCTAGGATCCCGCTGAAAGAGCTTGGGGAACCACAGGTAATGCTTGGAATTGATCCCAGTCTGAGGCAGGCTCCTTACTCACTGTGCTATTCCTCTGACCCTGCTATTCCTTTTCAGCCTGTTCCTGAGTTTGGCCTTTGATTATCTATTAGTATAGAATAACACCTTCTGAAAATGAATGTAAAGAAACATCATGTGTATATTCTCTAAAACTGTCTATTTAGTAAGTAAAATCTACACTTTATTGATGTGGCTATTATTCAAATTTTTATTCTTTTAGTGTTGTCAGATGAAAACAATTTTTGATAAAGTATTGGATTTTTGTCTCCAATAAAAAGAAATGTATAGTATATTCTGGGAAATTAAATTATTGATCTGGGTGATGCAGGTTTTCAGTGAAAATCAAAGTGTATCTGAAGTCAAAACACACACACACACACACACACAACAAGCAGGTTTCAGTGACAGAAGCAATGGAATAAATAAACTGAGGTTTCCTATTACTAAACAAGGACTAATTCCTCCCCTCCCCACTATCCTTGGTTTGTGACACTAACATACTTTGTGGGCGGTTTGGTAGGGAAATACCCTGGCAGCCCAGGTCTTAGTGCAGAATGGAGCCTGGTGCAGCACTTGCAATTCTTGTGATTGTTTATTCTCTAGTTACAGGGTTCACACAGGAAGGGGAAGTCAGGAATTCACAGCTCCTGCTACCAGAGCATAAATAACAAATCTAAAAAAAAAAAAAAACTGCTGCTATTGGTGGAAAGAGACTATGGAAGAGACGAAAACTGCATTTTAATTTTAACGTGCTTTGAGGACATCTTTCTCCCTACTGTTTAAATAAGAAATTTTCCGTTTTCTTTTTGCACTGGGAAGGGAAATGTAGTTTTTTTGGATCTTAGTCACTCCCTCTTGATGGTTATCCAGGAACCACTAGAGGGGCTTGTTCATTCATTGATAAAGTCATTTGGATTAATTTCTAACTTCATTTCTCTTCCTTTTGAATCTCAGTTAGGAACCAAATTACTATTGCTAATATTTAAAATATGTGACAGAAAGATCCAGAATCAGAAGCAAAGATAAAAGAGAAAACAACTGGCTGAGAATATAGGAAAATTCTCCATTAACTGACTATACTCAAATTGAAATGGTCCTTTTTGATTTTTAAATGGTGTGAGACATCAGGAATTGAGTGAGACCTTAGAGAAGGTCAATAAAAGGCTATTAAATGATTCTAAGAATGCAGATGCAAACTAGAGAGACTGTCCTAGAAGGTAAAATGGCTGTTAGGTTTCTGGAAAAAGAACTTTCTGGAGAGACATCTATGCTGCAGGGAATCTATAAATTCTTTCATGCTAGAATATTAAAATAATTATGGGGTATTGACAAAGAAAAAAATCAGTCAGTCATATATTCTGATAAGGTAAACTAAACACCAGCTATCAAGCCTAAGAAATGCTTAAGCTCAGACTTTCTAAATAGTCGTATTTTTGTTCACATGGGAATATTAAGAAATTAAATTAAGAATCAAATTTAATCAATCTGGGTATTAATCCTTACTGACAGTTGATATCCGAGGTGACCGTAATGCACAGAGACCATGTAGGATTCTGTGATACTTTGCTTCTAGCCTGCATGAAGACATTCTAACACTCCTGCAACAGCTAATGAAAGTTTGGAGAAATTTCTAGTTTTATATTCCATCCAGCTCACAGTTCTCTTGAGATAGTCCATGTAGATTACTTTAAGCCTTTTCATTTACTCTGTGTGACCCACTTTTGGGGCCTACTATAACTCCACAGGGATCTGAAGAATGGATTAGCTACAGACAATTGCAATAAGTCATTTTCCTGAGAAGCAGAATTCCATCTGAAATATAATGGACTTTCTAAAAAAAATCTATCAAGTTCTGAAATTATTCCTGGGCTCTGCCAGTATTTTAACCACACTGGTGATCATCAGTGTCATCTAAATATAAACTATCTATAAAGGTTCAGATAGAAAATTTTTCCTATAATTAAAATGGAGACAATTTTTTTGTATACTAAAACATATGTTTAGACAACTGTTGTTAATAAAAACAACAAATATAGTTATAAAAACACATTTTTATGAACGTTTGAACATCAGAACACTTGTGTCAGTTTTCTAACATCTTATTTAAAGCTAAGTAAACCAAACCTTTTTATAACAGTTAAGGTTATGTTTAAATACAACGGCCTCTGATCTACTATCCCAAATAATTGATAAGCTATTAATTATTTTCCTTCTTACCACAAGATGTCTCAATTGCCCTCAAAGATTAAATAATTTTTGGAGTCCAAAATTATTACCCAAAATAAGAAGTTACTGATACCTTCTAGTGAGTATAATCTGATGAAGCCTTAAAGGATGTTTAATCTTCTGAAATTTCTAAGAGGTATTAATATTCATGCCAATAAAATGGCTATAAATCATGGGGTTAAATTAAATTATGCAGGCATAAAAAGTGGTTCAGTAGGACAGAGGTGTTTTTGTAAATTAAAAGCTATGAATTTTGAAGCTGGAGTGATAGTACGTCAGGGTGGGCACGTGCCTTGCACATGGCCCACTGGAGTTCAATTCTTGATAGTCCATATGGTCCACACAGTACTGCCTGGAATGACCCCTGAACTCAGAACCAGGAATAATACCTGAGAACTGCTGGGTGTGGCTCCAAAACAAAACTGGCTAAGAGTGTCTAAATTTATCAATAACATAAGTAAAAGAGTTTATCCGAATGCAGGAGTTGGAATCAAAAAGCAGTCAGATCAGAGAAGGCAGACAGCTTTTCCTTTCATTCTTTTTTTGCTTAAAAAGGGAAAATAAAATTTCATGTGTAGGTAACCTAAAGAGGAGTGAGTCTTTGAAGGTTCATTTTAGGGAAGTGCCATATCTTGAATTGGGTGCCTTTGCCTCGGAGGTTGTTTTCAATTCTGGAATATCAAGCAGGACAGGGATGGGGATAATCACAGAAACTAGCTGTTGAGAATTTGCAGAGAGCTAGCTCTGGACATATGAGAGAATTTTAAGTGGGAAACCCAAACTTTTTTCTACCTTCTCCACCCTCTAACTAAAGGATAAAATGAATTCAGAATTTAACACTGCAATTGCTGCCTCTGCAAGCTGATACAATTCATTTAGACAAATAGAGAGGAATTCTAGAATCTTATCACTGTCACTGTCTTCCCGTTCATCATCGATTTGCTCGAGGGGCCCCAGTAACATCTCCATATGACCTGTCTCATGCTAGTAGAGCCCAAGGGCACCTGCTTGCTCCAGGAACATAAAGAGCCTCAAACCATTCCATCAGGTCATGGGAATGAGGTCTATAATAGTTACTGGTATTTGGCATATAAAATAAGACACGGGTAGCTTGCCAGGCTCTGCCGTGCGGGTAGCATACTCTTGTAGTCATCTCTAAATCCAGCATATATTGATGAACTACACGGCTGCTTAGGGCCGTGCGAGCCGGGCTGTGACAGGCTGGTCTGCTGGGTGGAGTTCTGACGAGAGGGAAGTACAGATATGGAAAATGGAGGCCCTCATGGAGTCAGGGGTTGTCTGGCTTGTTGAGAGGCTCTGCTGGGCTGGTGGGCCAGGGCTAGAACCACCATCCCTCTTGGGTGCCTCGTGAGCGGCTGGGTACAGGGAGAGCCAGTATCAGCTCTGCCCCATGTCTGTGAGAATCTTATGATATAGTTATATTTTTTTCAGAATGCAAAGACACATATTGCAAAACATTCTCTTTTACACATGCATAATATATCCATGACATCATATGATAGATACCATACATAAGTCTACGATATTACACACATTACATGGATAGACAGGAAAATAGCGATGTCATTAATAAGTCTTATGTACTACTAGCATTTTTATGATTGAAATTAAGAACATTTATCTGAAAATCAATATAATAAGTAACTTGAACAACCAGAAGTTAATATTTTTTCAGTAATATTTAAAATAATTTAATTTAGAGACTTGTTTTTGATTACCTATAAAACCAGGTGAATATACATTTATATATCCAAGGTTTTACTGATTTTGGCAATAAGGTGAACAATTGTGTCCTGGATATTAACATTTATATTGAACTGTAACATAACTTAAAAAGGCACTGGACTTAAAATTAAAATATGTTTAAATTCCAAATTCTTTTCTGTTTTGCAAAATGAGTAAAAAAGAATAATTAGAGGTCTAGATGATAGCTCAAAAAAGTTGAAGCACATGCTTTGGCGTGAGGAAGTCCCAGATTCTATTATGGACACATAGTCCCCTACTACTATGAGTATTGCTAGCTCGGCAATTAAACACACTCAAAATCATACTTAGAGTGAAGGATATATATGTTTGTGTGTGTGTATGTATGTGTGTGTGTGTGTTTATGGATGTGGGTGTAATCCTGGTGATTAAATCTCTGGCCTCACTCATTCTACTTATGTGCTATATCTCAAGCATCCCATGAAAAAGGAATCTGCAATTATTAAATATTGTTATATAACTTATGTGGCCTAGAATAGTAAATTAAAGTTTATAAAAATTTTATGAATTCATACAAAGAACACAGTAAAGTAGTGAAACAATAATATACAGTTTGAGGTTGAAAGAAGATTTACATTTTCAAACTATTTTGCGTTCTGGAAACATTTTAGGTTCCAAGTAACTAACTCCAATCAAATTCTTTTAAAAATAAATTTTTTTTTCTTTAATTATATTCTAGCAGGCTGATATATTTGTATCATTATCACTATCACTGTATCACTGTCTTCTCGTTCATCATTGATTTGCTCGAGCGGGCACCAGTAACATCTCCATAAGACCTGTCTCATGCAAGTAGAGCCCAAGGGCACCTGCTTGCTCCAGGAATCATAAAGAGCCTCAAACCATTCCATCAGGTCATGGGAATGAGGTCTATAATTGTTACAGGTGTCTGGCATATCAAATACGACATGGGTAGCTTGCCAGGCTCTGCCATGCGGGTAGCATACTCTTGTAGTCATCTCTAAATCCAGCATTTATTGATGAACCATGTGACCGCTTGCGGCGCGTGAGCCGGGCTGTGACAGGCTGGTCTGCTGGGTGGAGTTCTGACGAGGGGGAAGTCCGGGTGTGGGAAATGGAGGTCCTCATGGAGTGGGGGCTTGTCTGGTTTATTATGAGGCTCTGCTGAGGTGGCAGCCAGGGCTAGAACCCGCCATCCCTCCCAGGCTCCTCATAAGCAGCTGGGCACAGGGAGAGCCAGTAGCAGCTCTGCCCCATACTATCTCTGGATCAGCATACCTGGGCCAGATTAAAAGACTGCAGCAGGGTGGATCTCGATGAACTAGGCTGTGATAGGCTGGTCTGCTGGGTAGAGTTCTGATGAGGGGTAAGTCCAGGTGTGGAAAGTGGAGGCTTCTTGGAGTGGGGGGGGTCATCTGGCTTGTTGTGAGGCTCTGCTGGGGTGGCAGGCCAGGGCTAGAACCTGCCATCCCTCCCGGGTTCCTCATGAGTGGCTATGCACAGGAGGAGCCAGTAGCAGCTCTGCCCCATGTCTGTCTCTGGATCAGCATACCTGGGCCAGATTAAAAAAGACTGCAGCAGGGTGGATCTCGATGAGCCAGGCTGTGATAGGCTGGTCTGCTGGGTGGAGTTCTGAAGAGGGGGAAGTCCGGGTGTGGAAAATGAAGGCCCTCATGGAGTGGGGAGGTCGTCTGGCTTGTTGTGAGGTTCTGCAGGGGTGGCAGGCCAGGGCTAGAACCCGCCATGCCTCCCGGGCACCTCATGAGCTGCTGGGCACAGGGAGAGCAAGTAGCAGCTCTGTCCTATGTCTGTCTCTGGATCAGCATACCTGGGCCAGATTAAAAACGTCTGCAGCAGGGTGGATCTCGAGCCAGGCTGTGATAGGCTGGTCTGCTGGGTGGAGCTCTGACTAGGGGGAAGTCTGGGTGTGGACAATGGAGGTCCTCATGGAGTGGGGGGGGTTGTCTGGCTTGTTGTGAGGCTCTGCTGGGGTGGTGGGCCAGGGCTAGAACCTGCCACCCTCCCGGGCACCTCATGAGTGGCTGCGCACAGGGAGAGCCAGTAGCAGCTCTGCCCCATGTCTGTCTCTGGATCAGCATACCTGGGCTGGATTAAAAAAGACTGCAGCAGGGTTGATCTCGATGAGCCAGGCTGTGATAGGCTGGTCTGCTGGGTGGAGTTCTGAAGAGGAGGAAGTCCGGGTGTGGAAAATGAAGGCCCTCATGGAGTGGGGAGGTCGTCTGGCTTGTTGTGAGGTTCTGCAGGGGTGGCAGGCCAGGGCTAGAACCCGCCATGCCTCCCGGGCACCTCATGAGCTGCTGGGCACAGGGAGAGCAAGTAGCAGCTCTGTCCTATGTCTGTCTCTGGATCAGCATACCTGGGCCAGATTAAAAACGTCTGCAGCAGGGGTGGATCTCGAGCCAGGCTGTGATAGGCTGGTCTGCTGGGTGGAGCTCTGACTAGGGGAAGTCTGGGTGTGGACAATGGAGGTCCTCATGGAGTGGGGGTTGTCTGGCTTGTTGTGAGGCTCTGCTGGGGTGGTGGGCCAGGGCTAGAACCTGCCACCCTCCCGGGCACCTCATGAGTGGCTGCGCACAGGGAGAGCCAGTAGCAGCTCTGCCCCATGTCTGTCTCTGGATCAGCATACCTGGGCTGGATTAAAAAGACTGCAGCAGGGTTGATCTCGATGAGCCAGGCTGTGATTGGCTGGTCTGCTGGGTGGAGTTCTGATGAGGGGGAAGTCCAGGTGTGGAAAATAGAGGCCCTATTGGAGTGGGGGTCTTCTAGCTTATTGTGAGGCTCTGCTGGGGTGGCAGGCCAGGGCTAGAACCTTTCATCCCTCCTGGGCGCCTCATGAGCGGCTAGGCACAGGGAGAGCCAGTAGCAGCTCTGCCCCATGTCTGTCTCTCATTGTATATTATATTTATCATTATATTTATCATTTATACTTTCCTGCATTCTCTAACCAGTAACAAAAATGAAACCTCAAAATATCAGAAGTTCAAATTCAATTTTCCCAGAGTGTTGGTTTTGAGTCAAAGATCATAACATCTTTTAGTTCTTTTTTGAATTGTGAATTAAAAGATTACTAGGAAAGAATGACTCTAGTTCCGTATATTGTAGTTGATTGAATATACTCTATTTCCAGAGTTAGGTTCTATCTGCACGTTACATAATTAATATGTGCATGTTGAGGTTCAATTAATATTGACATTAAATAATATACAATTATAGTAAACTTATACATTTTAATAACTAGATATTTGAATTCCCTTCTTTTTATTAACGGGGAACCTATAAACGTTGAACTCATGTTAAAACATTGATAAATGAAATATCAATTCTGCTATCTAATGGACTGACACATCAAATTTGTAGAATATAACTAAATTGTAATATCAGTCTTCTTGGGAAAGACACTGAAAATCTACAGGTGAAATGAGAGAAGATGAAGCTCTGAGTCAACTGCAGAGTAACAATTTATTAAGTCAAATATATAAGTAAATTGATTTTATGAACTCAAGCATTGCAATGGGCTCTCAAGCCAAGAATTCTATTACACATGCCCGATACAACCATGTATTATGTAATAAAAGCAACACAAAACCTGAGTCCAAACAAAGAACCACAGTTTATCAGCAGGAAAGCAAGAAGGTTTAAGACCAACCTTGCAGAGCGTGTGAAGAGTCACATTTTTGGCTAATCTGAGTTTCTATATTCTCCTAGAACATTTCTAAGTATCTTTTATAGTCAAAGAGTTGACTTTGAAACTTCATTATAATTAAACTTTCTTATAATTAATTCAGGCTAATTATATAGATGCAATTTACAAGAATTTTAAGCAGCTCATTCAACGTGATGGTACTGATCAACATATTACCCTTTTGGGGAAGGAAATTCACCCCAAATCTGTCATTTCACATTTGGGCAATTTTATAGAAGAGATTCTGAAGGTTAGACTCAAGTTTCCTTTGCAAAAGATACTTTTATACATGTAAAGGGAAATTTCCTTTTGTAAGTGTGTTACCCTTTCCCACACTCAAAACCAGTGCTCTTCTACTCTGAGCAATGGAAGAGAGTCATAAATATCTACTTGTTGCTCTGCCTTTCTGGTGACACAGCTAAAGCTCTTTCTCAACATCTGTCTCTAAACCAAATTGGGCCACTAGTCCAAGGTGGATGTTTGAGCCAGATTGCTGTGTTAGTCCTTTTTTTGATTTCTTTTTGGGTCACACCTCATGACACTCAGGGTTACTCTTGGCTCTTCACTTAGGAATTACTCCTGGCAGAGCTGAGGGGTCATATAGGATGCTGATGATGGAACCTTCATCAGCCACGTGCAAGGCAAACAACCTACCCGCTGTACTATCGCTCCGGACCCTGTCCTTTTTAGTGGGTTTCTTTCACAAAGAAGGAGGTATAGAAGTTACCATTGAACATCTGTCTTGTCAATCTAGCTGATATTAATTTATTGTCAGCTGAGAAAAACTTAATAGGAAGCAATTTCCCCTCCTTCTCCTTTCTCTTTCTTTAAGATAGGGCTTGATCACTTGATCACTTGAATCCGTTATTCATCGATTTGCTTGAGCGGGCGCCAGTAACATTTCCAGATAAGGCTAAAGCCTACAATTTTTGCCTGGAAAGGATCAGAATACTAGAGCCAGAGCAATAGTCCAGTGGGTAGGGCATTTGCCTTGCATGTGGCTGGCCAGGGTTCAATTCCTGACATCCCATATGGTCCCCGGGCACTGCCAGGAGTAATTCCTGAGTGCAGAGCCAGATGTGACCCCTGAACATTGACTGTGTGACACCAAAGAGCAAAAACAAAAACCCCCCAAAACAAGTATAGAATATTAATGAAATATGTCACCAGCAAACTCTATTAGAGATGGAAAAGATCACCATTACGATCTTATTGTGTTTTTTTCATTTTTAACTCAGAAACAAAGAAATTGCTTTAAAGTTACCTAATATGTTTTGAATGGCATTCTTAAAAAGCCATATTCCAGATTTGTGGTTATTTTGTATATAATTACACAGTAGCAAAAGATGGGCTAGTCATCCATCAAAACTCTTGTGAAATCACTAAAATAAGATAATAAAATCTTCCTCTCGGACTGCATCCATGCAGGAGCCGTTGCTTCCATCCTAATGCAGTATTGGCTCTGGTTTCTGGTGACATTTTACTCGAAAGTGAAGCCAAATATCTATTCTTGTCAGGCCAGCTTATGAAAATCATAGCTAGTGCATATGGATAAGGCAGGGATTCTTACTGAATGGAAAGATAGGGATTAGAAAGAAGAAAGAAAGAGGAGTAAGAAAACTAATTCCCTAGAAAATGATAAGGCAGGAAAATAAAGACCAAAGGGTCTAATAATTGATATTTGAATAAAACCATTTTATTAAAATTCTTTTCAACTTTCACGTTGGCCAAGGCTTTTGTTTTTCACATAGTGTCAAGAAACTTGGTTGAAACTTCTTTTGAATCTGAAGGGAGGTACTGAAGATTAGAGTGCTGGTCCTGTGCACACAACCTGGGTTTGCATCCGGCATCCTATGTGGTCCCTCAAGCTCCTACCAGACCTCACCTCTGACCACATAGGCATGACTAAGTACTAAAAAATGCCAGGTTTGGCCCCAAATAGAAAAAAAATTCTAGAAGAGTACCAGAATCACCACCCCCATAAAATGCCTCTTTGGCTAAGGATTATTGGAGCTGGTTATTTGCTTATTTTTTACTATGGTTTAAGATAGTTATAAGAGTGTTGAAGTTTATCACAGCAATGTATTGTAGCAATGCATAAAATAGACATGCATATTTATATGATATATTTTTATATTTTGACAGAGAGATTGTGTCATATCCAGCAGAGCTAGGACTCATTCCTGAATCTGTGTTCAAAAGATCAACGCAAGCAAGTTGAGTGCAAACTGTCTAGAATCATCTGTTTCTAGCACTCTCTAGTGTTTTCCTATTGGAAGAAAGAAGGTGCTCCAAAAGGAGATATAATGGGACTCAAGACTTTGACCAAGGGAAATACATGTAGAGTCAATGAAAGCGCTCAAAAGAAATCTATAACTGCATTTACAGTTCCAAACCAACACTCTGCTGGGCTGTGTCTCTTGGGAATGAAAATAATGTTTCTCTTAGCTTGTCCTTCCCTTGGAAAGTCCAATACAAGAAAGAGAAGGCACACCTAAGCCCATAGTCAAAACTCTCTTTAGATTTATAGATGCCACAGAGTGGAGATGCTTCATAAAAGCATTCTTTAATGACTCTTGTATTCTTCCTTCCCCCACACCCAGCGAGCAATCTGCAAAATTTCCCTTTCTAGAAACAGACTATACTGTTCATCTATAGAAGCTGCTTTTTGTGAGCACACAGGCAAGATGCTTCTCTTGGATGTTAGTCCTTCATTTTCCAGCCTGGTGGCTTCTTGCTAATACTGCTCTATCTCATCCCATTATCTTGTCTCTTGATTGATGGATCCCTGGAGCAATAAAGGAACCAGACATTTCATTACATGTATTACTGCCATGAAATATATTACTGTCATGAAATATGCATTTCCTTCTAATTTTTTCCTTTTATGAAGTTTGTTTCTTTACTTTCTGTTTTCTAATGAATCACAGTAACATACACAGTTACAAAGTTGACCATGGTTGAGTTTCAATCATACAATATTCCATCACCTATCCCTTCACCAGTGCACATTTCCCACAACCAATGTCCTTAGTTTCCCTTCCATCTCTGAGCCCCTGCCCATCCCCCCAGCCTGCCTCTATGAGGTGATAGTGCTGCGCATCCAACCTGGTTTTGTCTCCCTGCATCCTATGTGGTTCCTCAAGCTCCTACCAGACCTGACCTCTGATAACATAGGCGTGAGTAAGTCCTGAAAATGCCAGGTGTAGCCCCCAAATAGAAAAATATTCCAGAAGAGAATCAGAATAAGCCCCCATAAAAATGCCTCCTTGGAATCCTCTTTTCTTCTCTATCTTTCTCTGTATCTGTCTCTCTCTCTCTCTCTCTCTTTCTCTCTCTCTCTCTCTTTGTGTTTCCTTTGGGGCCTTATTCTCTGTAAGGAAGCTATTCAGAGGTTATCAGGTATATCCCTATATTTTCAACACTCAGGCCAGTCAATAATGATCATTTCAACTATTATTTTCCATACAGGTCCTTTCTCTATCCTTTAGACCCTTTGTCCCAGAAACTCTTACAGCAAGCTTATGAAAAATTTTAATATTTGTTTCTGTATCAAACATTGTACATCAAACATTGTGTTGTTGGCAACCAGCCATAGCATGCAGAGCCTCAGGCACAATGGGGGAGAGCTGCATTCAGCTCTCCCCTAGCCCAGCTGACCATGAGGCTCCCTAAGTCCACCAAACTAACGGAACCAATCATTTCCTAGAATATACTACCTTTTACGATGTGTAGGAAAGGTAGGCAGGTTGGATAGACAGAAGAAAGAGAGAAAGGAGATACAGAACCTGCCATGGAGGTGTGCTGGAGGAAGGGGGAGGCAGGTGAGGACATTGGTGATGGAAGATGTGCATGGCTGGGGGGATGGGTGTTGAAACATTGTAGAACCAAAACTCAAGCATGGGCATCTTGTAACTGTATGTCTAAATGTGGTGTAATAAAATTTAAAAAAGTGTTGTTGTTAAAACATCTGTCTGCTTTTCCTTTTTCTTTTTTTTTTTTTTTTTTTTTGGGTCACACCCGGCAATGCTCAGGGCCTACTCCTGGCTCTTTCTCAGGAATGATTCCTGGCAGTGCTGTTAGGAGGGTACCACATGGGATTGAACCCAAGTAGGCTGCATGCAAGGCAAACACCCCACCACTGTGCTATTGCTCCACTGTGCTGTTGCTCCGGTCCCTGATTGCTTTCTTTTTGAAATTAGTATTATGGGATGGAGACTTTAAAAAGACTCAATGGTTTCCTAAAAGGGAGAATTAGTGACTCAAGAGACAGAACAATAAATAAATTAGTGACCTGAGTGACATAAAAGGGAGTAAGGTACTGGTCTTAATTGCTCCCACCACAATATTAGTCTCTGTACCATATAGGATGCCCCTAAGCACATGCAGGATCAGGCGTAAGTCCTGAACACAGTCAGATATGGGCCCCAAAACCAAAACCAAAATTAAAAAACAGAGTAAAAATGATTTTCAATCCTAAAGACTAAGACATAAATAATATTTGCAATCAACATAAATATAACATATTTGTTATTTAACATCAAATTAAAATTGTAGCCACCGTATATCATGTGTTTGTCGGGTTCAAAATCATCACTAAATTGTATATGACAGTCCACAAAAAAGTAAGATCATTCACCATTTTACTAGAGATTTCATGAATTAATTTTTTACTAGAGATCCCATAGAATTAATTTTAAGAAAAATAATGAAATATGTAATAAGTTAGGGGTTTGGAGAGAAAGTACAGCAAACAAGAAACTTGCCTTGTATGCTGCTAAGCTGGGTTTAATCCAGACATCTCATATGATCCCTTGAGCACCTCAAAAGGGATACCTGAGCACAGAGGCAGAAGAAAGTTCTGAATATAGCTGGGTATAGTCTAAACCCCTCTCATCACAAAATAAAGGAAAGAAATATTAACTCTATTATTATTAATTGGTGTTATAATCACATAACCAAAAATATAAAGCAGAGAGATTTAGAATCCACATATAAATTAGGATCATTTGAGTGTGTGGTATTAGATATGGCTCAATATGTAAAAAGTATATGCCTGCTTGTATTTTAGATTCAAGTAATTAAAAACCCCCAAAATTGAAAATCACACAACTTATAAAAATGTCAAATCTAACAAAGATATTTAAGAATTTATATGTGGGATTTAAAAAATATCAACATAGAGGACTGGCTTTCTTCAACATTTGGAAAATCTGATAATGTAAAAATTATGTTTCCTCAAATATGTTTGTAAAAACGCCAATCCTACATAGCTGTCTGAAAACACAAATGATTCAACTATAGCTAAGAGTCTCTTTAAAAAAGAAACATAAAAGATGAAAAGACATGTTTTATCAAATAGCAATACTTGTTAGAAAGCAAGGAAAATTAAAACAGTATGCCATTAGAAGAAAGTCAAATGTAAAATAAAATAAGAAAATAAGTTACTGATTCATGTAACTGCACAGCAGTTAAAATAATAATTATATATTATAAAATTACATTTCTATATTTAAAAATTCTTCTTTACAGCATACTGGATGTCTATTGCTGATAGATGCTGATCTAAATGTAAAAGGCAAATTAAGATCATAAATTATAACCTAAAATTAGGTTTTTGACAGCAAGATTGGAAATATAATTAAAATGACAAACAAAAGGTAAAAAGACAGTTAAGCACATACAAATTTAGACTTTTTTTAAAAAATGAACTATAACATTTACAGAATGAAAAGTGAAAGCAAGGGTAAGAGAAGATATTTGCACTGTCTTTTAGTAACATAGCTAATTTGCAGATTGTGCATGAAGTCCTAAAAAAAATAAGCAATATTGTGAGCAATATTGAATACATACTACACATGTATACCAAGTGTCTATACAGAACTTTTTTTATTTAACATTTTTGAATGTGGAAAATGCACAAATATCTATCAATAAAAAGAAAAAAGAAATGTTTTTATTCATATGGAATGGAATTAGAATGAATATATGAATAAAAAAATATACTCCCCATACCCAAAATGTTCTATTATATATAATTTGGTAGATTAGTTTCCAGTCTGATTCCTAATTTTTTTTCCAGATAAATTAATGTTGATACTATTCCAAGACTACAAAGAAAAATATCCCAAATCATAACAAGTATAAAACATACAACCTTTAGAGAATGAGTGAAAAACCCTAAATATTAAAAAACATATGCTTGATCAAGGTATTAGGATTGGATACTTTTTGTGTAATTTCATTTGTTTGAAGTTTCTAATAGAGTAAAAATAAACCATAGACTGTAAGTACAAATTCTTAGATGGAAAAACCACAGAAAATTAAGGAATTCAAATGATAGAACTCAAATTACTTTTGGGGAGAATTAGTATTAATGGTTTGAAATCCTTCATAGACTTTGGAACTGTTCAAAATAAATTTCTTTTGTTAAAGTCACTTAAACTATGAAATCACTATGGCATTCTGAGTTCACTATTATAAGCTATGACAATATAAGTACAATATTTAGAAACTACAAAATGCTTGTATACAAATTATACAAGACAGGGGCCAGAAGATAGCACAGCAGGTAGGGCATTTGCCTTGCATGCGGTCAACCCAGGTCCAATCCCTGGCATCCCACATGTTCCTCTGAGCACTGCCAGTGTAATTCCTGAGTGCAGAGCCTGGAGTAACCCCTGAGCATCACCAGGTGTGACCCAAAAAAGCAAAAAAAAATATACAAGACAAGTTCACAAAAATAATTAAGAAAAAGAGAAGTAATGCAAAAGAACAAGAGTGAAAAGTCAACTAACAAACGGGATTATACTGATAGTAATGGAACACAAAATAGCACTTAAATTTGTTACTCCTGGAAACGTAAATGATTATCTACCATAACCTGGCATTGTGTACAGATCAGGATGGAAAATGCAAAAAGCATTTCCAAGGATGAAGAATAGGATCACTAATGAACTACTAATGGGCAGGCAAATTTTTTAACTGATTTGGTATTATATTCCTATCTATCTTATTTCCTGTTTTATAATGCAGCAGCAATTCATCCGAATTTTATATATATATATATATATATATATATATATATATATATACATATACTCAAAATCAACAGATTTGCACAAAATTATTTTAGCTGCATTATTCATAAGAACCCCAAATTGGAAATTGGAAACAACCTAGGAATCCATTACTAGTGACAATCCTGACTGGTAAACACATGTGTGTCCTGGAGCAAGAAAACAAATAACTGCAACCTATACATCCATATCCTCAGAATTAAAAGGTAAAAAGTTGAAGAAGCTAATATAAAAATTACAAATTGTATTAGTTTTTCCACAGTTATGGAAAAATGTTACCACAAAAGCAGTAACTAAAAAGGTTACTTCACAGTTATGGAGGTCAGAAGTCTAGAATGATGTGGTGAGAGTCTACCATGTCTTACTGGTCATATACCAGCAAGTTGGTTGGATTGTGTTTCTCAACAGGCGACCTGGATCTTATGAATTCACTTGTTCACCATTTTTTTCAGTTGTAAGCCTGAAGACCTGTTTCCCTGCTGCTGTCTGTGGTACTATTTCCAGCTCCTATATGCCAACATACTCCTTAACCTACAGTTCTTCAGGTTTGTAAGTTAACAGTTATGGTCCAACAACCAGAGAGATAGCCCAGCAGGTAGAATGCTTGCTTGCATTGCATGATGCTGAGTTCAATCCCCAGTCACCCATCTGTTCCCCTGAGCACCAACAGAAATAAGTCCTGATCACAGAGCCAGGAATAGAACCTGAGCTCAGCCAGTGTGGCCTCAAAAGAAAACACAAAACCAATGATGTTTCAAATCATTTTAGTACTTCAAATCTTGGGCTTTTTTTAGCAGGTAGCCAGAGAAAAGGCTTAAGTGTTGGGCTGGAGAGAAAGTACAGGTAATAAGGCATTTGCCTTTCATGTAGTCAACCTCAGTTTGATATAGACATTACATATAGTCTGAGCACTGCCAGGAGTGACTCCTGAGCACAGAGCTGGACATAGGCCTGAGCACAGAGCAAGGTGTAGCCTCTGAGCTCCTCCCAGGGATCCAAATCTAAATCCAGAACCCCCAAATGGTTTCTGAGATTAGGGTCAGTCATGCATTGCCATATGGATCTTAATGTTGACTGTGCATTGCAATGTCAAATATTCTCAGCTGTAAAATCTACCAGCACAATCTTCAGTTTCACAGTACATGCACATTAATGGGAAAAGTACCTCAAGAGTCTCACAGTTTGCCTATGATTTTGTGACACTCAGAGATTATTTTTGTGGTTGTAGCATCAGAAACACCAACAAACTTGACTTGAAAAGGTAGAGAGAATTCTAGCTAGAAGCAGTTTCATTGGGACAAAAGGATTTCTTCTTGCACTCAAAGATTCACCTAACATTCAACAGTGAAATATATTGACTGCCCTCCAAGAAAACCAGAGTTTCACCTGATTGCAGTTCAACTCAAATTCCCAAATTTCATCTAAATCTCCTCAGATCAAAGCCCTTCAATCCCATTATCTAAATGATTAAAGTAAGAATGAGGGTCCTGGGTATAATCTGTAATTTTTTGGATAAATTATTTCCATCTTGGACTGTAAATTAGCATATTTCCCTTACATTCCAAATATGCATTGATGTAACTCTAATTTCTTTTCTTAAAAGCAGATGGTGCATTGAGTTTGGGGAAACAAAGGGTAGCAGGTAAAATGATTTAACTGGCACAAAGAAATTTTATAATTATCTGTTAAACTTTAGCCAGAGCTCTTAATCAGGCTTCAAATCCGAGCAACAAGTGTAGCTTTTACCTTTGCAATCTGACCCTGGGTTCATCCATACTCTGGGTCATCTTGCCACTCTTATGAAAGTAACGTGTTTGCAGCTGTTTGGGAGATGAATCCACTTCTTTTGGTTTTATTTTTTATTTGGGGGCCATACTGGCAGTGCTTAGGGCTTATGACTGGGTCTGTGCTTACGGATCACTCCTGGACGACTTTGGGGAACTATATGAGGATGAACCTGAATTGGCTACATGGGAGGCAAGTGTCCAAGCCACTGTATTATCGCTCTGTTCCCAATAAACCAACTTCTTGCTAGAATTCTTTCAACCTTTCCAGTCCAAATTTTTTGGCATTTCTGGTGCCATGGCCACAAAAATAATCCTTGAGTTTTGCATACATCTTTGTCATTCTTATTCTGTGAAGCCAAGTAGTATTTATACTTTTTTTTTCTGAGATGGTGATGGTGTCAGGCTTGTGGAAGTCTCCTTTGGTTGGTCTCCAGACATGTGGGACAAGCCCTTAATTAAAAAACAAAACCAAAGCAGGTAATATGAGAGAATATTATGAACTTTTTGATTTTTCTGAAGTTTGAGTAAAAAGTGATATAGTTATTTATTCAACCCTTTATGCAATTCATAATCAGTCTTACAGGTTTTCTTTCTCATTTGTCCACATCTGTTTTCTTCTAAATGAGCTAAAAATTATAATCAAATTTGGTACAAAACTTATAGGAGTCAGTGTCCTAAGTATTATTATGGCAGGTGCGGTTGAATGGGGCCATCAGAGAAATCTGTTACTAATAAAGTATCAACAATGCACTTTGGGCACACCTAGCTCCATGGATTGAGAACGATTTTACTGACAGGCAGCCCATTTTCAATCCCTGCAAGCACAGAGTTTCCTGAGTACTGGTAGAGATGACACCCAAGTACTGAACCAAAGAAACATGAAAACATCACCTGGTATGTCCCAGCCCCCCCAACAATCTGTACCTTCACTTTAGCCTGAGTTACCTTGTACAAATTTAGAAGGGTTAGAGTTGCATGATTTAAAACACTAACAAAAACACCCCTTTTGTTCAGATCTAAGGCTGTTACTGAAGAGCTGGAAAGCATGAATATGTGTGTCTATATCACTTGATCACTTGAATCCCGTTATTCATCGATTTGCTCGAGCGGGCGCCAGTAACATTTCCATTGGACCCTATCACGTGCCAATGTAGCCCAATGGCATCTGGTTGATTCAGGAATATGAAGAGCCTCAAACCGTTCCTTCAGGGTCTTAACAAGGAAGTCTGACCATCTTGTAGGTGGGCGGCCACGTGATCTTTTGACATCCCGTGGGATCCAGTCGGTAACGGCTCTAGTCCAGCGGTTGTCTCCAAATCGCATTACATGTCCAGCCCATCTGATTTTCGATGCCTTGGCAAACGAGACAGCGCCCCGGATTCTGGAATAGCGACGGAGGTCAGAACTCCGGATTCCTTCTCTCACTTGAGTGAGACGTGATATTCCAAGCATAGCTCTTTCCATGCCTCTCTGGGAGACCCGGATAGCATTCTCATCCTGCTTTCGTAGGGCCCAGGTCTCTGAGGCGTATGTTAATGCAGGGAGAACGGTGGAGTCGAAGAGATGTGCTCGGAGCCGGAGGTTCTTTGTCCTTTTAGCTATTTCTTCGATGCCTTTGAAGGCATTCCATGCCGCTCTCTTCCTCCTGCGCAGCTCAGGTTTTAGGTCGTTCATCATGTTGACTTCTCGACCTAGGTACACATAACTGCTGCATTCAGAGATGTTTGTTCCATTGAGAGTGAATGGGGCCTCTGGAACTAGTTCATTTCTCATGAACATAGTTTTCTTCAGATTCAGCTGTAGACCTACCTTTCCACATTCTCGGTCGAAGTCAGCCAGCATTTGTGCCGCTTGGCTAATGTTTGGGTGTTATTAGAACGATGTCATCAGCGAAGCGGAGGTGGTGTAGTTGCCGACCATCTATCTTCACTCCCATTTCTTCCCATTCTAATTGTCTCATGATGTTCTCAAGGGTGGCACTGAAGATATATATGAATATATTTCTATTCATAATGGAACATATACAGCAATAAAAATGAATGAAATAAAATATATATTGACCGAATATATTGTAGCTCTATTTATAGAAATCAAGGAAAGGACCATGTGGCTTTATGTGACTATGCATTGAAACAAATATATACTATGATACAAATCAGGAGAAACAGGAAGTGGGGATAGGGGGTTCTTTATTGGGCAGAGTCTAGAAGAATTGAGGGGTGCAATATTTCCTGACCTAAGCAATAATTACATGTAATTATTTAGTCACATTGAGCAAAATTTCTCTAATTCTTTACATCATTTATATGCCTCTTCCTCTTGAGGTTGCAGGTATGGCTGCGGTGCCCGGTGAATTGGCAGGTGGCAGACAGGAAACAGACATGTCTACATCCAGGGCTCTGCCCCATGGTCCCTGGATGGTTGATGGTCTGACATAAAAGAGACTTTGTCCCCTGGGATGAACCCAGAGCCACGGCAGAGCCTGGAAAGCTACCTGTGGTGTATTCAATATGCCAAAAACAATATCAATAATGAACCTTATTCCCAAAAAATAGAGACGTTGCTGGCGCCTGCTTGAGCAAATCCATGAACAACTGGAAAATAGTGACAAGGGACAAATTATATGTCATAAGAAAAGTTAAATAATGAATTAATAGAATAGCTTGTAATGATGAATATTTGCTAATAAATCAACCTTGAATGAAAATTCTAATTCTCAGAATATCAGCTATAGTAAAATACAATTTATATCTCCACCATACCAAGAATGAGGGAAAAGATAGATCTCTAAAGATAATTAATTAGAAGAATCAAGTTATAAATCATACTGATAAAATTATATTTGTGTCTTTAAATAGTTACTTTTAATATAAAATTAATTTGAATTTAATTCCCTAGTGTTTTTATAAAGAATATTTAGAAATAGATGTGACTTTAATTATCTTTCTTAATGCAGTTAATCAAAATTTCAATTATGGGACAGAGGACTGAGAAATATTTGCTGAAAGTAAGTTTTATTTTAAACAGAAGCATTTCCTATGTGGAGTTCAATTGCATATAAGAATTTGTGGATTAAAAGAACATTTACAAACAAATCACTGGGACATTTTATTTGAGTCTTTTGGGGAAGGTACTAATGTAAAAAGGGCCAGGTTCAAAAATCAAGTTCCACAGCACATGGTGTAATAATCAACCTATAAAACGCTAATGCATAAGATCAGATAGAAAGAGTTCCACTGAAGCCTTTTATCATCTATTACTCTGACTGCTTCATATAATTTAATTTCACTTCATTTCAGTCCAACATAAAATGAAGAATTCCATTGTCTGCTTAGCTGCTATTTCTCTTGATATGTGAAATATATTTAATTATACAAGGTCACATCTGAGGAGATAAACCTCTCTGGAGAGAATGTAAATGAACTTTCCACTGTCGGATCACTTATGAATTCTTTATTATCCAAGAATTACATGATATTATCCCAAAGTGACATGAAATGTCTTATTTCTTGTCCTGCCCATTCCTGGAATGAAGCTGGAATACTGAAAAAAAAAACTATGAGAATTGGCTGCTCCAAAATGTACACTCCTTTGTTATTCAAGTTTTGAAATGGTGGCCCACAGCAAGAGAAGCAGGAGACATAGTCTGGTTATATTCAGAGACTGAAGTTATGGATTTTCTTTGTTCATGTGGTACTAAAAACTATGGCAAATTGTAACAGCTGCTTGCAATGTCTCACAGACTCTAAAGCTCTGTTGATGGCAAAAAGCTTCATACTAACTGCTAATTAGAAGAATTTATCTATCACTCAAGTGCTAAAGGCTATTTCTAGATTGCTTTGGAAGACTGTAGAAATACCACTATAATACAAATCAAAAACTCTCTCAAACCTTCAATTCCTGTTTGAAATGCGAATGATTAAAGGATTTGTTACCTATGATGCTGAAATTTATATAATGGACACATAATTCTAGGCCAGATATCATAATAGATATTTCTATATTCTTAGCAAGTACAGTTTCTATCTTGCAATAACAAGGACTCCCAAGAACTGCATATTTTTTTTCCAAATGAGAAAAAAATTCCTTCAGGATTTTTATCCTTTTGGGTAAATTCCTATTAAATTCCTCAAGCTCATTAAGGTTTGTAGGGAGTACAAGATGCCGTTTGATTCTGTGGAGACTGAAGCAGTCATCGAAGCCCTAGCCAAACACAGTGTTCAAACCCAATACATCAAGATCCTTCGTGAGCTGTATTATGGATTCAGCACCAGGATCTCACCATTCTACAAAGAAGTGATCATTGATGTCAAAAGAGGGGTTCGACAGGGTGATACCATCTCACCAAAACTCTTCAGTGCCACCCTCGAGAACATCATGAGACAATGAGAATGGGAAGGAATGGGAGTGAAGATAGATGGTCAGCAACTACACCACCTCCACTTTGCTGATGACATCGTTCTAATAGCACCAAACATTAGCCAAGCAGCACAAATGCTGGCTGACTTCGACCGAGAGTGTGGAAAGATAGGTCTACAGCTGAATCTAAAGAAAACAATGTTCATGAAGAATGAACTAGTTCCTGAGTCCCCATTCACTCTCAATGGAACAAACATCTCTGAATGCAGCAGTTATCTGTACCTAGGTCGAGAAGTCAACATGATAAACGACCTAAAACCTGAGCTGCGCAGGAGGGAAGAGAGCGGCATGGAAAGGCATCGAAGAAATAGCTAAAAGGACAAAGAACCTCCGGCTCCAGGCACATCTCTTTGACTCCACCGTTCTCCCTGCATTAACATACGCCTCAGAGACCTGGGCCCTACGAAAGCAGGATGAGAATGCTATTTGGGTCTCCCAGAGAAGCATCAAAAGAGCTATGCTTGAAATATCACGTCTCACACAAGTGAGTGAATGAATCCGAGTTCTGACCTCCGTCGCTATTCCAGAATCAGAGACGCTGTCTCGTTTGCCAAGGCTTTGAAAATCAGATGGGCTGGACATGTAATGCGATTTGGAGACAACCGCTGGACTAGAGCCGTTACTGACTGGATCCCACGGGATGTCAAAAGATCACGTGGCCGCCCACCTACAAGATGGTCAGACTTCCTTGTTAAGACCCTGAAGGAATGGTTTGAGGCTCTTCATATTCCTGAATCAACCAGATGCCATTGGGCTACATTGGCATGTGATAGGGTCCAATGGAAATGTTACTGGTGCCCGCTCAAGCAAATCGATGAATAATGGGATTCGAGTGATCAAGTGATCAAGTGGGTAAATTCCTATACTTGTTTGAGAAAAAAAATTAAATAAAATTCTCTAATAGTGGTCTATTTTGATAGGAAATCCTTTTACCATTACTGTGCATTTATATTGAATAAATATAGCTCTACAATAGTTCTATTTAAAACTATGCTTGCTGTATTAAAGGAAGGAAATAGTAGTGAGATTTGTATTATGACCAAGAATGAGATATATATATGTTATATATATATATATATATATATATATATATAAAATAACTTTATATATATATATATGTCAACTCACTAATTAGAGTTAAAAAGCATCTGCCAAATAACTCTCCTTAGAGGAAGAAAGTTTAATTTAGAAATACACATAACATTAAATTCTAATTATGCATCATACCTCTAGGATGAAAGTGTATTTCTACAGTGATAATTTTGCATATATTTACACTTTTATTGTTTTCTTTATGCGCCTCACACAGCAGTGTTAAGGGCTTATTCCTGGCTCTGTTCTCAGGGGTCATTCCTGTGATGCTCAGGAACCATATGTAGTGCTAAGGATTAAACCTAGATCAGCTGCATGCGAGACAGGCACCCTACCTGTTGGACCAGATTCTCAAATAGCTCTTGATAGTGGAAAAGATTTTGACTCCAAATTTGTTTTTAAGAAACTGAGACGAGGAAATAAATGACTAAACAAAAGCAAAACAAAACAAAAAGCCTTGCCCAAATACTTTATTTATTTATTTTTGCTTTTTGGGTCACATCTGGAGATGTTCAGGGTTTACTCCTGGCTCTTCGCTCATGAATTACTCCTGGCAGTATTCGGGGGACCATATGGGATGCCGGGGATGGAACTCAGGTTGACCACATGCAAGGCAAATGCTCTGTGCTATTGTTCCGTCCCTTTACCCTAAAATATAACAGACCCCTTATCGAAGAAGATATACAGAAGGCATAGACACAAGAAAAGATGCTTTATACCATATGTTGTCAATGAAATGCAAATTAAACAACTATGAGAAATGCTGCAAAGAGCTATTAGAATGGTCAAAGTCATTGACACCGATATCATCAAATGCTGTCAAGATTATGGAGCACAAGATGTTTGCACATTATTGGAGGGAAAGCAAAAGGCATATTTACTTTGGAAAATGATGTTTTGTTTCTTTTAAAACTAAACATATCTCTTTCACATGATACAGCAATCTAGCTCCTTGGTATTAACCCAAAGGAGCATGAGATTTGTGTCAAGATGAAAAACTTCACACACTGGGGCCGGAGCGATAGCCCAGCTGTAGGGCATTTGCCTTGCACGCGCAGGCCCATGCCGCCCGGGTTCGATCCCTGGCATCCCATATGGTCCCCGAGCACCGCCAGGAGTAATTCCTGAGTGCAGAGCCAGGAGAAACCCCTGAGCATTGCCGGGTGTGACCCAAAAAAGAAAAAAAAAAAACTTCACACAGATGTTTACAGTCACTTTATTTGTAATGTCTAAAACTTTAAAGGATCAAAATGCCTTTTAGCACTGAGTTAATAAACTATGATCAACCCTGCCCAACAGACTGCACATCTCAATGCTAAGAAGATAAGCAATCAAACCATAAAAAGACATGGATTGATCTTAAATATCATATTACTAAGTGAAAGAAAACAGTTCACTAAAGGTTGTAGGCTCTCTTCTTTCAACTTGACAATTTTCTGGTAAAGGCACAATTATCCAGCAGTGGTTTACAATAACCAGTTTTATAGAAAGAGTTGAAAAATATTGGTGCACCGCAATGGTTAATAGCCTCTCTTGGACCAATGTTCAGATAGCTATTTGTCCTCTAATGGAAAAGGTTAAAACTACCACACTATAGTAGTAACAGTATACAGTTTTCTGAAACGAAGTAACACTGTTTTATAAAATTTTGAAGGTCACATGCTTACATAATTATAAAACTACTTGTGTATTTGCAACACCAAGTTCATTACTAAAAGTCCAAGTTGAGCCTTCGTCATAAAATTGGCCCCATCACCCTTTTTATATATCCTCCTACACCCTCACCCTTCCACTGTTACAGAGAGCTATAGACTACTTTAAGAGCTTTGTGGTCTAGTTATTGCTGTATGACTGCCAGGCTGGCATTAACTTCTTATAGTATTGGGCTTTTTTGTTTGTTTGATTTGGGCCATATTAAGCTGTAGTCAGGGATTACTCCTGGCTCTGCATTCAGAAACTACTGTTGGTGTCAGGGGACTATATGGAATGACAGGAATAATACATGAGTCAGTCATATGCAAGGCAAATGGTCCATATCCTGTACTCTTGCTCCAGACTCAGTGTTGGGCTAACTTAAAATATCACTGTCACTGTCTTCCCGTTCATCATCGATTTGCTTGAGCAGGCACCAGTAACATCTCCATATGACCTGTCTCATGCTAATAGAGCCCAAGGGCATCTGCTTGCTCCAGGAACATAAAGAGCCTCAAACCGTTCCATCAGGTCATGGGAATGAGGTCTATAATTGTTACTGGCATTTGGCATATCAAATACAACACGGGTAGCTTGCCGGCTCTGCCGTGTGGCTGGCATACTCTTGTAGTCACCTCTGATCTCCAGCATTTATTGATGAACCATGAGCCAGGCTGTGATCAGCAATTCTGCTGGGTGGAGTTCTGACCAGAGGGGAGTTTGGATGTGGAAAGTGGCAGCCCTCATGGAGTAGGGTGTCGCCTGGCTTCTTGCGAGGCTCTGCTGTGGTGGTGGGCTAGGGCTAGAATCTGCCGTCCCTCCCGGGTGTCTTGTGAGTGGCTGGGCACAGGGAGAGCTGGTAGCAGCTCTGCCCCATGTCTTTGAGTCTCTGGATCAGCATACCTGGGTCGGATTGAAAAGACTGCTGCAAGGAGTTTCAAAATAAGAATAATATTCTATTTTTCTAACTTAAAATAAGAATAATAAAATATATCACAGTGGCATGCTGTGTTCAATGAGATGATGTTTTAATGTCATTGCAGATGTATAACTCTTTATACATATGTAGAATATTACCACTAATAAAGGACCACTGAAAAATATCACAGTCTTCATTCTTTGCGTCTTTGTGAGAGTATACAATTACAATTGGCTAATCCTCCTCTTAAAAAGTTTGACTAAGGGAAAATTTATTGTGATATGTTCAAAAAATTTGGTTAATTTTAGAGGAATATTTATATGTGCTAGGTATTTTATAAAGTTACTAGAATTATTTGTTTGTCAGACAATATGTTAAGGATTATACAACGTAAAATTCACTTGACCAGGCAAGTAAAATACAGATGAAAAAGCAGTATAGATATAGTAATACTCCAGTGTGCAATGAATCCAAGTCAAGTTAGTTCAGTCTATTTTTATAAGGCTTTTTAAAAATACCTTAAATATAACTACACTATTCTAATTAAAAATAGATAAGACAGAGATCCAAAGTATCTTTATAAATGGATTATGCCCCGTAATTCAAAGATAAATGTGAACTGACAGAAAGGAAATAGGAAAAGAACATGCACTACATAATAATGCATTTCCAAGTAAGACAGTGTGTTCCACAAATTACGCACATTGTTGGTCAAATAGTAAGTTACTAGTTAGGTAAGGTAGCTAAGTAGACCACTGAACTCATTGATTCATACTTTTCCTAGATTATACATAATTTATCACTATTATAAGGTAAGTTAGCCTAGATTTTAAAAAATATTTTGAGGAGTCAGAATAGTGTTTGTGTGTGCGTGTGTGTTTGTGTGTGTCCTAAAATGCACTAGTGAGACCATGAAGTCAAAATTGTGAATAGTCACGATAACTGACTTATAATTTGTCCCAGTAAATGCTGTGATTTAGGTGAGATTAAGGGTTCTTATTTATCCATTATGTTTTTCAGTGGCCTTTCTTAAAAATAAAAAGTAGGTAGAAAAATAATTTAAATAATGTAGACTGGTAGTTTTATTTTTGTACACTCAAACTCACTTCTGAGTAATGCAATAATGTTTTTGAAATACCATAATCATACCAAAATCACAATTAATATACTAGTTTATCTCCTTTGACAACTATATCTCCTTTGTACCAGCCCCTCAAGGTGTTGCAGGTGTGGCTGCAGTGCCCAGCTGTGTCAGCAGGTGGCAGACAGGAGACAGGCTTGTCTACACCCCCCCAGGGCTCTGCCCCATGGGCCCTGGATGATTGATGGTCTGACATAGACAAGACTGGGTCCCTGGGGGATGAACCCAGAGTCACGGCAGAGCCTGGCAAGCTACCCATGGTGTATTCGATATGCCAAAAACAGTAACAATAATGGCCCTCATTCCCAACATTCCCAATGAATGGAGTCATTACTGGTGCCTGATGTAGCAAATTGATGAACAATGGGAAGTCAAGTGATACAAGTGAAGTGAAGTGATCTCATTTGAAGAATGTAAACTTTTTCTTTCTTTCCTTTTTTTTTTTTTTGGAGGGTCACACCTTGCAATACTCAGGGGTTACTCCTGGCTCTGCACTCAGGAATTTCTCCCGGTGGTGCTTGGGGGACCATATGGGATGCCGGGTATCGAACACGGGTCAGCCAAGTTCAAGGCAAACACCCTACTCACTGGACTATCACTACAGCCCCTCTTTCTTTTTATATTGAATCACCATGTGATGGACAATTATAAAGCTGTTTATAACTTTAGTTATACAGTGCTCCAACACCCATTCCTCCACCAGTGCACATTTCCCAACACCATTGTTCCCTGTTTTCCTCCCCCCCACACACCTGCCTCTATGGCAGACACTCTTACTCTTTCTCTCACTCTCCTTCTGGGCATTTTGGTTGAAATACAGACACTGAAAGGTTATCATGGATATATCTTCTTTCAAAAGAGTTCATAGCTTACCTAAGCACTTTGAAATTTTACCTATTAGAAATTTAATGACTAATTAACTAAAATATACCTTTTACTGAAACTATTTCATATAAAACAAAAACATAAAAATATGAAACAAAACAAAAACAGGACTCCTAGGTAAAATTTTAATAACTGTATTAGGAGAGAGAGATAATGCTTTAGCCAGAAGAAAGGCACATATTCCTATAATGTATCATCATCTTTACCATTCTCCATATTTTAAGAAAATGCGAAAATTTTGCCTTATGTATCAGTACAGTACTAGTATGGTTGTAAAATATAAATGTCTGATAGATAATATGTGCTGTTATCCTTTTTTTTATCTTTTTGGGACACACCCGGCAATGCTCAGGGATTTCTTCTAGCTCTGCGCTCAGGAATTACTCCTGGTCCTGGTGGTGCTCGGGGAGCATATGGGATGCTGGGATCAAACCGGGCCAGGCCGGCACAGGCTGGCCACATGCATGGTAAACCCCTACCTGCTGGACTATCGCCTCCGTCCCTGTGTGCTGTTATCCTTAAAAATCAGAAAATGCAGAAGAGCATTAAATACCAGACGGAAATGCCTCATTAAATGATGAATTATTATGCGGAAAATAATTTTAATAGAGTTTTCTTTGGCTTGCCAACCTTTAGATGGTTATGAATCATTTTCTAAAAAAATTAAGAAGAAAACGTTGAAAGTCAGGCAAGGCTGCTTGACCACTCGAGTTGCAGAGCCCATGGGAAAGGCCCAGGATGGACTTTATTCTCAATGGAAATGAACCAAAGTTAAATTTGTAAGTCTTACATTTATAATTTTTGTGAGAATTAAAAAACTGTTTTATTTATACCACCGTGATATATATAATTACAAAGATGTTCATGTTTGGGTTTTAGCCATACAGTGTTCTAGCAACCATCCCTCCAACAGTGCCCATTTCCCACCTCCAGTGTCCCAGATTCCCTCCCCCCCCCCCTGCCTGCCTATATGGCAGGCACTTTTTCTCTCTCTCTCTCTCTCTCTCTCTCTCACTGTCTCTCTCTGTGTCTCTCAGTCTCTTTCTCTTTATCCTACACATTGTGGCTTGAAATACATACATTCAGAGGTTATTATGTATATCCCTTTGCCTACATTCAATGCTCAGTTTTAGGCTGGTATTATCATTTCCAAAAAATTATTAGCACACTGTCCTTTTCTGTTTTACCTACCTCTGACTCCCACACACTTGCAGTAGATTTCACCCATTGACAAGACCTCCTGATCCATGTTTTGCCTGGACTTGGATATTGGTATCATACTATTTTTTTTATTCTTCAAATAAATGCAGTCATTGTATATCTGTCCTTTTCCCTCTGGGATTTCACTTTTCCTCTTCACCTCCTCCTCCTCCTCCTTCCCTTCTTACACATTGAGGCTTGAAATACATATATATATATATGTATATATATATGTATATGTATATGTATATATATATATATATATATATATATAGGTGCTATCATGTATATCCTTTTGCCTACATTCACTACTCAGTTCTAGTCTGGCATTACCATTTCCAACAATTATTAGCACACAAGTCACTTCTCTATCTTACCTTATCTCTGATTCCCATGCAGTTGTGGTAGATTCCAACCACTGACAAGTCCTCCTGGTCCATGTTTTTCCTGGCCTTGGATAGGAGTATTATATATTTTTATATCCTGCAAATGAATGCAGTCATTCTACATCTGTCCTTTTCCTTCTGACTAATTTTACTCAGAGACATGATTCAATAAATTTCAGCGTACTTTTGGTGACTCTACCTTAATTTGTTAACAAAGGAATATTTGCTGTCTCATCAGCATTTATTAGAACACTGGACATGCTATCTGCTACTCAAGTGGTTTGATAAACATAAATGAAAATTTTTAGGAATAAACTGTGACTATGCATTTATATATTTATGTTTACAAATATAAATATTCAAGTATAGATATAAGTATATACTAAGAGACATATCACTTGATCACTTCACTTGAATCCTGTTATTCATCGATTTGCTCGAGCAGGCACCAGTAACATTTCCATTGGACCCTATCACATGCCAATGTAGCCCAATGGCATCTGGTTGATTTCGGAATACGAAGAGCCTCAAAGAGTTCCTTCAGTGTCTTTACTAGGAAGTCAGATCATCTTGTAAGTGGGTGGCCACGTGATCTTTTGACATCCCATGGGATCCAGTCGGTAACGGTTCTAGTCCAGCAGTTGTCTCCAAATCACATTACATGTCCATCCCATCTGATTTTCAAAGCCTTGGCAAATGAGACAGCGTCCCTGATTCTGGAATAGCGACGGAGGTCAGAACTCCGGATTCCTTCTCTCACTTCAGTGAGGCATGATATTCCAAGCATAGCTCTTTCGATTCCTCTCTGGGACACACGAATAGCATTCTCATCCTGCTTTCGTAGGGCCCAGGTCTCTGAGGTGTATGTTAATGCAGGGAGAACGGTGGAGTCAAAGAGATGTGCCTGGAACAGGAGGTTCTTTGTCCTTTTAGCTATTTCTTCCATGTCTTTGAAGGCATTTCATGCCGCTCTCTTCCTCCTGCAGCTCAGGTTTTAGGTCGTTCATCATGTTGATTTCTCGACCTAGGTACACATAACTGCTGCATTCAGAGATGTTTGTTCCATTGAGAGTGAATGGGGCCTCAGGAACTAGTTCATTCTTCATGAACATTGTTTTCTTTAGATTCAGCTGTAGACCTATCTTTCCACATTCTCGGTCGAAGTCAGCCAGCATTTGTGCCGCTTGGCTAATGTTTGGTGTTATTAGAACGATGTCATCAGCAAAGCGGAGGTGGTGTAGTTGCTGACCAGCTATCTTCACTCCCATTCCTTCCCATTCTATTTGTCGCATGATGTTCTGGAGGGTGGCACTGAAGAGTTTTGGTGAAATGGTACCACCCTTTCAAACCCCTCTTTTCACATTAATGATCACTTCTTTGTAGAATGGTGAAATCCAGGTGGTGAATCCGTAATACAGCTCACGAAGGATCTTGATGTATTGGGTTTGAACACCGTGTTTGGCTAGGGCTTCGAAGACTGCTTCAGTCTCCACAGAATCAAAGGCTTTCTGTAAATCAATGAACGTGAGACAGAGTGGCATCTTGGACTCCCTACAAACCTCGATGAGCTTGGTTACTGTGTGGATAGGGTCGATTGTGCTGAATCACTTCCGGAAGCCTGCTTGCTCGCATGGTTGTCCTTCATCTAGTGTTCTGCTAATCCTGTTCAGGATGACTCGTGTAAACAGCCTGTAGATGACAGACAACAGGCAGATGGGGGGGATAGTTGCCGATGTCATGAATGTCTCCCTTCTTGAACAGTTGAACTGTCCTGCTGGTTTTACATTGGGAGGGCACCTTACATTCGGATAGGTAGCGTGTGAAGAGCCGAGCTAGTGTATTGATGAGTACCGATGGTAGATTCTTCAGGTGTTCGGGTCTGACTTTGTCTGGGCCTGGTGCTGTTCCCTTCTTTACCGACAAGATGGCATGTCAGATTTCAGAAGGGAGAACGTTGGGAATGACATATCCATCCTGTGGAATTTGGTATGTGGGCAGGTGGATGTGGCTATCAAAGAGATTTGAGTAGAAGTCCTGGATAATCTTCTCCATTGCCTTTCTGGAAGATGTGATAGATCCATCAGGGTGTCGGAGGGCAGTCATCTTGGTCTTATAGTTGGCGAAGGACAGGAGGGCAGTCGCGAATGCTTTTCCCGGCTTCTGCTGCATCTTCCAATATTTCTGCTCTTCTGTCTTTGAGGTCTTCTTTTATCGCTTCTCTGCACTGTTTAGCAAGCTTACACGTTAGCATTTGGTCAGCTGAGGCTCGCGCCTTGCCATGTTGGTGAATGATCTCAAGAGTTTCTGAAGACAGGCATCCTTTTGTGTCTTTCTCTCTCTCGGCATTCTTCGCACAATTATGGAGGTGCTGAACCAGTCGGTTGTATTCTTCATCGATGTTGTTAATGATGGTATCTTCCCATGTTGCTGCAATGGTGCCAAAGAGTTCCCAGTTGGTGGTCGTTCTAGGAGTTCTCTTCTTAAACTTTGCAGCCTTTTCTCCCCGTTGTGGGAAGTAGAATTTTGCATGAAGGAGATGGTGATCTGATCCTGTTTGGAATTTGGGGACGACAGCTACATCGGTCAGACAAAACCGTCGATTGAAGATGATGTGGTCAATTTCATTGTGGAACTGTCCACCAGGAGATTCCCCATGTCCAACGTTTCGCTTCAGCTTTCTGGAACTGTGAGTTCCCATGAATGTTCTTGGTGGACATGATGAACTCAGATAGTCTCTCACCCTGTTCGTTCCATTCTAGGCCATGGGTCCTGATGTGGAGTTCTTCAGCAGATCTTCTTGGCCCTATCTTGGCATTAAAATCACCGACTATGATCTTGCAGAATGTGTGATCTTTTTTATAGAACTCCTGCAATTCCATGTAGAATTTCTCAATTTCATCTTCTTTGTATGTGGATGTTGGTGCGTAGACAATGAAGTTAGAAATTGCTGACAGTGGCCACAACTCTTCAAGTATAATTGTCCTATTCAGTTTGTTAGGCATTCAAATGAATCAATGTTTACGGCCATGTTCGTGTTGACAAGGACATCAACGCCACCGATGCCTCTTTTCGTCGCATGTTCCAAGGAACGATTCTTCTCCGGTGTCAAATACAGCATTATGCAACTGACGCCTCCTCGTCTCAGTTAGACCAATGATGTCGTACTTGATCTTTTGTGCTTGCAGCATCAGATCCTCAATATATGCTTCCGATGCCAGTGTACGTGCATTGAAAGTACAGACAGTCATTTTAATCCTTTTTTGTTTTGGCAGCCTAGGATAGCCATGAAATTTTATCAGGCACTGCTTATTTGCCTTTCTTACTGCTGCCATATTAAGGGCTCTTTCGGGGTCAGGAAAGTAAACATTTCTGTTACTGGATTTGGCATATCGAACACGCATCGGACAGCTTGCCAGGCTCTGCCATGCGGGCGCTATATTCTCATTACTTTGTGGGGCTCTCTCAGAGGGGTGGGTAGAATATTTATGGTAATTTGGAGTTAAATTGAACGGCACGCAAAGGCCGCGAGCAACGGGGAAAGCTGGTTTCTGCTCTGCCAGGTGTACCTGTGTCTTAGGCTCAAGCATTCCTGGGCTTGAAATACTCTCCTCTGAATGGTGGGTCTCTGCGTGGTGGGTCCTTGTAGGCTGGGTTTCTGACAGGCCAGGCTGGAGACTGGATTAATCTGTGGGCTGGAGACTGGATTAATTTGCTGGGTGGAGATCTTACCTGCTGCAGAGTGTGGATTGTGAAGATCGCTGCCAGCAAGGTGTGGGGGGTTTCTCTGGGCTCCTCCGAGGCTCCATCGGGATGGTGGACTTAGGTTGGAAGTTGCTCTCGTGGTCCATGGACTTGGGTCGGATGGTGGACTTGGGTCGGAAGTTGCTCTCGTGGTCCATCGAATATTGGTTGGTTCCATTTTTTTTGGTTTCATGGGACCAACTAATATTCGCTATATTCCTGATAGTGGATCTTGGAGACATGGGCCTTTCTGTCCTGCTGCTTGGAAGGTGACCCCCCAACCTGACTAGGTCGCTTGGAAGCTGGTCCTGTGTCCTATGGAGTCAGCAGCTGCTAGTCCCCTGAAGACTCTCCGCCTCTTCCAGGAAGCCCCTGACATATAACACCTATAATTTTACTCTTGGTTTAACTTTATAGACGAGTCTGAATGTATCAGGTGGGTTGTAGGAAGGTGTCGCCCCAGAGATATGGATTGGAATAACCATTTTCTCCAAAATAAACCATCTCAAAGGCATAGAGTTCTTTCAGAAACACATTTGTAAAGGCAGAGGCTCATTACATTGTCTAAAAATTAAAGCTGTGGGCACATAGGTTGGACTCCCAGAGAGGAGAGACTCCCTTAGGAACTATCGTTGTGATAGATTACTAAAGATCTTCAAGAATTTCAAGCTCTCCCCCTTGACAACACCCTAGTGACAGATAATTTCTTTTTTCCTATATAGAATACTCCCATGTTTGGGACCGCTTGGGTAAGCCTTGCAAAAGTAACTTTACTGAGCAATTGACATGCATTTCCTAACTTGGGGATTTGACTAGATCACTACATATTCTCACTTGAACACTTACTTTTCTCTCTTTCTCTCTGCTCATCGTTTCTGAAAAAAAAAGATTTTATTTAACTATTCATTCTCTTCCTGAAGTTATTTTCTGTAACGATTGATAAGGAACGTGGAACACTTGGTTAAAGTAAAGACTAATTTCCCTTGGTTAAAGTAAAGACTAATTTCCTACTGGCATGAGACAGGACATATGGAGATATTACTGGTGCCCGCTCTAGCAAATAGATGATCAACGGGAAGATCGTGATCGTGATCGTGAATTTCCCTTTCTGCAAAGAACAATTCCTTGATCCAGCCTGAGGTCACATTACCAAGAACTTTGGTCATTGGGACAAGTTCTCTTACTGTGATGGTCAAGTGGAACACAGGCAGTCCTTGATGGTAGTCTAGAGGTATTTGTTGGAAGCTAGCATCGACACGCTGTAGCGCTTTATGTAAGACATTACCCCTACCAGCTCTTTCCCAGGAAGTGGGTCAAACAGGAAGGCAGTAGTTCTACCCCTCTCTTTCTTCTGGAACAAGGGAATATCTCTTGGTCCAGATTTTACCAGCCACCTGAAAATATTAGAGGAGATAGCTAGGATTCAGCATGCCTGCAACATTTCATATCACCCAGGAGACCGACTTTCTTTATGGACCCACTTCTCCTGTCAGCCACAAAATACTGAAATGATGATCAAAGGTAAAGCTTTTCTTAAAAATGTTCACCTCTTTGAACTAATTTGACTTGAAAATTGATTGTTTTACTAATAATTGTTATTTAAAAAATCCTTTTTTAATTCATTTGTTCAGCATTTTCTAACTTTTATAGCAAGTTGTTTAGTATAGTTTGACTCTGAAGATAGTGTGGTAACAGTGTACCTCTAAAATTTATAAACATTTCACACTTGAAAACCAATTGTATGTTAATAAAATATAAGTTAAAGAGGAAGAAAGAGTTTTGTATTTCTCCTGGGTAGGTGAGGAAACTTGAATTGTTTGAATTCTGACACTTTTAGAAATCAAAAACACTAGTTTTTGCATTTATAAGGCGAACTTTTCTTCATTAGTAGAGATAACTTGTGTACTAAATTGAGTTCAAATATAAACAAAGTGATAACTTGGTAAATCTATATCTTTTAACAGTCTAAAATGTATTTTTTCTTTTCAATTACTAAACAAGGAACAGTATATATTGTGTGTCTACTATTTAATCCCATAACACTTTATAAAATATTTTTTGCATAGTTATTTCTTCCATCAATATATTTATTTATTTTTTGGGGGCATTAACCAGATAATGCTCAAGGGTTATTCCTGGTACTGTATTCAGTACTTACTCCTGGCAGTGCTTGAGAGGATGATATATGATACAGGGGATCAAACCCAGGTGAGCCATGTGCAAAACAAATGCCTTACCTGATGTACTGTACTATCACTCCAGCCTCCTTTCTTTCCCTGCCAGTAGATATTATGCTTGTGGCCAAGGGTCAATTTTAAAGAGTACAGGCAAGAACTTAAGCCAGTTACTATTTGTATATATTGATTATCAGTGCTGGGCCTTCCTCAACCTACTGAAATGGTGGTCTCTTCTCCTCCCCTTCTGTTTTGTCTTTGGCCACACCTGGAAGATGGCAGTTCTGACATCGTGCTTGGGGGCTGCTCCTAGGCATACCAGGGGGCAAACATATAGTGCTGAAGATACAACTGAGCCCCCCAACATGTACTTTCGTCATTTGAGCCATCTCCCCAGTTCTAAAAATATATAGCTTCTGAGAATAACAGAATTCAACTAAATACTGAACACAGTATTCTACCCTTCTCTTTCTTCTGGAACAAGGGAATATCCCTTGGTCCAGATTTTACCAGCCACCTGAAAATATTAGAGGAGATAGCTAGGATTCAGCATGCCTGCAATATTTCATATCACTAATTTATGATTTTCCTGCAGTTATTTTGCATGATACTGTTTCTGTATCATTATATACATAAATTCATGTTCTTTATCATGAATATCTGGATAAAGAACATTTTTCATCCCAATACAAATTCCTTCCATATATTGTTGCTCTAAAAATAATTATTCACATATATTCTTTTCTTTCTACAGTACTAATCTAATTCTAGTTTATATTAAAATCACAATTATAATTTATCTAATTATATAAGAATTAGAATTAGTTTCAATAATCTTCCAATACTTTTATAATTATTTTCCTACCTTTGGAATTTTTTAAGCTTTTCAATTAATTCTATTCACTTTAACAGCACACTCATTCAACACATATTTCTTGAACATCTACCATTTTCTTTGCTCCTTTATATATGACATTTTGATGCTGAAGAAACAGTGGCTAAGAGAAAATGTGGTCCATGTGTTACTGGAATGTTGGTTAAATATTATAATCATGCAGAAAGCTGAAAAAATAAAGTATAAGTGACTTATTGATCCTTTGTCAACAATGAGTTAAAGCTCTCTTAGGATGATAAAGTTGATATCTGAAGGGATCAAATCTTTCAAAACAGGGTGTGCATTCCTGGAAGAGAAGAGAACTCATGCAAAGACCCTTAAGAATAAATAAACTTGGCATGTGTGAGTAAGCAGAAGGCTTGTGAGTAATCATGAGAAGAGAACTGGTGTAAGATGAATTTATAGACAAATACCAGAAAGGCTTAGGGGCCAGGATAAGATATTGCATCTTAAAAGCAATGAGCAGATTTACTTGTTACCAGTTGATTTTGGCTGTTCTGTGGAGAACTGATTATAGAAGGAAGCAAAGACCTGTCAGGAATTTCTCTGAGTCACCGTGATAAAGGGGTGATTTGTCATAGTGATAGTGTTGGGGTTGTTGATACACATTGAGTTCTCTAGTTAAGTGTCAACGGTGTTGCTAGCAAAGTAATTTTAGAGCATAGAGCTGAATTTGTCCCCTTACTAAATTTCATCATATTACTGTATCTTTGGATTTTGTGAAAAGTTAACAGCATAGGAGTAGAGGAAACCATAACAAACTAACTCTCTTTACTGTCCTCTTCAAACTGGATCTTTTGGGTCAACAAGAACAAGAAATGTTAGTTTCAAATGGCTGATGAATGAGCTCTCATGGACTTTTACATTTGTTTGGTATTTTGCTTGTTTTGGGGCCACACCAAGAGGTGCTCATGATTTATTTCTACCTGTGTGCCCCAAAATAACTCCTGGTAGGCCTCATGGGACCAATGATACCAAGGATCAAATCGAGGTCAGCTGCTTGCAGGCCTAGTGCCACACTCACTGTGTTATCTTTCAGACCCAATGCACTTCTGACCCCCTCCTTCTCCACACGTCTCTTCATCTGATCACGATCCAACTTCCATGATCTCCATTTCTGAATATATTATTGTTGTTACCATGTTGGGGTATTATGTACACAATATTCTAATGCTCTATTTCCACTATTGTCTCAGACCCTCCCCTTCTCCCCACCATCCCTGTTACTGTCCTGGCCTTTGGAGCTCAGTTCTGTATATCCCATCTATGAGTTCTTAAATAAGATTTCTCTAAGGATGTTTTAGGGTTCTGCCTATTATGTGTATCTGCAAGTTGTCATCCTCTTCCATGCCCAGACAATATATTCAAACTTGCCCATGTCTTGAACACACATTTGTTAGAACGTTAACTGTAACTCTGACTCTAGACTATCTTTGGTTACAGATACTATTTTACTATTGAACTACTATTTTTAGAATCCAAACTCTTGATGACCAGACCCCCACCAAATCCTAATAATTATGTATGTATAAAATTGTGAATTAACTAAAAGCACTGGAAGAGCCATTTAGGCAGTGTCTGTCCCAGCCAAGGTTCATGCTAATAGAATTATTTTTCAAATAACTTATACATTTGAGAAGTGGGTAATAGGCTATTGAATTCAGCAAAAATGCATCATGTGAGGATAACATTACAGTCATTCAAGGGAAAAAACTTAGCTTTTCTTATCATTCCCAGTACATTCCTTGGATGATAGTTCATACTAACTCTCATTGAGAAAGTGTTTAAAAGAAGAGAAAAATACACTAGAAATGTCATGGTGGAAGTGAAAGTGGGGGTGCATTTCCAGGTAATCTAGTTAAATCCAGTAGGTCACTTTCGATCTCTCTTACTGGAGGAGTAGCCCACCTAATAGATAAAGGAAATGGCTATGGAAAGAGATAGTGAGCTTGAAAGGGGCAGCACCATCAGGAAGACTCATCTGTGCCTGGGAAGATAGCAGAAGCTTGTTGCAGGACACCTAAGAAACTAAAAGCCTCTGCGTCTGCCCTGGATTGCCTCCTGCAGGTCACTTTGTAGATAGGGCGTAGTTTAAATGTGGCAGTTTATCTGACCATGTATTCTGTACTGGCTGGTATAAATATTCTCTCATTCTACCACAATCATATTGGGACTAGCTAGATCTTACCAGCATATTTGCCTGGCCACGTTGGATCTCTAAGTAATTAGCCCAGAGAGAAATGCTGTTTGCCTCCAAGCAAGAAAGCATGGCTCCCTGATAAGTCAAAGGCAACTAAAATACAAAACTACTGTGAAGTAGAGAAGACTCTTGTGAAGGCTTGGAGAAATATTTAACTGGCATTAGTATAGTCTTTGGTACAGAGACATGCCCCCTTCTCTACCCTATAAAGGCATTTCCAGGCAGATCTTGGCTCCAAACATTAGCATCTAAAAGGGCCTAGGTGAGGTGCTGGGAGAAATTACCTGAGGGCATTTGACCCTCCCTGCCAGGGGAAGTTACATTTAGCTTATAGCTCCTTCCAGCTCTGCTACGGAGGCTTTGAATCAGCTCTGGGTTCTTGTAAACAGCCAGAAGGTCTCCTGAAGTGCTACATTTCTATAGAGCTGTTTTCCTGTTTTCATCTCTAGATAGCCCAGCCCAGAATGGGCTGGGTTGGGAAGTTTGGGCGAGTTTCTAGCAATAAAATAAGTTGCAAGAAGAAAGAAGTGCTCTTTTGCCATTTCGGCTTCCCTTGGCGTTTTGCTTCTCCGTCCTCTCCATTCTCTGTTGGGCCTCAACACATGGTGGCAGCCATCTTGCCCTACTCGTGGCTGGGGCCTAGCTGGGAACCCAGAGTCTGGAGGTTTTCCCTGCTCTTGAATTGTATATTGGAACCTGTGATAGTAAAGCCCATTTAAAACTGCATCGGATTCCTGAGTTTTCATCCATTCCCCACCGGCCGGAGGTAGAAGGGAACTCGCTTCCCAGCACTATTGGGGACCCCAACAGCTTCTCTGACAGAAGCTGACTATCTCAGCCATGCCCACCTGACATAAGAACAAAGACAAGCCAAAGGGACAAAAGCACAAGTGCAATGAGCCACAAGAGGCAGCTCTTGGTGCTCTAGTATCAAGACAGAGGCAAACCTGAGACCAGGACGCTGACCCTCTCTGTAGAGGGACAGCGTGAGCGATGTAGACTGTCAAGGTCAGTAGCCTGGGCTATATGAGGGATGTCGCCCACTGGGAAAAAGGACAAGGGGACTGGACAAGTGTCTTCATTTTCTTGTAAGAAAGAAAACGAGGAGAGAAATGGACGAGGAAACCTGTGGGTGTGGGTGAACGCAGGGAAATGGGGACCCAGCTACCATACACTAAAGGAACTTGATGGGAGTGCTCTATGCTCAGTTTCCTTCGTAACTCAAGGATTCTTAGAGGAGCTAGACCAGTTTTCTGGTAAAAAACATATAACTTTTGTTGAAACCATATGAGTGTTAAAATATTGGCAGTAAGGTTTGTTTCAATAAATACAATCAGATGTGTTTGTGAAGGTTTGTGCCAAGAATTGTATGGTAGAGAAATGAAGGGACAAAAAAGGAATTAAATATAAAAATTGAAAAAGTATATGAGTAAACTTTGCTCCATTTCATTTTTCATTTTCTTAGAGTATTTTCTTCCTAAAGCTTCTAATTTAACATCCTGACTTTTGAAATGAATGCAATTTTTTAAAATTAAAGTTTCTTCAGTGCGCCGTCTGTCTCAAGCGCACTGAAGCCATGTCTTTGAAATTCCCCAAGGATGAGTGCTGACAGAATTGTTTTCTTTGAAAGAGTAGAAGTTTGACTTCAGTGAGCAACTTAGTCAAAACTACTTTCCGGGGTCAGAGGAAAAATACAGGTGGTAAGGTACTTGCCTTGCACAGGGCCAGCTCTAGTCCAATCCTAGGGAGCATGAGCAAGAGTTATCCCGAAGCAAAGAGCCAGGGTGAAGCTTGGAGCATGGGTGTCTGTGGCCCCAAATCAAGCCAACCAAAGAAAACTAGTTTGCACAAGTGCATTACTGAGATTATGCATTTTTGCAGAGAGGAATCACGTGTTTTTTGTCCAAGAGAATGTGTTGTAGAAACTTAACTGTGAAAACTCCGGATACAACACATAATGATGAATAGGAAATGTTAGAAAAAGACAAATTTATAAAAATTTCCTGGGATGAGACCAGAACAAATTTTATGACTAATCATGATTTGTTAATAAATTATAATTTGTTCATTAATTTTATAAATTTTATAGGTAATAATTTTACTTACTTTACTTCATCTTAATCATATTTTGCATGTTTTCTTTGGTATAATATAATCTCATTGTACAATTTTCCATCTTTTTTGTGAGATTTGACATGTTATGACTAAACTTTTAAATATGTAATACTATTACATGTTTTAAGCAGGCTTAAACATTTTGTATGTCTTGTGTTGTTTTTCCAATGAGAAGAGCCTTAAACTTGTTTTTCATTTAACAACAGAATTTTTTCAGAGCATTATTTATCTATGTTGATGTAATCTTTATTTCTTCTGGAACTTACTAAAAGTTGTTTCTTAAAGCTGGTGTTTTCTGATTAGATACCATTTCTTGTTGTTGTTTTACAGATAAAGGGTGTATAGATAGCTGAATTCTCTCCAAAACTCTTTGACAAATTCCTTAGAAGTGCACATTGTCTCTGACAGGCCTGTATTGATTCAACACATTAAACATCATACAACACTCCAAACAGATGCAGAAGTATTTTCACCCAGGCTAACATGTCTAGATTAAATTTGTACATAGACTAATAAGCAACGTACAGCTTACAGAATATTAACAAGATATTTTTGAAAATGACTTAACTAGAATGATGAATTAAGTGTATTAGATTGCCATAATCAGATTATTTAAATTAGGCACTATGTAGACCATAGTTGCTGTGAATTATTTCCTGCTTACACAGATTTTACTTTTAAGCTAATGGGCAATTACTTTTGTCTGTGGTGAATTTAGTATAAAGGGAACTTTAATAAATAACTATCCTTAGAATAATTTTCATCAGTTTTTAACTAACTCCACCCAAACAAGTCACTTTAATATCACACTACAACAATACTGTTGAGGAGCTTTTTTTTTTTTTTTTGGGTCATACCTGGAAATGCTCAGGGGTTACTCCTGGCTCTGCACTCAGGAATTACTCCTGGCAGTGCTCGGGGACCATATGGGACGCCTGGGATCGAACCCCGCGGCACAGGGCGGCCGAGTGCAAGGCAAACACCTTACCCACTGGGCTATCGCTCCGGCCCTGCTTTTTGTTTTTTAATTATCTAATTGTGTAGTCTCTGATATTTTGGATCTAGGCAGATTTGCTCTTTTGGGGGAGTTTTGGTTTCTTTGGTGTAGGTGGCAATTTTGAACATTTAAAAGTAACCTAGAATTTCTATAATGTGTTTTCTATTACTTCATGAACATGTATATAATTTCTCGACTAAATCCTTTCCACTAAGAAGATTAATTCTGGATATAGACAATCTGAGTACAAAGACCACGTTGTCCTGAAGGTGACACACCTCTGTTGTGGGCAGGGACAAGTGGTTTAACCTCAGACTCATTTTGGTTTATAACAAAATGTTAATACAGAATTTATCCTCAAGCCTTTTGAGGTTTCCCAGAATACTGTGTAGGTGTTTAATCAAAAACAATGTCTTTATTAAAGGTGCTTTTCTTTCCCAACCTATGTGATTTCTGACAAGTCAGTCTTTAAATATTGCAGGACTTCCCATTGTGTCATAGCATAGCACACATTAAAGATGCATCCGAATGAAGAATTTATCTTGCCAATACACACAGCTTGGTAAAGGCCTATTTCCAATCTGTTCTACCATCCCTTGAAAGAAGAGTAAACAAGACGAGAGGAAGTGTCCTCATCTATGATTTTAAAGGCATAATTTGAGAAATAACTTATTTTCATCATGTGCATTTAATTTTAATTGAATGTTGGAGCCAACTAAATTTGGACATAAGTAAAATTGTCAAAAATGATTCAGGAAAGCAGTCAGAGCAATGGAATAAATCCATTGTTTGATTCATATCAAAGTACATCCTAAATCTATAATCAACCAATAAATTATTCTTGGAAAGACCACATCCGGACTTCCCTCTTATCAGAACTCCACCCAGTGACAGTCTATCACAACCCAGATCATCGACACCCACACCCACCCTGCAGCAGTTTTTTCAATATGGCCCAGGTATGCTAAACCAGAGACTTACAGACATGGGGCAGAGCTGCTACTACTTGCTCTCCCTGTGCCCAGAAGCTCACTAGGTGCCCGAGAGGGATGGCGGGTTCTAGCCCTGGCCTGCCACCCCAGTAGAGCCGCATAACAAGCCAGATGACCCCCCACTCCATCGGGCAGCTATTTTCCACATCCGGATTTCCCTCTCTTCAGAACTCCACCCAGCGACAGCCATCACAGCCCATCTCGCATGGCCGCTTGCGGCCGTGCGGTTCATCTATAAATGCTATATTTAGAGGTGACTACAAGGGTATGCCACCTGCATGGCAAGCCTGGAAAACTGCCCTGTTTTATTTGATATGCCAAATACCAGTAACAATTATATTAGTTCATTTCCATGACCTAATATAATGGTTTGAGGCTCTTTATGTTCCTGGAGTGAATAGATGCCCTTGGGCTCTACTAGCATGAGATAGGACATATGGAAATATTACTGGTGCCCGCTCTAGCAAATAGATGATCAACGGGAGGATAGTGATAGTGATAATGATAGTGGAAAGACCCATCTAAAAGAAACAGGTTTTATATCAGTCAAGTTGAGTTGTGATGATTTTTAGATTGCCTGAATGCAACACAATAGCCCACATTACAAAAGATTGAAATGAAGTTGTAATTCATGATAAAATTCTTTTAATCAAGTCCGTATTCTTACTAAGGAGAGGGAGCACAGATGTGACCTATCTGCGAAGTGATCATTATATTGTGAAGCACACAGACCTCTGTGTTTGTTTCTATAGCTTTAATAGACATGTTTTAACAGGTAAAATTACATTTAGTGAGAAGTGCATTGGATATTAAATACCTGAAAATTAAACCACTTTTCTTTATGTTTCAAGATGCAAAATCCTGCGGCCAGGGTAGTAGTACAGTGGAAAAGGAGTTTGTCTTGCATGCCGCTGTCCAGGGTTTGATCCCTGCCATCCCATATGAACCCTGAGCACCAGCAGGTGTAATTCCTCAGTGCAGAACCAGGAGTAAGCTCTGATTATTGCTGGGTGTAACCCCAACCAACGATACAAATTCTCTCTTAAAACAGAGATGGATCTGTTTCCACATATTCTATTTTATTGATATAATACAGTAAGATATAGTTTCAAAGTATAGTTGTCCATAGTGGCCTTAGGTAGGTCCGAGAAAATCATTTGACTTTAAAATGTCAAAAGGGCATTAAACTTTTTTTGAAGCATCTTGAAACATAAAGAAAAGTGCTTTAATTTTCAAGTATTTAAAATTCCATTTGGCCAAGTATTGCTGGGAGTTACAGCAATGTACCTGAGATGGTTAGGGAGTTCTCCATGATAATCTCTCCTTAACCTCACACCAAACAGAGATGAAAACAAGACAGGGATCAGGGAAAGAACACAATATGCTTAGTGCATGCTTGGTCCAAAGACCTTTGTCTGATTCCTGACACTACACATTCCCTTGAAAACCACAGGGAGTGGTTTCTGAATATAGAAATAGGAGTAGTCTTTAAAAGCCACTTGGTGATCCCCAAAATATCAACAAAAATATTAAAAAGCTAAGAAAGACAAATTATTGGTAGCACTTGGATCCTATGATTTTATGTTAATTATATTACACATCAAATTCTGTGTGCTGTGATTGTCAATCTTTATTGATTCTAAGTGTTGTTGAAAACTGCATTAACTACCTAATATTTTTATAATTAATACAAATTTTAGGACTAGTTTTGCTGTGTGTGAGGGAAAATGGCACTGGTATTTTGATTGACTTCAATCCATTAATTGCCTTAGGAGTATGGATATTTCATACTATCAGTTCTATAAGCCAATAAGATGGATATTTTTCTATTTACTTGTTACTTATTTTATTTTTTCATATCTTCCTTTTTATCTCTGCATATAATTTTCCCGCTATTTATTTTTAAGTCATCTGAATCTTATTCATTGTATTTTATAAGGTCTTATAGTTCGGTTGCATAGATCTTTTACTTCTGTGGCTAAGTTTATTCCTAGTATTTTGCTATATTTTATATTATTGTAAGTTGCCTGATCACAGTTGATGGTTATTCTAATCACTTTAAAGCTGTGCTATTTCATTTAGTATTTTATGGTTTTAGATACAAAACCTGATTTGGAATTTCACTGTCATTTCACTAGCTATATTCACAACTATTTTTGTATCTAGTTTCCAGTAGCATAATAGTTTTATAGATAGATAGATAGATAGATAGATAGATAGATAGATAGATAGATATAGATATGGATGTCATCTAATTCTACATTATTGTTTTGTTTTGGACCACAGTGAGCTGTGATGAGGTTTATTTCTAGCTCTTCTGCTGTATTATCTCTCTGTCTCCTAAATTCCACATTTTTTTTGGTATTCTCTCATTAGTAACTTCAAAACTGAGCCCCTACACAGGTACATTAAGTAACATAAAGAGAGAATTTTGAGAAAAGAGCTGATTAATGAATTCAATAGCATGAAAAAGAAAGTGCTGATGATATTGACTATACAAACATCTCCAATCAATTCCATTGGTCAAGTAAACAGAAGCAAAAACAAACAAATGAGAATACATCAAATTAAGAAGCTTCTGCTCTACAAAAGAAAGGATGACTAAAGTAAAAAAGACACCCCAGAGACTGGAGGAAATACATTACTTCTGTCAAAAGCCAATACACAAGATACATAAGGCACTCACCTTGCAAAATTTATCAATAAAAAACTACCCTAAATCATCAAAAATTAGAAGAGCTGAATAGATACTTTCACAAATTAGACAGATGACCAACAGGTATATGTAAAAGTACTATTGCTCATTTATGGGGAAGTGTGAATCAAAATAATAATATCACTTCACACCAGTGAGATTGGCACTTATTTAAAAGAAGAAATTGTTGCTAACATGGATAGAGAGCAAAAGGAACACTTATCCACTGTTATTTTGGAATGACACCTGCTTCAGCCTCTATGGAAAACAGTACAGGGATCTCAAGAAGTTAAGAGTGAACTTCCATATGATCTAGCAGTTCTGCATCTTGGCATTTATTTATGTGAAGACTTGAAAACAAAAAGTGCCCAAAACAGATGATAGAAAAATTATGTGCTATGTATATAAAATGGAAAACTTTTCAGTTATAAAAATATGAAATCATGCAATATGCTGCCACATGGAAAGAAAATGTTGAGAGAAATCTGTCAGAGAGAGAGGTATAGATGTAGGGTATAGATCAGCAGAGGTATAGATCTCTATCATAAGTGGAATAAAAATAAACACAGTAACCATTGGCCAAGAGAAACAGGCCCTGAGGACTGAGTTTGCCAATGAGGAAGGGTAGGATTGTAAGAGGGAATCTTGAGTGATTGGTGGTCGATGCTGATACTCTGCTTGTGGGGTTGGAGTCAGAACATTGTATGACTGGAATTCTATTTATTGTTAATTATTGTGCAAAACAAAAACTGAACAAAACGTTGTTTATATGTTTCAGTACAGCTACCCAGAGCCTCTGCATCTGGCCTGGAGTCGCCTCCTGCAGGCCACTTTGTAGATAGGAGGCGGACAGTTTGAATGTGGCAGTTCATCTGACCATGTATTCTCTACTGGCTGGTATAAATATTCTCTCATGCTGCCACAATCATCATGGGACTAGCTGGATCTTACCTGTATATTTGCCTGACCACGTTGGATCTCTAAGTAATTAGCCCAGAAAGAAATGCTGTTTGCCTCCAAGCAAGCAAATAGGGCTCTCTGATAGCTCAAAGCTAAAAATACAAAACAACCATAAAATAAAGACGAGACTCTTGTGAAAGCTTAGAAAAAATATTTAACTGGCTAAAGAATATCCTTTGGTACAGATGCAAGCCTTTGTATCCTGAGATACAGCTCATCTCAGAAGCCCCTCCTCTCTACCCTGCAAAGGCATTTCCTAGGCAAATCTTGGCTTGGAGACATTAACATTTTAAAGGGCCTAGGAGAGGTCCTGGGAGAAATTACCTGAGGGCATTTGACCCTGATGGCTTTCCATAGGAGTGGGAGGTCAGCTTTTCCAGAAATATAAGCTTCCTTTCTCCCCTCTCTCTCTCCAGTGCTCTCTCCTTTCCCCTTTCTGGGGCGCCTTTACAGTCTCCTCTCTGCAGGGCCTTAAAACATGGTGGCCACCATCTTGGCCTTCACGTGGCCAGTGCCCTGCTCGGAATCCTAAGCTCAGGATTTTTCCTGATGCTGATTTGTATGACTGAACCTGTGTTAACTGAACCTGTGTTAAGTAAAGCATTTTGAAACTTTGCCGGATTCTTGCGTCTTTCTTGCTGGATTCTTGCGACAGAAGGGGATCCCTGACCTTCCTCCTGAATTTTGTGCCGTGTGTCTCAGCATTTTCCCACATTTATGGCTCACAAAATTGGGTCTGTATCTTAGATATACTTTAGATATTTTAAATTTATTTGAACTTCAAGTTTTTCCTTAACTCCTAGGTAGTAAGACTGAAAATACCTTCACAGGGAAATATTAATAATCTCAAATAAACAGATTTCAAAAGCTTTGTATATTACTGGGGAAAAAGAAGTTCACATATTTTAATCCACCAGTTCTTTTGTTTAAATATTATTACAATCTCTACAAAAAAGTCCAGCTGTAGCTCTGTTGGATAAAAGATAACTCATTTCACCACTAAAGAGATTTTCTAGGAATATATAAAGCTATGCTAAGGCTACATAATAGCAACACTAAGAATTTTGGAGAAAGGAAAACATTGAGGTGACCCCTATAGTAAACTAAACCTTAAGGGAGAGAATGTTTTCAGGATGAAGGAAGATGATAGGGAAAATGCAGTGAATAAAGCTTTTTTGTGAGAGACTGCATTTTAATAAAGGAGTCATTGACTAAAGAGCTATTAGGCCCTAACACAAATGCTAAGATTAAACTAATAATTGTATTTCTGGTAGCACTGCAACATAACTTTGTAAACAAAGTGCATGTCTTATGAAAATGCACCACACACACTCTCCCCTTTTGGTTAAACTTGTTGATACGCATACCCCTTTTGAGAAGTGGTCATTGACTTCAGAAAGTTTTCTCTAAGTTCTGTTAAGGTTGTGAATAATTTCTAGCTATACATAATACACATCACATTTTCTCACTTAAGTTTGCACCATGCAAGCACTGGAAATACTGTATTTCAGAGTTATCTGTTCAGGAAAAGAATCTGGAACATTTTACAAAGAAAAGCTCCATGATATAATGTAGAATGTAGTTGGTTTCTCTTGGTTAAAGCTTTTCTCTTTGGAGAGTTGATATTTATGTGATACTAAAATATCTAAGTTGGTTTTCAAGCTTCCAACATAATACTTTTTAATTTTATTTATTTATTTTCTAAAATAATTTTATTATACCACTGAGTTATACAATTGCAAAGATGCTCATGCTTCTGTTTCAGTCATACAGTGTTCCAGCACCCATCACTCCACAGTGCCCATTTCCCACCACCAATGTCTCCTGATTTCCTCCCTCTTCCCCAAACCTGCCTCATGGCAGACACTTTCCTCTTCTCTCTCACCTCTCTCTATTTCTCTCTCTCTCTCTCTTTTTCTTACACATTGTGGCTTGCAATACATACATTTAGAGGTTATCAAATATAACCTTTTGCCTACATTCAAAACTCAGTTCTAGGCTGGTATTACCATTTCCAATGATTATTAGCACACTGTTCCCTTTTCTGTCTTACCAAACCTCTAACTCCCACACACTTGTGATTGATTCCACCCCTTGAAAAGACCTCTGGATCCATTTATTGCCTGGCCATGGATATCAGTATCATAATATATATATATATATAAATATATATATTTATGTGTGTATATATGTACATATACACATACTTACATATATATTAGGTATTAGGTTAGGAGAAGGGCAGGATATAGATAGATAGATAGATAGATAGATAGATAGATAGATAGATAGATAGATAGATAGATAGATAGATAGATAGATAGATACAGATATACCCTGCTCTTCAGACGTTGAAGGCCTGTCTGGCAGCGGTACCTGGCTGCATTGTCAGGTGGAAGACAGGAGACAGTCTTGTCTATACACAGGACTCAACCCCGTGGGTCCTGGATGATTAATGATCTGACATAGAAAAAGACTGGACCCCTAGGATAAAACCAGAGACAGAGCAGAGCCTGGAAAGCTACCCGTGGTATATTTAATATGCCAAAAGCAGTAAAAATAATGGCCCCAACCCCAATGAATGGAGATGTTACTGGCACCCTCTCGAGCAAATCGATGAACAACGGGTAGACAAGTGAAGAAATGATACCAGTGATTATATATATTATATGTCTGTATTATATATATTATATATCCTCACACTTATATATCTGTCCTGCAAATAATTGCAGTTATTCTATATCTGTTTTTTTTTCCTTCTGGCTAATTTCATTCAGCATGATCCTCTCCATGTCCATCTACTTATAGGCAAATTCCATAGCTTTGTTTTTCCTAACAGCTGCATAGAATACCATTGTGTAGATGTACCAATAATTTTTTAGCTTTCAAAGATCTCTTTTTGTGAATGGTATATTCCCACTATAAATGATCCTCAAATTACTGTTTACATTTGAGTTGTTAAGAAAAAAATAGTACTTTTTGTAATATATCAACTATTCAGTTATTCAAATATTTTATTAAGTCATTTTGACAATTTTACAAAATCACCAAACTTTAAACCAGAAAAAGAATTGCATAATCTTTAGCTATGAGTCTTTGACATTATTCAATACAGAGATTTTAGTAAATGCCTAAAATTGAAAATAATTTCTAAGATTTCTTGTTCAAACCATGATACTAAATACAAATATGAAGCTTTAAAATATCAGATATTTTAGAGACTAGATCATTTCAGAAAATGAAAGCAGGCAAATATTAGAATTATATGAGGCTTAGGGAGAACATGATTTGTATAAATGTCTGCAGTCTACCTGGGAAATGAGCTTTCTTCACTGAAACAAATAATAATAAAGCAATAGCTTGTTTCAGGTGTAATATAGACTATACCAAATATTAGAACACTAAAGAAAAGCAACACATTAAGTTGTACCATGTTACCTTGTTTTTAAGGCTATTTTAGTAATCTTCCACTGTCACCAATACAGTTTCAAACATGAGATAGATATTCTTCTTAACTACCGAATCCATTTTAATAATCTATGCTCTTTTTACCCTTTTCCCACAACTTTGTCTTTGTTGCTATCAAAGCCAGCATCAATCTAAATAAACTTCAAATTTCAGCACAGCATTTTATCGCATTTGCCTCGGGTTTCTTCCTCCTACTTAGCCTGACTTTGCTCACATTTCCTTTCCTGTGCTGGAGATAATGCTCTATTCTTTGTCTTCAATTTTCTTGTCTCTAATTTTACTCCCCCTTCTTTTGAGGTGCCTATACTGGTGGTGCTCCTGGGATACTCTCAGTTCAGTGCTCAAGGATTACTCGATAGTGCTTTGGAGCAACACATCGCTGGGGATCAGACACAGGCCTCCCACACACAAAGCACATACTCCAGTCCTTGAGTTATCTTGTGGTACAAAAACCTCTCTTGAACTGATCTCCCTTTGCTATTTCATACTTTCTTCTCCTTAATTATTATGAATTAGTTTAAGTGGAGGCCACAGGGCTGTGTTAAGGGTTGACGAGGAGGCCCGTACTGTATGGTGCTGGGGATCACCCTGCAGTGCTGGGGATCAACTCAGGCTTGTACCAAACAAGTGTGTACTCTACACCACTTCAACTTCCGACCCGGTATTTACCCTTTTAGAAGACATCCTTGATGCACTGTACATTTTCCTCTTCACTTAAGACAATTTATGGCTTTTGGCTTTATATCTTCACTGAAATTACATCCAGGTTGTTAAAGTAGTGGTCATGTTTCAGAGTCCATGATTTCATATCCTGGATGTAGTTTATGATTAGATAATGGCCTTTCTGATAATAGATGTCTTTGGGGTTCTGTGAATCCTCATTCTCTTCATTTTCCTATTGCTATTCTCTTTTGGCTTTTTTTTTTTGTTTGCCTCCTCCTCCCTCCTCCTCCCGTCTGTCCCGATTTCTCTTTTCCCTCCCCTCCTTTCCTCTTTTTATCTTTGGGCCACACTCAGAGCTTATTTATGGCTCTGTGCTCAGAGATTGGTCCTCGAGGGCTTGGGGACCTATATGGATGCTGGGATGAAACATAGGTGAACCGTGTGTAAGGAGAGTGGCTTACCCACAGACTATCATGGCAGCCTCATCTGCTTGCTTCAACTTAAACATTGGGTCCTCTCAGAGTTCAGTAGAACTTCTCTTAAATCCACACATTCTTTTCAATGTGACCTCATTTGTTCACAAGATATAATTAAGCAAATAGATATAAACTAAAATTAACTGTTCAGATCAATTTTTCTTCTTGAACAACAGATACTCATGGCTGCTATAGACAGAACTGCTTGAAATTGCATTTTTCATGCTATAGGTGTATGTGCATAAACAGGCGAAAAATTAAAAATATTCAAGCTGGTTTTAATGATAAAATGATGAGATGGTAAAATCGATTATTTGTATTTGTTGAAAATTAAAACATTGTGATTCATTTGTGGCCATAACCTAGGATAAACAATCATAAACCAAGCCCCATCAATTCTGCTTTATAAATATTGCTAATCTAGTATTCTCCCATCCTAGCACTACTATTGAGTGCAAGATATTTTATTTCTTTCACTAATTAATAACATGCTTTCTAATTGGCCATGTTATTCCCATTTTGTGGCCTTGAAAGTCAATTGTCATGCTACTATCAAATAATTCAACTATTCTCATAACATTAATGTTTTCCAAAGTTCAATGAGTTTTTCTAAAAATAAAGTTCTTAAAGTAGCTTAAAGAGCTTAAATAATCTGACACTAATTTTTAAAAATTTTTTATTATACCACCGTGAAACATACAACTACAAAGGTGTTCATAATTGGTTCTTGGTAATACAATATACCAGCACCCATCCCTCCACCAGTGCCCCATTTCCATCACCAATGTACCCCCCCCTCTCACCCACCCCCCATGCTGCCTTAATAGCAGGTACCCCAGTTACCTCTCTTTCTCTCTCTGTCTCTGTCTCTGCATCTCTCTCCCTCTTATTTTACACATTGTGGCTAGCTCTGCAGATATTTAGAGTTTATCACTTAAGTCTCTTTGTGTATATTCAATGGTGAGTTTTAATCTGCCATTACCATTTCCCACATTTAGTAAAACACTGGTATCTATTTATATCCTATTAATGAATGCAGTCATTCTATATCTGTCCTTTTCTTTCTGACTAATTTTACTCAGCATGATAGTCTCCATGTCCATCCATTTGGAGGTAAATTTCATAATTTCATCTTTTCTGACAGCTGCATAGTATTCCATAGTGTAGATGAACCACGGTTTCTTTAGCCAGTCCTCTGTTCTCAGGAATTTAGGTTGTTTCCAGATTATAGCTATAGTGAATAGCGCAGAGATGAATAAAGAAGTACAGATAGTGTTTCTGCTATGTGTTTTTTGGTCTCTTGGGTATATTCCCAGGAGTGCTATTGCTGGATCAAATGGGAGCTCAATATCTAGTTTTCGGAGGAATGCCCATATTGTTTTCCAAAAGGGCTGGACCAGTCGGCACTCCCACCAACAGTGGATGAGAGTCCCTTTTTTCCCCACATCCACGCCAGCACCGGTTGTTCTTGCTGTTTTGGATGTGTGCCAGTCTCTGTGGTGTGAGATGGTACCTCATTGTTGTTTTGATTTGCATCTCCCTGATGATTAAAGATGAAGAGCACTTTTTCATATGCCTTTTGGCCATTCGAATTTCTTCTGTTTGGAAGCTTCTGTTCATTTCTTCTCCCCATTTTTTGATGGGGTTGGCTGTTTTCTTCTTGTGGAGTGCTACCAGTGCCTGATATATCCTGGATATTAACCCCTTGTCAGACGGGTATTGGGTGAATATCCTTTCCCACTCTGTGGATTGTCTTTGTATCTTGGTCACCGTTTCTTTTGAGGTGCAGAAGCTTTTTAGTTTTATATAATCCCATTTGTTTATCTTTGCTTCCATTTGCTTGGTCAGTGGTGTGTCGTCTTTAAAAATACTTTTCGTTTCGATGTTGTAGAGCATTTCTCCTATGTTTTCTTCTGATGTACCTTATAGATTCATGTCTGATGTTGAGATCTAGAATCCATTTTGATCTGACTTTTGTGCATGGCATTAGAAGGAGGTCTAAGTTAATTTTTTACATGTAGCTGCCCAGTTTTCCCAGCACCATTTGTTGAAGAGGCTTTCTTTGCTCCACTTAATATTTTTTGCTCCTTTATCAAAGATTAAGTGCGAGCATCATTCTCAATGGGGGGAAAAACTGAAAGCCTTCCCCTTAAGATCAGGGACAAGGCAAGGTTGCCCACTCTCACCACTTCTATTCAATATAGTACGGAAGTACTTGCCATAGTAATCAGGGAAGAAAAAAGACATTAAGGGCATCCAGATAGGAAGGGAAGAAGCCAAGTTATCACTATTTGCAGATGACATGATATTATACCTGGAAAACCCGAAACTCTCTACCAAGAGGCTCCTAGAAATAATACATTCCTATAGCAGAGTAGCAGGGTAAAAAATCAATACCCAAAAGTCAATGGCCTTCCTATATGCAAACAGCGAAAGAGAAGAAAGGGACATTAAGGAAACTATCCCATTCACAATTGCGCTGCAGAAAATTAAATACCTAGGAATCAGTTTGACAAAGAATGAAAAGGATCTCTACAAAGAAAACTACACAACATTACTTCAGGAAATAAAAGAAGACCTGAGGAAATAGAGACATATTCCCTGCTCATGGATCGGAAGGATTAACATTATCAAAATGGTAATACTCCCTAGAGCTTTATACAGATTCAATGCAGTCCCTATAAAGATACCCATGATGTTCTTCAAAGAAATTGAACAAACACTCCTGAAATTTGTATGGAATAATAAAACTCCACGAATAGCTAAAGCAATCCTTGGGAAAAAGAAGATGGGAGGTATCACTTTCCCCAGCCTCAAGCTCTACTACAGAGCAGTTTTAATTAAGACAGTGTGGTATTGATATAGAGACAGACCTGTAGACCTATGGAATAGAACTGAGTATCCTGAAACACATTCTAACACTAATTTTGATATAGCATGATTTCTTTCACTCGCTCAACTCCTTTCATTCTCTTTTCATTATATTATGCTGAAAACTACATTTTGTTCCTTTGAGCAATCTGTGGCTCATGTAAGCAATTCCCTTGTCTGCAGAGTTTCTTACCTCAAATATCTCTTTGGTTGAATTACTCATTTAATCATGAAGTATCTTCTTCAAAATGACACTATTAGTTTGTAAATGGCACGTTGGCTAAATTATAATTGTTAAAAAGGATTTGGAGAACCAACTAAATTGATCACATTCAGTGAGATAGTCCCTCAAGACATGCTCTAATTTTATTACATTAATATTAAAGTTTCAAATATCTCCTATTGAACACCTAGTATAATCTGAGTGTGTGTAAATTATATATATATATATAAAATTTAGTTCAATTATCCTACAACTTTATTATTACTATTTTAAAATATAGAAACTCATAAGACAACCATGCCATATATCCAATACTACACAGTTAATAACATACAGATAAGGAATGTAAACAAAGATTTTCATCCCAAATGCTACCTGCTGAACTACTATTACATTAAACTATGAGTAAAAATAAAAACTTTTGAGAAAGAGATGATCATTTCCTGGGGCCAGAGCTAAATTACAGTGGGCAAGATGCTTGTTTTGCATATGACTGACGCATGTTTGTTTCCCAACATCCCTTATGTTTCAGTAAGTACCGCCAGAAATAATTCCTGAAACAGAGCAGGGGTAATTCTTGAGCATCATTAGATGTGACCCTTCCCCAAAACAAACAAAAATAAATGATTATTTACTTCCAGTAACATTTCAGCTACATTATGATCATAATTAAAAAGTTACTTCAGATTGTCAGTGTACTTGTCACAGGACATTTAGAATATTTTTGTCTCAAGATTCAGAACTCCCCAAGAGACAGCCACTAAAATAATATAGAGGTTCATTTTTTCTGAGGTTGAGCATCCCTAAACTACTTTAAAAATATAAAATATTATTGCTTTCATATATTGCTTATATAATTTGATAATAAAATAGATCTAATATATATTAAGTAAATCATAAATATTTATACATATATATTAGTATTCTGCATAAAATATATTTTATGAAAAAATTAGCTTGTTTAGAAAATGAACTGTTTTTAATCTAGCCATCAGTAGTGAGCAAACTGCATGGGAACATCTAAAATATTAATATAAATGAATGTACCACATTATATATCCACACTGTTATATTCCTAGTTCCTGACAGAGTATGAGCATTAAATGATGTTTGTGCAATAAACGGAGGGAAATTTTGTTCTTTCATCACAAAATAAATTCTGCTTCTTCAAATCATTCTACTCAAATATAAATAACAATGATCTAAATTGTAAAACCTCTAGTGTGCAGATACTAAGCTTTAAAACTTCTACATACCTTTTGATAAAATCCAGTGACATCCTCCTATTTTTTTTTTATTCTAACTTTTAATATTGGCACTTGGATTCATGGAGAATAATCTCTTTAATGTTAAGGCTATTGAAATGGGAATGGGGTTTCATTTATTTTAAGTCTTTCAAAAGGGACTATTACAGCAAAAAATACTTTCTGTACTTATTAAACAGTGCTTATTCTTCCATCTTCTAAGCTCTTGTCTCTGTTGCCTATTAATTTATATACACTCCATTTGGACCCATTTCTTACGAGTCTATATCTGAAGAGAAACTGCTTGATAAAATTTCATACTACTGAAGAAGCCAGAGGGGTTTCTTTTTATAGACAGCTTCCAGAATTTTCTCCTTCTTGTCTCAAAAACTTGTTACTCGAATGATCAATACCAGGAATATATTAGCCCATCAGGAGAGTTTGCCATAGCTACCAGGGGAATGTGGACTCACTTTACAAGTAAGAGTAGAAAGGCAATTATCAGCGCTCCACAAATAATATAGGGCAGGAAAAAGACTGCTTTGACAAACTCCTTTGTATATATAAGCGTATATTTTCATACTGAAATTTCTGGTTGTTCTAGCTTTGAGAAAACTTTCCATTTCAAGTTTTTAGGAATTAATTCCTAGGAGTTCACCAAATTTGTTTTTTTCCATCAAAAGTTTTCTCTTGTTAAAGTCATCATTTTAGTTTAGTTACTTTGCTACTTATTTTGTCTTTTCTAAACTCATTCATTAAAACTATTGTTAGATCACTTTGAGTGTTGATGAGCTTTTGTCTTTTTCTTTAGTAACACACTTAAATATTTACAGAGAAAATTATATGCTGCCTAAGATATGTTTAAAAATAATATGAGGAGGAGTAGATAAAACATGGATGAGTCTATAAACCAATAATTATTGAAGACGAGTGATGGTTATATGGGTATCTTTCATGTGTTGTAATTTTAATTTTTCTAGTATAAAGATTATCATTAGGTATATTAACAAGTATCAACAGTCTTTCTCTGTCAGCTGCTGGTGTTCATTCTATATGCTACTGCTGAAGAAAGACTATAAATAGAATCTAGCTTGATTCTCTTTGTTCCATGTCTAGATTTTTGGAGTTGTGTAGAAAGACATTCAATATATACACATGATATCATATTTGCTCCAAGACTTCATTATATGTAGTAATTTATACCTCAAGCTGAAATTAATGATCTCAAAATTTCTAGTTCCCTTTATAATGTTACTTTACAAAGAAAGATATATCATTTTCGAATTGAATGATAAATAAGAAGACATATCTTAAACAGGCCATTCAAAGAAGTCCATATAGTTCTAGAATTTTACTCTAAAATGTTATTCTTAGAAACTACAACTGCGCTCTGGTTGGCCGAAGTGATTCAAGCACAGTGGGTAGGGCATTTGCTATACAGTTAGCTCACCTGGGTTCAATCCCCAGCATCCATATGGCCCCCTAAGCGCTACCAAGAGTAATTCCTTAGTGTAGAGCCAGGAGTAATCTCTGAACATTGCTGGGCATGACCCAAAAAACAAATGTAAATGAGTACATAAAATTAAAAAAAAAGAAACTAAAACTGGAATTAGTTTCATTTTACATAAAATGCCTCCCCACTTCCTATTTCTACTCATTACATAAATTACTAGGGAAAATCACATAAATCACAGCAAGGAGGAAACTGAAGGGCAAATAACAAATAATTAATTTATTTGCATAATCTAAGTTTAAAATCACCCTAACTTTAATTGATTTATTATAATTATAAGATAATAATTATAAAATAATACTAGGTTATTAGTGGGAGATTATAAAACTACTCCAGGATTTTCTGAAGATTTGAATCAAATCAACCCAGATTTGAATCTGCATTGATGCTGTTCTCCCAGCCCCCGTTTCCTCATTGGAATGGCAGCAGTAGATTTCTGTTTTGTTTTGACACCATATGTTACAAGCCAAACTGGATTCAGACATTTTTCTTACTTACTGCTCTATCTCCACCCCTATCTTACTCCCCAGAATGTGGAAGCAATACATGCTTCATTTATATCTATGAATGGATAAGCCACGGACGTTTTGAAAGGCAATTGCAGACACATTAATATGTTTTTTTGCACCATCAGAATCTTTTATAAAATATTTCCAGGTGGATTTTACAAGTATACTGAAAATACTAAGCTGAGGACTGGTATTGATACTTCTCCCTGCCCCAAAGAACTTTACTTTTCTTACCAGTAGAAAAGTAGAGCAACAGCAGCGACGCTGCACCCTTCAGTGGTGCTCCTTGGATTAATTACAGAGTTGATCTTAAATTGATTTTTGGGAGGTGTACATTTATATAAACCTTTTACTGTTGCCATTTTTCAGTGATTCCCACATTCTGTTATAGAACCCCACAATCTAAGAGTGAGGCCACTGAGTATAGTTGATAAAATTAATTGACACAATGCATTTGACTCTCATGGTAATGGAGAAGGGACAGTTGCTCATGCACAGAGATCTTGCTATTGTTTTTAAAATAGCTGTACAGAACTATGTGATCACCTCAGAGTGGTGGAACAGAGCAAACATCTACTCTGTCAGCACTCATTCATAAGCCATTCTTTAAGCTCTTCCAGCTTCCAGAAACTAGTGTATAACAGGAAGAGTCTTATAGAAACAATTGCTACAATATTCCAAACTCCTTTAAAACTTAAAAAAAAAAAACAACTTCAACTCTTAATTGAATATTAGAAATTCTTTGGGGGATTTACCCAGCAATGTTCATTGACTATACTCAAATTTATGCTTGGTAGGTTGCTAGTGATGGTGTTGTGGGAGATAAACAACCCACAAGGTCAAAACTGGGCATCATGCACACACATCTGTGCTCAAGTCTCTTGAGTTCTCTCTTTATAATAGAAATTGTTCTAACACTATTTTTCAGTTATGGGTTGAAAGATTAGTTCTTTTACGCTCTTTTTCTTCCAGACTCGGGTAAGACAGTGCTTAACAGATTTTGTATGTGTTTGGTTCCCAATTCATCATGACCCTGTATTATGACCTTACAATCATAACATATGTAAACAGAAAAGACTAGCTCAAATTTCAAATTATTTTATTTTAGTTCAACTCAGATGAACTATTTTTCTGATGCTGGCTTCAGTCCCTCTCAGTGGGAAGTCATGGAATTGATATATTATTCATCCATTTAAAAATCCTGAGGCAAGACCCCTGCAGAGAGTGTTCAGTAATTGGTCTCCAGATGCCGCGGATCTGGAAACACTCAAAAGTCCTTAAACATTCCAAGAACACAATTCCATCTGCTTCCCTAGTTGCATATGTTGGTAGTAACAGCAGATTGCTTGCCCACAATTTTACTCCTTCCCTTCAGTATCTAATTATTTTGGATCTAATATGCAGTTTGGTGAAATGTATGTAAATGAATGAAATAGCATTTTGTAAACCTGAAAATTACTGTATTATTTAATGAAAGTACAGTAGAACCAAATGTTCCACCACAAAATCAGTAGGCGCTCGCAGTAAAGTGGTCAAGGATTTTAATTTGTCTGCAGAACAATCCCTGCTTGAGTGGTAAGTACTGAGAATACAGGTACACTCAGCATGGAATTAGATGTTAATTCAGTCAGTTTCACATTGTACATTTAGAAAAACAATAATAGGAATTTTATGAAAATGAATAAGCAAACAGGCAAAAATAAATGATCTAAAAACAAATAATTGCTTACCAATAAAAATACTGTCTTATACCAGTATATAATAGAATATGAATAAGATTTTGTTTGTTGTTTTATAATTGTTACTGGTTTATAAAACAGAAAACAAAAATACTTTTTATGTTCTAATATATACTGGTTTAAAATGGTTTGAGGCTCTTCATGTTCCTGGTGCTAGCAGATGCCCTTGGGCTACACTAGTATGTGTCAGCAAGTGTGGAAATGTTACTGGTGCCTGCTCAAGCAAATCAATGAACAACTGAACAATGGGAAGACAAGTGAAGTGACAAATGATTTCTGTTTTATAAAAAGACCACACCCAGTGGTTCTGGAAGATACCAGTGGCTACTCCAGGCAATATCTTCCCAGCATTGCTGTCCTGATGGCTCAGTGATTGATCTGGCAAACTGCTGAGGTCTGGGCAAACCCAGGGACCACAATGGACACGATAATGACACTGGAAGGAGGGTTGTAGTCAGGCAGTGTCTGGGACCAAGCTCAGAACTTTCCACATGGGAGGCCTATGATCTACCGTTTGAGCTATTTCCCCAGTTCTTAGATAGGCAAATTCATTTTTCTTTTGCATAGTGATATCTACTGCTCTGTCTAGAAATACACATATACAGCTCATTTATAACCATATATGTTTATGTAAGTAAGCCCTCTCTAGAATCAGTGAGATTCCATGACATGAGCAGTTCCATGGAAGGACAAAGTAAGGATCCTTGCTGAAAGCAAGACATAGGCCAGTCATGTCTTCAGAGACTTCCAATCCTGTCAAAAGCCTGATTATAGTATCCTGTGAGATCCTGAACCAAAACCATCAGATTAAACACCAATCAAGAAACATTAAAAAACAGTAAGAGATGCACTCCACTGACTACAAGAGCAACTTCTGGCCCAAATCCACCATGCCGATGAACCCAGAGGAAGCCCCACACCATGCTGGCAGTGATCTTCTTAATCCACACCACACAGCTCTTCAGATCTCCACCTAAGAGATTAATCCAATCTCCAGCCTACAAGGACCCACCCTTCAGAGAACCACTCTTCAGAGGAGAGTATTTCAAGCCCAGGAATGCTTGAGCCACTATTACAGATACCCCAGGCAGAGCAGATACCAGCTCTTCCTGTTGCGCTTTGGCCACGGAGCTGCCATGAAATTGACTTCCACATCCCTCTCAGAGAACCCTGCAAGCTACTGAGAATATACCATCTGCATGGCAGAGCCTGGCAAGCTGTCTGATGTGTATTCACTATGCAATAACCAGTAATAAAAATGTGTATCTTCCCAACCCTGAAAGAGCCCTTAATACATCAGCACCAAGAAGGACAAACAAGGTATACCTGATAAAATTTCAGGGGCGAACTAGTCTGCCAAAACGAAGAAGGACTAAAATGACTGTCTGTACTTTCAATGCATGGTCGCTGGCATCGGAAGCATATATTGCGGACCTGATGGTGCAAGCACAAAAGATCAAGTATGACATCATTGGTCTGACTGAGATGAGGAGACGCCAATCGCATCATGCCATTTTTGACAATGGAGAAGAACTCTTCCTAGGAACATGCTACAAAAGAGGCATTGTGGCGTCAGTGTCTTTGTCAACATGAACGTGGCCATGGAAATTGATTCATTTGAATGCCTAACAAACCATATTGGACGATTATACTTGAAAAGATTTGGCCCACTGCCAGCAATTTCTATTTTTGTTGTCTACACACCAACATTGACATACAAGGAAGATGAAATTGAGAAATTTTACATGGAACTGGAGGAGTTCTATAAAAAAGAACACACCTTCTACAAGATCATAGTTGGAGATTTTAATGCCAAGACAGGACCAATTAGATCAATGGAAGAACTCCACATTTGGACCCATGTCCTAGAATGGAACGAACAGGGTGAGAGACTATCTGAGTTCATCATGTCCACCAAGACCATTCATGGGAAATAACAGTTCCAGAAGCCTGTAGCAAAATGTTGGACATGGGAATCTTCTGGTGGACAGTTCCACAATGAAACTGACCACATCATCTTCAATCAACGGTATTGCCTTACCAATGTCACTGTTGTCCCAAAATTCCAAACAGGATCGGAGCACCGTGATTCTTCGTTCAAAATTCTACTTCACGCAATGGGGGAGAAAAGGCTGCAAAGTTTAAGAAGAGAACTCCCAGAATGACCACCAATTGGGAACTCTTTGGCACCATTGCAGCAACATGGGAAGAAACCATCATTGACGATACTGATGAAGAATACAACCAACTGGTTCAGCATCTCCATGATTGTGCGAAGAATGCTGAGAGAGAGAAAGACACAAAAGAACGCCTGTCTTCAAAAACTCTTGAGCTCATTCGCCAACGTGGCAAAGTGTGAACCTCAGGCAACCAACTGCTAACTACAAGCTCGCAAAGCAGTGCAGAGAGGCGATAAAGGAACACCTCAAAGAGAGAAGAGCAGAAATACTGCAAGATGCAGCAGAAGCCTGGAAAAGCATTCGCAATGCCTGCCTGTTATTTGCCAACTATAAGACCAAAATGACTACCCTCCAACATCCTGATGGATCTATCACTTTTTCCAGAAAGGCTATGGAGAAGATTATCCATGACTTCTACTCAGATCTTTTTGATAGGCACGTCCACCTGCTCACAGACCAAAAATCCAAGGTGCCCTTCCAATGGAAAACCAGCAGTACAGTTCTACGGTTCAAGAAGGAAGACATTCACCACATTGGAAACTATCGTCAGATCTGCCTGTTGTCTGTCATCTACAAGCTGTTCACTCGAAACATCCTGAACAGGATTGGCAGAACATTAGATGAAGGACAACCATGTGAGCAAGCTGACATCCACAAAGGATTCAGCACAATCAATCATATCCACACGGTAACCAAGCTCATTGAGGTTTGTAGGGAGTTCACGATGCCACTCTGTCTCACGTGCATTGATTTAAAGGAAGTCTTTGATTCTGGTGAGACTGAAGCGGGTTATCAAAGCCCTAGCAAACACGGTTTTCAAACCCAATACATCAAGATCCTTCGTGAGCTCTATTATGGATTCACCACCAGGATCTCACCACTCTACAAGGAAGTTATCACTGATATCAAAAGAGGGGTTCAGCAGCGTGCTACCATTTCACCGAAACTCTTCAGTTCTATCCCTTGAGAACATCATGCGAAAACTAGAATGGGAAGGTATGGGAGTGAAGATAGATGGTTGGCAACTACACCACCTTCACTTCGCTGATGACATAGTTCTAATAACACCAAACATTAGCCAAGTGGCACAAATACTGGCTGAGTTTGACCGAGAATGTGGAAAGATAGGTCTACAGCTGAATCTCAACAAAACTATGTTCATGAAAAATGAAATAGTTCCAGAGGCCCCATTCACTCTCAATGGAACAAACATCTCTGAATGCAGCAGTTATGTGCACCTAGGTCGAGAAGTCAACATGATGAATGACCTAAAACCTGAGCTGCGCTGAGGAAGAGAGTGGCATGGAATGCCTTCAAAGGCATTGAAGAAATAGCGAAAAAAGACAAAGAACTTCCGACTCCTGGCACAACTCTTCGACTTCACTGTTCTCCCTGCATTAACATACGCCTCAGAGACCTGGGTCCTGCGAAAGCAGGATGAGAACAATATTCGGGTCTCTCAAAGAGGAATCGGAAGAGCTATGTTTGGAATATCATGCCTCACTCAATTGAGAGAAGGAATCCGGAGTTCCAACCCCCCATTGCTGTTCCAGAGTCAGGGACACTGTCTCATTTGCCAAGGCATCAGAAATCAGATGGGCTGGCCATGTAATGCAATTTGGAGATGACCGCTGGACTAGAGCCTTTACCGACTGGATCCCAAGGGATCAAAAGATCATGTGTCCGCCCACCTACAAGATGGTCAGACTTCTTCATCAAGACCTTGAATGGATGGTTTGAGGCTCTTCATTTTGCTGAAACAACCAGATGCCATAGGGCTAAACTGGCATGTGATAGGGTCAAATGGAAATGTCACTGGCGCCTGCTTGAGGAAATCGATGAACAATAGGATGTCTAGTGATCTAGTGATCTAGAAAAGATAGTACAGTGATAAGAAGCTTGCCTTGCACATAGCTGGTGTCAGTTTTAATACTGGTTCTAGTATTTAAAAAAGGTGAGGTAATTCAGATTACTTTATCTATTTATTTATTTTTTGCTTTTTGGGTCACACCCGGCGATGCTCAGGGGTTACTCCCTGGCTCTGCACTCAGGAATTACTCCTAGCAGTGCTCGGGGGATCATATGGGATGCCGGGCATCGAACCCGGTTGGCTGCATGCAAGGCAAACACCCTACCCGCTATGCTATCACTCCGGGCCCCCCATTCAGATTACTTTAAACAATTAAGTTGCAATACCACATGTTATACAACGTATCTCACTTAGTTGTGTGCATAAAGTATTTGGATTTTACCAATACTATTATCATGAATTGAATACAGATGAATTCAGATGACCTACCTATCTAATCATATTCAAATACTTCATAAATAAAATCCATAATGGAAACAGAAATGAACAAACCTCGCATAGTTTTTACTAATACAGATTTCCCCAGATAAACCATTTTAATACATTCTCTGAAGGCTTACTGTATGGTCTCAGCACATCTTAGGCTCTTAGTAAAAAAAAATATCAGATTCACTTATTTTAAAATTAATGGTGATATTTCCCCCTCCCCTTTCAGGGAGTGATGGAAGAAAATCAGTTCCACGCTCCCGTTTTTCAAGGATACAATTTAGAGAGCTCCACAATAACCAAAAATCAATGATTATCCAGAATTTATCAAATATATTCAGATCCAGTTAGCACTCAGTCTAAACAGCAATGTTTTCACATAGGAAGGAACAAGAGAAAAGTCCAGTATTACTTTTATATCTTAAAAGATGTAACCTCGGTCTTCATTATAAAGACCCCTTTTATTTTTTTTTCCTGAAAATGAAATTTCACTTGAATTCCAGAATGTTCTCTTTTATTCTGATGAACAGGTGTAACTGCTCCTTTTTAATATATATATTTATATATATATATACACACATATATATATATATATATATATATATATATATATATATATATATATATTTGATTTCTTCTCCTTTGACATCTAACAGTTATAAAACCCAGGGTTTAGACCTCAGACATTAATCTTATATTCAAATCACACTACATGCTGAAAACTGCAATGTTTTTATACCTAGTCCAAATCTCTCCCTGAATCTTATACTCAAATTTAGTTTTTTAGCATCACCTCTTTTATTTCCCTGGTTTTTGTATCACATCCTAAATTCAGTGCTCAAAACTTACTCCTGTTCTAGTGTTTAATGATCACTCCTAGCTGGACTCATAGGAGTGATCATAGGACTCACCATAGGTGATTTTGGGGAGTTGAACTTGGGCCACGAGTGTGCAAGGCAAGCATTTACTCACTGAACTGTCTCTCTGGCCCCATCATTATTTCTTATGTTATCTCCCTGTTTACATTCAAAATTCAATCCATCAACAAATCTTATGGACCTTCAAGATTTCGATGTAGAATTTGACCCTTTTTCTTCCATTCTTCTATCCTATCTCTCTTTATTTTTAGCTTTTATTTATATCATTTCAGTAGTCTATGATCTATTTGCTTCAATATTGCCCTCTAGAGTCTTCATTTCACACTGCAGCCAGTGATCCTATTGAACCATCATATCACTCCACACACAGAACTTACCACACTGAGTAAAGTGAACTTCAAATCACCTACATCCGTCTTCCTGATCTTAACTCTTCTGCCACAAGAGCTCATTATTTTATTTCCAACTTTTCTTCCTTTTTCGTTGGTTTGCCTATATTAGTCTTAAAAGTGTTAAGCATGCTACAATCTCAGACCCTTTGGACTTACTATTTCTTCTGCTGGTGTAATTTTTCCCCTTGCAGTCATAACTATGTTCATACAGATATCAACCTTTTACCTGGCTCATTTTCTCTTTCAGTTTCTAGCATTTATATCTAATTGAAGTGATATGATTATATGGAATATATTTTTACATATCATTGTATGAGCGGGCTCGCCACCGGGCGCCACCCTGCAGCGCTCCGGCTCCCTGATGCTCCCACCCCAGACGGCCAGCAGGCTGGCCTGCACACTTAGTGCTGGGATCTGGGATGGGCCCTTAAAGTGCCGGCGGGGGGGGGTGTGGCCTCAGCCCCAGGGAGACAGGCACCTGGAGGGACTGGGCAGCGTCGGGTGGTAGGAGAATGGGGGCTAACCGGTTGGTGGTGCTCAACTCATACAACATGGAGGAGCATGTGGCGGCAGAGCCTGGCAAGCTACCCGTATTTTATTTACTTGTTATGCCAAAAACTCGAACTATTATGGACCTCAGTTCCATGACCTGAAGAATGGTCTGGGGCTCTTCCCGTCCCTGAAGCAAGTAGATGCCCTTAGGTTACGCTTGCTTGTGACAGGACATATGGAGATGGTACTCGCCCACTTGAGCAAATTGATGAACAATGGGAAGAGAGTGATACAGTGATACAGTGATGTTTATGTACTCACATGTATGTGTGGATATATATTTGCCCACATGCATTAATAGTAAAACACATACCTAAGCCAATTTAAAATGAAATGTCTACACTTATTACTCTAGTTTAAGTAATGTGTAATAACTTACTTTATGAATTACTCAGTAATTATACTTAATAAATTTAATACTCAAAATGTATTCATTTATTTTACTCAATATATTTGTTAAATATATCTTGCTGTATATATACAGTATATATATTAAATGTATATATATATTTAATTACATATGTAAAATATAAAGACACAATGATAATTTCAATTATTTTGGAAATGACTTATCAAGTTGGGATAGAAGTTGATGTTTTGTTCATTATAAACTGCCAAGTATCTTCAATGCTAAAATTGCGTTTTGTTTGTTTGTTTGTTTTTAGTCACACCTGGTCGTGCTTAGGGCTTACTCCGGGCTCTGGGATCACTCCTGGAGAGGCTTAGGGTATTTATTATATGGAGTGGCAAGACTCTAACCTGAGTTGGTTGCATGGAAGGCCATCATCCTACCCACTGTACTATTGCTCTAGCCTGAGTTGAGTTTTAAATTAGTTTTATAAAGAAGAATAGAACTTCTAGGGATATAAGGAAAATATTAGATAAGATTATGCTTAGGCCTATTGTGATATGGAAAAGTTATATAATTTCACATCTTATTTTCAAGCTCTTTGCATGGATTTCGAGTTAGATTGTCTGGAGTATTGGAATAAAACAGGGCTTGAGGAATCTTCAGAAATGCCATTCTTGCTGAATAGTTTCCTAAACAGCATCCTGAGGAATCCAGATCCTGAAACAGCCTAGTGAAGTGAGTCTTTGATGAGCTTCCCAAGGTTCCTCTGTACTTTGATTCTCCTGCCTCCCTATCCACTGTTGTTTCCAAATGGGCAGTTTTGGGAATACTTTGAGGATATGACATTAGCTTGTCTCAATATTCAAATACCTAATAAAGGTAAGGATCTGGATAAATAAAGAATTTGGTTAGACAGTTAAATTTTTTTATATTAACATGGTTATTTTTAGCCATAGCTCTATGCTTTGCTAAAATTTTCAAATAATCCTAAAAAGATGGTTAATTCTCTTGAACCTTAGGATAAAGAGATTTCAGTGATGTAATATCAGGGACATGAGCTCCTCCTGGTAACTTACAGATATGTATAATAACAATATTTGTTAAATGTAGGTCTCTGCTTCAATTTCTCAATACATGTCTCAGACTAAATTGATTCTTTATGTAGTGAAGAATGAGCTGTCAAAAAGTGGGTCACCAAATTAGAAAGCTCTGGTGAAGATATTCATTTTTATGTCCTTTTTGTGTTTATTTTCATTGTACTTGAAAATGCCTATTCCATATCAAACATTTCATCTGTAAGCTTATTGATAACCCCAGTGATTATTAGTTTTTTGAGAGGCATGGAATTGAACTTTACCTGAGATAAGTTGTAGTCTTGCACTAAATTAGAAATATATAGGTTATATTATACAAATTTCATGACCTGAATTATCTACGGATGAGATGATTTACACAGCTGTCAATCTCAAGAAAAAATTGTATTTGAATACATTGCTTTAGACAACTTTAAACGAATCCTTTTTAACCCATGGGTGGTCTTCTGTTTAAGCCACAGGAACCTTGAATTTACTTTAGCAAAGTTTGGACTACCTTCCTACATGTTGTACACTGGGTTTTGCAAAGAAAAATTGGGGCATCTGTTTTTTATGCACACAAGTGTCTCAGCAGGTCTTCACCAAGAGCAGAAGGCTACTATTAAAGGAAAGATCGTGAGTGGCAGAGGAAATATGGGGAGAATACATAAGCTGTTTTGAATACAAAATCAGTCTAGCAGACAGCAAAAGAAATGTAGGCTTGTCTACAAGGTCATTACAGCTGTGATGCAGGCAGAAATTAGAGGCAGTCTAACAGTTGTCGGAGAATGATATGGTCTGGCAAGATGGAGTTTGTGAACTTTTTTTATTTTTAAATTGCTTTATTATTTTATTAACACCATGAGATATTTACAAAGCTGCTTGTGATAGGGTTTCAGTCATACAATGTTACAGCACCTATCCCTCCATTAGTGCACATTTCCCATCACCAATGTCCCCAGATTCCCTCTCCCTTCCCCCAGCCTGGCTCTGTAGCAGGCACTTTCCCTCTTCTTCTGTCTGTGAACATTTCTAATGGCTCAATCTATCCCTTTTCTCCATAAGGTCCAATCCAGTGGAGGGGGTTAGAAAATGATAATCAGATGTTAAGCAACAGAATTTTAATTTTCCATTTCATATTTATAGACTAGCATAATTTTCCAGTAGTTTCCTACGATCTAAACCATCAGAAAGCTTAGTAAATTAACTGTGGGTCTGGAAGAGACCCCGTAGCTGACATCTCACATTTGTACTCTTTTTTTTTTGGGCACACCCAGCGATACTCTGAGATTGCTCTCTTGCTATGCACTCAGAGACTGCTCCTGGCAATGCTCAGGGGACCATATGAGATGCCGGACCCGAATCTGGGTCAGCCGAGTGCAAGGCAAACTCCCTACCCACTGTGCTGTTGCTCCGGCCTCTCACATTTGCATCTCTTTTCTCCTAAGCTTACTTTCTTTCCTCTAGGAACAAGTTCCTCGTGACAGTGGTCTGCATTAATATTACAAAGTGGTTATTCACATTGGGTCTGTTTTTTCCTGCTGCTAGGAATCTTCTTTTCACCTGTTTTAAACACCAATGAGGGTATCAAGAAAAAGGATATTCTACTCGTCTGTGCTGGAACATTGTTTAAGGTCAAATACAAGTCATGTTTCTGGTTCTACATGAATGCAGCTTGCAAACGGATCCTCTATCACGATTAAAAAGTCAAAGACACAACTGTCCAAAACATGAATAACACTCCTTGGACCTTAAAAAAGGTGGAGGCACAGGAAGTGGGATAATTCCAAAGACAGGACAGTCAGAGAAATGCAGGAAGTTGCTGCTGACAGAAGCAGAGATTCCTGTGTGGAAAGGCGACAGCGGCAAGTAAGAAAACCTAAACTGCCCTTGGTGACTTGCTACGGATCTGTGAAGTCAGAGTTACAAACATCTGTGTACCCAGTCATATGGGGCTGCCTCGAAGTGTGTGACAGATCTTCAGGAGCTCTGTCTTACTCCCCAAAGTAAATATTTGAGACAATTATATTTTATGGAATGGAGGGAAAAGAATCCATGGCAAAACACGATATAATACTGTATTCTTATCAATGCCAGTCAGGAGAAAAGCATTTAGAGTTTTCCGATTGGGAATTAGCACAGCCTACCTCGAGAATGGAGATGCCCAAATACCAACCCACTGTGGCAATTGTAACAAGGGAAACAAACAAAACACTGCCACAAAGACAACACTTGCGCATAGGTTATGACTAAGATGAAGTTGGACCCATTCCTCACACACGGCCCACCACCACATGGTTAAAGGAATAGTCACAGCAATTCCTTTATCATATATATATACATATATATGATATATATATGTATGTATGTATATATATATATTTATATATATATATATATATATATATATATATATATATACAGTCTCCAAGGGAGAAAATAACAAGATGAAAGAAAAGCAAAAGCACATTTGGAAGATATACAAAGTATCAGGAAATAGGCATGAAAGTGATGTTATGATGATGAGACAAGGAATGTAAAAATAACTATGATTAATATGCCAAGGACTCTACTAATAAATAGGCAGCTTGCAATAACAGATGGAAAATATAAGAAGAGAAGAAAACCCAATAAAATTAAAAATATATGCTAGAGAAGAACGTCATTCACAGGTTCCTTAATATGTTATAATATATAGATGAGGAGACTATGGCTAAATCTAAGGTTACATCAATACAAATGTCCAAAATTAAAGGGGAAACAAACACTTTAAAAGCAACAAAATTTAAAGGGTAGTGAAATAACTAAAAGGGCATACTATGCAGAATGAGAATGACAAAAGTAGAAAATAAAGAACACAAAGGGAGACCATCCAAGAATACATGGAGACAAAAATAAAATCTTACAGTAACTGGTCTTAAAATCCATTGTTATAATGAATACAGCATCATTGTATTTGTGTATGTTAATGTACATTTCTATCTATGCTTTATGTAAGTGAAATGCTTTATGAAATAAATGATACAAGATAAAAGAGTTGAATTAAGATTGTCATGTGGCCTGGGGATGTCTCAGCAACCAAAAAATGCCTGCCTTGCATGTGTGAGGCTGTGGGTTTTATGCCTACCCCTAACAACCACATGCAAGGCCAAAACCTTACCCACTGTACTATTGCTCCAGCCCCACTATCCTTTATTTTTTTAAAACATTCATTATATTTCCTGCTAAATTAAAAATGAAATCAAAAGGGTCTGAGAGATTACAAAGCAGGTAAGGCAGTTCTCTCGCATGTGCTAACCTGGTTTATAACCCTGGCAATCCCTATGGTCCTCTAAATAATTCTAGATATGATCCTGAATTGGCATATTGCTCTGAGCACTGAAAAATATAATCCTCTAATAAAAAAAACCAAAAAATAGATGAAATATCATCAAAAACATCATGTTCAACAATTAGATAATATTCTGACATACTTCTGTACTTGATACTAATCTATGGTGTAATGATGGAAATTTTACGCACACTATAGCCACAATCAAAGCTCTGGATACCGGCTGGGTGGTCTACAATTTAACTCAATCCTGCTATTTTGGGGGCAGAGATAGCAACTGATTTCAAGGTTAATAATTTAGTTCTACCAGACGCGGGTTGTTAGCTGTACTTCTGTTGGACTAGCTACATAAATCAGAGATTCTCATGATTCCCTCCCTTGGGTGTGATTAATTTGCTAAAGCTGCTCACAGGGCTGCTTGCAAAGAAACCTTTTACCTACTTGATTCATTATTTATTATGAAAGGATATGATGAAGGATGCAGATAAGCATCTCGACAGAAGAGATGTGTAGGGCAAGATATTCTGTGAGGGTGATATGCTTCTTACTTTATCTAAATGAAGCTGACCATGATCCCCAAATATCCACATATTCACAAAACCAGAAGCTAGCAGTACCCTATTCTTTGGTTTCTTTGTGAAGACTTCATGATATATATCTCTAATTGATTAATCACTGCCTTAAGGAATGATTCCATCTCTGCATTTTTACTCCTTAGAGGAAGAGAAGATTGAAAATCCTGTCTTTTATTCATTCATTCATTAATTCCCTTATTTATTTATTTATCTATTTTTGTAATGCCAGGGATGGATATGAGAAGGAATATTAGGCTAATTGCTCTACCATTGAGTTACATCCTTGGCTCTCGAATTCTAATCCTTTAATCAAATGGTTGGCTCCACTGGCAACCAACTCCTCAAAAAGGTGCTTTCCAAAACCTAATAGACAAATAAAAGGCTTAACAAAATAAATCTCAGCATAATAAATTCTAAGGGCTTGGGGAGTTCTTTGCCAGATATTTGGATAAAACCCAAATAGGTACTTCTTGTTCTAAATCACAATATCACAGACACAAATTAAAGTAGGAGATTCTTTACCTAGATAAAATATCCAAAATATACCAGCAATACTATTTTGTCTGTTCTCCTAGTTTGTATGTATCTTGCTCTAAGTGCCAATGCATTTGTAATAGGAAGCTGGTCGTTTTCTTCTTTGGTGTGTAATTTTCACAGATACAGCACGTTTTGATACATCTTTGATCAATTAAAAACTAACTCAATATTTTACCTTATTCCAGTGAGTTAAGATACAAGGTACACTTCTGAATATTTCAGTTGCCATCTAGAAAGTAATAATGGTTTATTGACTGAAAGTTTATGTCACATTGCTTAAATATTAGGATATAAACCTTGTGAACATATATAAAACAAAATTCTAGCAATATCATGGTGTAATGTAATCTGGTAGATTGTTATTCCATTTTGCTCTGCTATTACGTGTTCAAAATAATTGATATGATTTACAAATATAATTTATTGTTTGTCATCTACATATTGAAAAACACTTTTGTAGGGGCTGCAGAGAATGTAGAAAGGGTGGCGTGCTTGTTTGCATGTGGCAGACATGAGTTCTATCCTATATACCCCAGATGGTCATCTGAGAAACTCTAAGAATGATCCATGAGGAGAGAGCTAAGATGAAGCCTTGAACATTGTTGGATTTAGCAAGAAGATAAACAGAGAAAAAAAAATAAGGGGATATTCTCAAAGGTTCTAAATTGCATTTGGCATTAGAATGAGTATGAAGTAAGTTCTACCTCTTCATAGTACTCTCCAAAAAATAAAATAAAAGAGATAGACAGGAGACTAAGACAATACATCAACCGAAAGTTGGGATATTACTTTAAGCAGAACAAAATGCTGTTACACCACTTGTAAATATGCAAGACATTTTTTTTGGGGGAGCTAATAAAACAATTACTTGACTGGCTTGGTTTATCCTAAAAAATAAGAAAATCCTGATAAAACTCAATTTCATCATATTGTTTTTAGAATTAAGCTATTTAATGTTGAAAATGTAGGTCCTTAAAAATGACCTGTATTAGGTCATTGGATTCATTAATTAAGAAAATACTGTTTTTAAAACCATAGATATGGGTGCATTCTTATACGATACAGGTATAAAGCAATTTTACTTCCCCTACTGAGAATAGATTGGCTTCGCTTTATATTTCTGTCACTAAACTTGTATTGAGAAAGTGCTTGTGCTTTGATTTTTTTTAGTGTTAACTGACACAATAGTCCATGCTCTAAAGAGGCACAAACATTCCCTGCTATCATCCCTGAAACATCTTTTTATAAGCAATGCCTGATGTATCTTTTTATAAATATATAACATATATAAACATTAATGACTCATTAGGGAAAGATTTAGTAAATATATTTTCTTTTCTTATAAGGTTCTTTAAATAAGGTGCTATTGACATTTCGACAACACATTCCAAGAATACAAATCAATTCTAAGTCACCTTCCCATCAGTGTCAATTATTCAGCAGCCTAGGAAAAATCATTAAATAATAATTAACAGCACCACCAATGTTTCCAACCAGTGCTTCAGTCAATAGCTCATTATTAATCATTCCCTAAATATACTTCCTGCTACACTAGTACCTTTACTAATTACACATAGGTGCTATTTATCTAAGAAAAGCCAATCACAATAAAATAATCTAAGGCATTTTCTAAAAATCAATTTAAATTGTTTTTGTCATAATAAATGGTCAGTATTTGTAGATACAGCAATAAGCATATCTAGTATTTTGCAAAGTTAGCTAAGATCTTTCCCACAGTGTTTCACAAATCGACTACAACTAATTATTAAGCTAAGTGACATGGAAAAGGAATATGTTACAAGATAAGGATTTGGTTTCCCTACTACATGCTGCTGAGGGCTATAGAGTCTCTCTCCCTCTTTCTCTCTTTCTCTCTCTCTCTCTACTTGCTTTTTGGGTCACACCCAGTGATGCTCCAGGGTTGCTCCTGGCTTTGCGCTCAGTCCTGGTGGGGCTTGGGATAGTTTCCTTTCTTGAACACATTCCTTTGTCTCTTTCTTCCTATAGAACCACCTTAATTCTAAGTGAGTCATCTTTTCCTTCTATGAAGATAGATCAAAATACCTTTGCTCTTACTTCTAAACTCATATTCCTGATTGTGTCATACACGGTAGAGATTATTCTGCCCATTAAATTGCTTATATATTCATATTCCAGTTTATTAATATTCATTTCCTCTTATGTTTAAACATTCCTTTATTTTTACTTTTCAATTTAATTGAGGTCTCCCCTGACATTTTCCCTTCATCTATCCTCGTCCTGTTTACATCAAATAGCAGTATCCACATCTTTTCCAGCCTCTTCAGTCACTGTACTAAAGCTTCTCAAGAACCTAAATGCAGTATCAATAACTAAAGATTGGCATTATTTCCTAGAACTTCTCACAGTCTTCTACAACTTTTCATTTGCAATTAGCTCAGACTTTTTGCCAAGTGGCTTTAACTCTCTGGAATTCAAAACAATGGTGCTGAAAAGATCACTACTTATCTATATATGTGATTATGTATGTGTGTGTAAATATATGTATATATACACAATACATATGAAATATAGCCTAGTAACCTTCTCACTTAATTCTTAAAGCTATTCTGAGTACAAATATTGACACTATATCACCAATGTAAATGATATGCTTAGACTTCTCATAAGTGAATTTATTAATTCAGTATTCATTCAATGCATATTCAAGTGAATGACTATTGAATGAGTATCCACTCAATTAATTCAGTTAATATTTACTTAACACTTTGTGATGAATTTTATAGATTCTAAATATACACAGATGAGAGTTAACATCTTTCATCTCTGTGGAGACGATGAACAATATAGGCACTGTCAAAGAACAAACTGTGTAGGCCAGCAAAATATAAGAATGCCACTTAGGGGATTCTGGAGAAGAGGATATCTCAACGGGCAAAAATCAAAATCTTAAGTTTTAAAAATTCAAGGGTCCGATATACGTAATTCATGGGGATATTTTTCTTAATTTTTTAGTATAGTATCTTCATTATGATTAAAGAACAGTGATTAACAAAGTTATTGATAGTTGAGTTTTAGGCATATATTTCAACACCAACCCCGCCAATAGTGTCAACTTCCCTCCATCAGTGTTCCCATATTTTTTTTCCAACCCCAATCACATTACTATCCCTTCCTGTCAACTTGGCAGGCACATTACAAAGTGTAAGTAGCTGCAGCTTCGAACTCAGGCTTTCAGCTTTGTTTAGTTTGTGTTTTGGATAGATGGCTGTGCCACTCAATCATATCAACGGTATAACTGAAGCCTTGATGCTTGTTTATACAATAGTTCCATTATCTTCTTCCTTGATTTCTTACCTTTTCTTTCTCCTCTCTAAACACACAGGGGTTAAGGGTGATCTAGAATTCGCTTTGGCTACAATAATTTCTTCATCTGTATTCTCTATACCACCTATAAGTGAGATCCTACAGTGTAAGGCTTTTCTTCTCCTGACTTACTCTCAGAAGGACATAAACACATACACCCCATTATTCACAGTTGCACTCAGCACAATAGCTAAGATGGAGAATCAACCTAGGTGTCCAATAACAGGCAAATGGATTATGAAGATATGGTGTGGTATTTTGTCCGTGCCTCCTGATCTCATAATAACCCTCTGTGTCATTGCCCTTGGCAGTACGATGACCCTGTAATCCTGGCATAATGAATAGAACATATTCCTACATTCTTTAATTGACTCTGAACTTGTAAGTTGACAAATAATTTCAATGTGATAGTTTTGAGATCTGAGAGCTATCATGTACTTAAATGATCTTCTATTTATCTATTCCTCTGCTAGCTTGCTAAAGAATGAGGATCATGTAAAAAAAAGCCAAGATATTGATCACTGACCAAGCTAGACTGCAGCTGTATCTTCTCCCAAAGGTTAGCCACATGAGCAAATGAGTCAACTGCTGCTGCCCCATATCTTATCACACGCCATTGACTGAGTCCACAAATATTGCCTGTCCTGCTAAAAGACTCGTAAACAATAATACATGATTATATTCTAGCCTCAGAATTTTAGTCTGATGTATTCTATGGTGACTACAATTGTCCCGCTTTACAAAATCACCAACAAACCATGGAATAAGGTTTCTATTTTTTTACTTATTCTTGTTTATCTGGTTAACTCCTGGCTCATTATACTTTACATTATACTTACTTAAATAATAGTCCAATTGATTTTAGTTATTAGAGGATTTGGCCCCTAGGTCTAATAAGGTAAAATAAGCCTTTGAAAGAGAAATAGTTGCAGGTTTAAATGAAGTCATAATTTACATTAGTTAAAGGGGTTTTAAAGAGATCGTGAGTGATGATTAAACAGAGATGAGCGGACCTCTGGGTAGTGGTTAAACATGAATGGAAATGAGAAGCACCTGGGGAACAGTAGCTTTCTGTCCTTTACAACTTTATTTTCGGGGGTGGCAGGGACAGTACAGGAAATAGAATGGTTTTCTTAAATGCAGCTGATCCTGGTTGGATGTCAGCATGGCATATAATCTCCCTGAGCACAAAATCAGAAGTAGCCCCTGACCCACCAATTCCAATTCTGGCATCTACTCTAAGAGCCCAAAGGTATTATTTTGAAATAGTATTTGCACTCCTATGGCTATAGAAGCACTATTCAGAGTATCTAAGATCGAGAAGCAGCCTAATATCTCAATAACAGATCACTGGGCTATGAAACTGTGTTATACAAACACAATGCACAATGATTTGGCCATAAGAAAAGATGAAATCGCAGGGCCAGTGCAATAGAACAGTGGGTAGGGTGTTTGCCTTGCATGTGGCTGACCTGGGTTCGATCACCAGCATTCCATATGGTCCACTGAGCACCACCAGGAGTAATTCCTGGGTGAACAATGAGGAGTAACTCCTGAGCATTGCTGGGTGTGATCCAAAAAAAAAGGGATGGCATCATGCGATTCACTGCTATTTGGAAATAGAGGGCATCGTTTAGTCACAGAGAAGTCGATAGAAAAGGAACAAATGCAGAATGACCTCTCCCATATGTAGAAGTACAAAAATACATAGTAAGAGAATAACAATTAGCCAGTGGTATCAGATCCCAGGAGGCAGCCTACAGAACTATGTGTACTAGGAAGGAGGGGCAGAGATGGAGGAGAGAGGACCTGAAGCTATTACAGGGGAATACTGACAGTCTAGTGGTGGGTGCAGGACTGAGACATTAGATGACTAGAATGTCTCTACTAACAGTATTGCAAATCATGGTGCCACAATGAAATCTGGAGGGAGAATAAAGCTGTACTACATAATAAACGGTATAGAGGGCAAATATTACACCTTGTTCATCTAGTCCAATGGTGGTACTTTTCTTCACTTGGGTGAATAGCTCAACTATCTCTCATTTCATGATGACACTTCATTCTTCATGAGAAATACACAGAACCTGGTCTTCTTTTTGGACACTGGTAGTAACCAGATTGCATTCGTGGAGATAGAAAAAAAATCAATTCTATGATGGATTATAGAAGTGTGGACATTGATGATGATAGGAAAGTTACTGTATTACATAGACAGCTTCGAATATTAAGCTAACAATCAGGTACTATTTGTAATTAATACGTAAATGCACACTATATTGAACTTTCCACTTAACTGCATGACAAACAGATTGCAGAATTGCAATCCAAAGAACTGCGTGGCAAACAATGCAAAATTGCAATCCAAAGAACTCTTGCTTTTGGAAGTTGTTGCCATCTATTTGGACATTACTGTTATATTTTGACTTTACTGAAAGCACAACTGTTGTATCTGGATAAAAGTAAGTTGCAGAGAAGAAATTGGGCCAGGGTAATATTCTCTATTAAAAAATTCTTCATAGAATGCATCTAAGGCTGTACTACATTCAGGAGATAAAACTGACATGAATAGGTCTTCTGATAGAAATAAGTTGTCATTTTATTGTCAAGCAGCATTTACCTTTTTCACTTATTGATTGATTCGACTTTGAAGATGCAAAAGTCTAAGGCCAGGAATAAATGTAATTTATTAATAATGTAATTTTATTAATAAATGTAATTTATCAGCATAAACTGAGTTATTAAGAAGCAGATTACATATTTCTAGCCTTAAAGTGTAGAGAAAGCAAACTTTACACAACACACCATCGAATTCTCTGATTAAAAATATGTCTGCCTGATTGCACTTTTGTATGTCTGATACTATCCATGTCAACTGAATTCCAATTTCTTTTCTCCTGCCGAGCCTGTTTCTGAATGAATTGCTCTACATGAGATATTAAAATCTACAAGAAAAAAAAACACTTGAAGGTAACATAAGATACTTCCAATTATATGATGATTCACAAAAAATTATCATGAGTCTTAATATATAAATTATTTGCAAAAGAAGAAAATCATTTTTAAAAGTAATCTGTTAGTCATTTTGGTTTCATTAATAAAAACACTGTCTGAAAATACATGAAGGAAAAATAAACACTTTTTTGGGTGTGCAGAGAGATGTGTCATATACTTTCTATTAATAAATCACATTTAAACATTTTTATTCAACTGCTCCTCTTTTTGTCCTTCACTAATTCTAGAATAAACGAAACCAATAAATAGTATCACACTGAGCCCTCATGTTATTTTTAACTAGTTGGGGGATGTTACTCAATAGTGTTTTGATATTTGCAATTTATCTATTTCCATGTTTTGTGTTAGACTGAGAAAATACTGTAAACTCTTTTAGTACGGCAGTCATCAGTGCCTTAACATAATTCATTAATTGACATTCATGTGGTATAAAACATAAGAAATCAGGTGAGGAAAATATACTATCTATCTTTGAATACTTTCTGTAATGAAAGAAAAGTTGACCTAAGGGTTAAAACAAATTCTTCTTTTATGAGATTCAAGAGAGAGAAATAAAATAACAGATTATGAAAAAACACAGATTATGAAAAAAAAGTAATTCCTATATTTTCTCAGTAACTATTTTTATCTAGGTGATATAAAAGTATGTGAGTAAAAAAATATATATGCTGATATTTCTTTTTATTTTTTATTTTTAAATTATAAGTTTTATTTTTTTTAAATTTTTTATTTTTACAATTACAAAGATATACAATTAAAAGTTCATATTTGGGTTTTGGTCACACAGTGTTCCAGCACCCATCCCGCCACCGGTGCCCATCTCCCACCACCAACGCCCCCGGTTCCCTCCTCCCTCCCCCAGCCCTGCTCCATGGCAGGTTCTTTATTTCTTTTTGTTTCTCTCTCTTTCTCTTTTCCCTTCCCCTCCAGACTATGGATTACATAACATACATTAAAGGGTTGTCATGTGTATCTTTTTGCCTCTATTTAATGCTCAGTTCTAGGTTGGCATTAGTACCCTCGACAATTGTTAGCACACTGTTCCATTTTCTGTCTTACCTAGTCTCTGACTCCCACACGTTTGTGATAATTTCCACCTTTGACAAGACCTCCTGATATATGTTTCACTTGACCTTGGATATTGGTATCTTAATATGTACATATATATTTATGTTATGCAGATACATGCAGTCATTCTGTGTCTGTCTCTCTCCTTCTGGCTAATTTCGCTCAACATAATCTTCTCCATGTCCATCCATTTATAGGCAAATTTTATAACTTCATTTTTCCTAACAGCTGCATAGTATTCCATTGTGTAGATGTACCAAAGCTTCTTTATCCAGTCATCGATTTTCGGGCACTCTGGTTGCTTCCAGATTCTGGCTATTGTGAATAATGCTGCTATGAACATAAAAGTAGGGATGGTGTTTCCGCTGCATATTTTGGTTTCCCAGAGTAGATTCCCAGGAGTGGTATGGCTGGGTCAAATGGGAGTTCAATTTCTAGTCTTTGGAGGAAAGTCCATATTGTTTTCCAGAAAGGCTGTACCAGCCGGCATTCCCAGCAACAATGGATGAGTGTCCCCTTTTCCCCACATCCACGCCAGCACTTGTTGTTCTTGCTGTTTTGAATATGTGCCAGTCTCTGTGGTGTAAAGTATATATGCTAATATTTCTTATAGAACAATTATTTGAAGGGGAAATAATAATATTAGTATAAATATATAGTAATATCAACATCATTGATTATAAAATTGTATTCAAAAATGTTTTTATGGATTAATTATCAGAATCAGTACATGTACTGGATACAAAAGTAGTTAATACAGCATAGAGTCATAAACTGTCTTTGTAGAGCTTATGATATGGGAGAAGGAATTATAATTTACTAATTAAATTGCATAATATAATGCTGGTCTTGGTTTCACCGGTTCTACTATGACTTCATCTTAACTCATTAAGTTCATCTTCATTTAAGCTTACTTACGAATGAGGTCATAATTGGAGCCTTGGAGTGATGAGGATACAGACAGTAACATATAATTTTAAGGACACAATGCAAGCCACAAGACTATTGAAGCTTATTATTCTTTTTTTGTAAAAATTGCCGAATACATGGCGAGAGCTATCATATAGGTGGTCAACAGATTTAATCCCAGTATCCTATATGGCCCGAAGCCTGCCAGAAGTGGTTTCTGAGTGCATATCCAGAAGTAAGTGCTGATCACCACTGGTTATGCCTTCCCCAGCCCCAAGGGAAAATACTATTGATGATGAGGTTTTTGTTTCTTTGCTCTGTTTGGAGGCCATACCAGAAGTGTTCAGGGTTTACTTCCAGCTCTGAGCTCATGGCTCACTCTTGACAAGGTTCAGGTGACCTTACATTATGTCAGAAATTGAACTCAGGTTGACTAAATGCAAAACAAATGCCCTAACTCTACACTATTTGACTAGTCCTGGATTCCGGGGTTTTAAGATGAATTAAATACAATAATGATTAATAGTTCAGGTTTGGAACTCTCAAAACATTTGAAAAAAATAACGATAATTAAAATCCCAGTTCCCCATCTATAAAATAGAGATAATAATAGTTTCTGTCTCATCAGTCAGCATAAGAATCATTGCACATAAAATCAATCCACATAAAATATTTAGAGTAGGTGATTATTTGTCCTCTGCCTCACACATAGTCATGATTCAATAATCGTACACATTGTTACTCAATGTAGGCCTACTGCGTGCACCTTTTCTGAACCCTCTGTGAATTTTCAATTAAAAATGTTGAGTATAGTACATAAAACTTTATCATTATATATCAGGTTAATTCTTCTAATTCACCATAGGCAAAATTTTTATAGAATGAATAAAATGTTTGAAATAGCATACATAAAAGAGAAAGTAGTTCAGACTTTTTGAGCATTCAACTGCATCTTAGGAGGTAAATTTTCGAGTCATCGAATGGTTGTCAGGACAAAGATGGGTCAAAATGAAAATAAACCAAAGAGATTACAGTTTTGAAAAGAGATGGAGAAATACAAAAGAGGAGATAAAACGTTTAAAGAGTAGAGTAATGAGAAGTAGAACTGCACAGGGATTACAATGACATCGATAAAATACATAATTAGGCAAAGAAAATGCTTCAACATAAACACACTAAAAAGGAACAGAGTCTTGAGGGGTTATGCAAGGCAAGCACATTGTCATAGAGAAAAGCTGTTTATGTGAGTTGCAATAAAATGCTAATGTTTTAAAAAAGTCATTTCAAGGGCCTGAGCTAGTACAGCAGTTGGTTAGGGTCCTTGCCTTGCACAAGACAGACTCAATTCAATTCCCAGGCACCATGTATGGTGCCCCTGAGCCTCCCCAGGAGTGATCTCGGACTACGGAGCCAGGAATAAGTGCTGAATTCTGCCAGGTATGGTCCCCCGACAAACAACAACAATAATAAATTAAAAAGGCATGACCAGACAAAAAAAACTAAGGATCTGGGTCTACAGACCAATTTTTCTGTAGATCTATGTCAGGGTGACATTAAAAAAGAAAACTATTTGTTGAGAGTCTGAGAAGATATCTCAAGTGGAAAAGCAAATATGAGACCTATGTGAGGCTCTGAAATGGACCTCTGATACCACGTGACCCATCAGACCCACTGGGTATGACCATAAACTTCATAATGGTCATTCTCATATAAAAACACTAGGTTTTCGGGCCGGAGCGATAGTCCAGTGGGTTGGGCGTTTGCCTTGCAGGCGGCCAGCCTATGCCGGCCTGGGTTCAATCCTTGGCATCCCATATGGTCCCCGAGCACCACCAGGAGTAATTCCTGAGTGCAGAGCCAGGAGAAATCCCTGAGCATTGCCGGGTGTGGCCCAAAAATAAAAAAAAACACAAAACACTAGGTTTCCTCTTTACAGCAGCAAGAGACACTATGCCTCAAGCTATCCCAGGCATTTACCCTCCAGTAGCTGATTTCAGACATCTTGAGGTAGAGATCTGGCTACAAGTACAGTAACACTCAGGAATTGAGGACAGTAGCTATTTACCAGTTACTTCTGATGTGTTTTATCAATGAGTATGTCCAATCTGGTGCATACATTCTGAATACTGGTCTCAATCTAAGACTTAGGGAAAACATAAGAAATTTGTGGCACTGAACTAGATGGCTCCATGCATTTTATTTTAACTCTTCAAATGTTAGTCCTGCATGTATGTGCAGACACATGCAGAGAACAATGCATTGCATCAGATGTATAGACATAGACGGATTTCTATATTGACCTGAATTATGAAATCATGAATTCTAATTAGACCCCAATAGATTATGCAATTGTAAGGAGTAGACTAAAACCTTTTTTTCCCTTTTATCAGTTGGAAGTCTTTTTCTTTTTTTTTTTTTTTTTTTTTGCTTTTTGGGTCACACCCAGCAATGCTCAGGGGTTACTCCTGGCTCTGCACTCAGGGAATTACTCCTGGCGGTACTCAGGGGACCATATGGGATGCCGGGATCGAACCCAGGCCAGCATGACCGCCGCGGCAAGGCAAACGCCTACCCGCCAAATGCATCAAAGCAGGCCTCTCAGAACGCCGATAGCTCATGATGTGATGTTTGTACTGCCTCTCTAAAGTAGTGTGCTAATAATGGTCAAAAATGATACCAGCCTAGAACTGAGCATCGAATACAGGCAAATAGATACACATGATAACCTCTAAATGTATGTATTGTAATCCACAATGTGTAAGAGCAGGAAGAGAGAGGGGGAGGGGAGAAAAGAGATAATCTGCCACAGAGACAGGCTAGGGGTGGGGGAGGGAATTGGGACATGATGGTGGGAAATGGGCACTGGTGGAGGGATGGGTGCTGGAACACTGTAAGGCCAAAACCCAAACATGAACTTCTTTGTAACTGTATATCTCATGGTGGTATAATAAAAAAAGGAAAAAAAACAAAGTTACAGCAATATAGTAGTATGAATAACTGCCTGTTCTCACCACGTTTCAACACTTTAATTGATTTTAAAAGTCCTATTTCCTACAAGCATTAATTTGCCTTGGTTTTCAAAGGAATAGTTGTCACTGAACTGAGGGTGTGCTCAGGACCCACAACAGAAGACAAAAACACATCATGTGAAGACAGAGTGGCACCTCTCTGTACATACTCAATCCATTGGTTTTGTTCATATTAAAAATGCCCTTCCTGAGTAAAGATGGTTCGCATAGAGCTCTGGAACTTGACTGTTTTTTAATGTAGATGTTACTTAAGTCATTGTCTTTGGAGATTCCTGGGCTATAGGAACCATGATCCCACATCTCTCATAGGACTTTCATGACAGCTAAACGTTCCATATAACAAACAGCACATTGCCTGCCACCTGTCAGCATAGAAGTACGTCATAGACAAACAGTAGTTCTTCTATCGCTGTGCCAGATTTTCTGTATAATGGGTTTGTGGTATATACTTGTGTCTTTCTAGAACACTGGTAGCGTCACAATTCTTTAAATAGAAACATCTTATTTGCTTTCAAACTGTCCACTGCCTCCACCCTGCTCAACATTTTGACAAATATTCTTGAGCATTTTTTATCTGTGCTATATTTTTATAAGGTCAAGGGGTTTGGAAATGGCTTGTATCTCATAGGGTTAGATGAGGTTTGCCATCATTCTCCAATCTGCCATTCAACCTTCCACTCAAATCACTCTATTCAAATTTCTAATCAATTGTAATATATCATAAAATTTACCCCTCAGAGGAAAAAAAGTAGACTATATGAAAGGTCATTTTCATTGAAGTAAGCACTACAGAATTATCAGCTATATCGGGTTTATCATATAACATAGGAATTGTGATTTATTTGTGATACCATGTCAGTTTTTTAGCATATAAAATTAATAAAACAAATATCATATATAAAGTTAATTGGGAAGTGAAAATATCTAAAAGAAACCTCAGTTATTCACTCCAAGAGGCTCACTATGGGTCTGAAATCAGAATTCTGGAGAAAATTGGCTGAGAAATCATATTGATATTTTGGAGTTTAGTGAAGAACTCAGATTTCTTCTGTGCTTACACCAGACCAAAAATAATTGCTGGTGACTCTAAGAGAGGCAAAATATAAATCTAACTCTACAAGAAAAAAGTTATCAACTATTCGGTTTCTGTATGGGTGTTTGGATTTCAAAGGAAGTGTCCTTGGGATGCTGCTACAATAATAGAAACATAGATAGGGGTCTGGAGTCACAGAACAGTAGGGCAAAGCACTTGCTGAACTAACCTGGTACTGCAAATAGTTCCCTGAGCATCATCAGGGTCACTTCTGAGCACAGACCCAGATATAGACAGATATAGTACACTCAGATATAGCCAGATAAAGCATCCCTGAGTGTGCCCAAAACGTACTCCCCACAATAAAATAGACTAAAGCACAGATCTTTTGCTCTCAAAGCTTTCCAGTCCTCCTCAGTACCTCTGTCAGCAGAATCCTTGCAGAATGTAGCCTGCAAAGGAAAATGATCTTGTGGATTCCCAAACAATTTGAACATCTAAGAGCTCTGTAGAGAGCATGGGCCTGAATATTCGAGGCACCCTTGAGGCACTAATTTAATGGTAATGGAAGCCCTATCAAGGTCCAATTCAAGACTCACTGCTTCAGTGAAAATTTCCCTGTTAGTCTTTGTCCAAATGTGATTCTCTTCTCTTTCCCTTTGAACTCTTGTGTGTCTCCTATTCTTATACTTCATGCATCATGGTGCTCTACTTATAGCATGAAATATAAGACCATTGTAAGAGGACATACATATAAAATATCTAAGTAGATTCATTTTATTGCTTAGTTGAGTAATGATTTTATCTTTTCAAAGTCTTTGGCTCAGAGCAAATATAATTCCCTGTGGGCAATACAATTTTCATTCACTCCATTTATACCCGATGTATTATATTAGTCATAACGTAGATGTCTGAAACATGCTTATTGAAATTACTTTTCCAAACCATGTATTCCTGATAGTCTTAAACAAAATATAGCTTCATCACACACCTCTTTATTTTTAAATTATCCAGAAATTCTAACTGCATAAAAACAAATAGTATGTTGGATGGGTATTTCGTGGTTTGCAAAAATGACTCTATGAAATTGTCACTGTAGGGTGGATTCAAACCATTTATCTTAACACACAATATTAGAAAATTTATAAAAGAGTTTTCATATCTGTTAAAAACTATTCACAAAATATAATATCTTTGTGAAAGATTGATTACTTAGGTGGTTTCAATTCCTTATTCCACATTCGCCTTTAAAATGACAGGCACAATCTCACACCTGTGGGGATGATTTAGATTTAGAACTATATGAAACAATGTTTCTACATGAGTGGGGAGAAAAAGGAATTTTACTATACTTTGGTGAGAATGTATATTAGTTTAGTGCCTAAAGTAAATAGTACAAAGTTTCCCAAAATATTTCAATAATTCAGTAATTCCAATCCTATTAGACTATTTAGGATTGGAAAAAATAATTGTATTTGTACTGAAAAGCAATTTACAATAGCAAAAATTTTATAACCACCCAACTGCCAAACAACAAATGAGGGGATAAAGAAATTGTAGAATATAAAAAAAGTAAAATTCTGAGTCTTAGAAAAGATGAACTTGTCTTTCTGTACATCATGGGTAGGAACCGATGGCTTATACCAAATGGAAATAAATAAGAATGCGAATGAAAAAATTATGCAAAACATCCTGCACCTTGTACAGAAGCAAAACAAAGTATAGAAAATCCTAAATCAAACAGAAACTTTTGGACTCATCCTTTAGAACTGTGATCACAGAATAGGAGAGTAAATCATTGGGGGGGATTAAGTTCTGTGTATAAGGAGGATATAGTTACTTTTGTGTCAGATAAAGTGTGGTAGTAACATATAGTTTTTATTGTATTCCTTTTTAGAAGGGGGACACATCTAGAGGTGCCTAGGGGGTTTCTCCTGGATCTGTTCCTAAGGAAAACTTCTGGAAGGGCTTAAGCAACCATATGGGGTCCCAGGGTTAGCTGCATGCAAGGGAAACTTCTTATCCACTGCACTATATTTGAAAAGGTGAAAAATAATACCTCTAATACACAGTTGTGTGGCCTATTTCCTCATTAATTTTTTTCTTAACATGAATGGGGAAAATAAATGTCACAAATTTGAAGAGGGGTAACTTTAATTTACCAATTTATTTCCTATGGGCTCATTTTATATTTTCCTTTAGCCACTATATGTGATAGAAAGTAACATGTACAGGTAGCAGGGAACATTTCAAATGGCCATGCATGCTTCACAAATTTCTCCTCTACCCTCCCTATACCATTTCTTTTCTCTTTCACTCTCGTTCTTTGTTCTTTTCTTTCCTCTAGCCCCATACTCTCTTGTACCTTGCTATGAGGCAAACTAGCATCTACCTTCTTCAAGAGCCTTCACATGAGAAAGTTATTGAAGGTTAAGAATCTGTCTCTTTCAAGACTATCAGTGGTCTGAGGTAGCTCAGACCAGGTCAGAAGAGATACTTTCTTAGCTCTACTCAAATTACTAACAGAATTCATGTGCTTAGCTGACAGTGGTTTGAGCTATCACTGCTAAACATCATTTAAACCAATGCTGTAGTTAAATGACAGCTAATTGATACTGAATTCTACTGATTGTTTTGAAATAAATTGGTAGGAATATACTGAATCAATTTCTTGAAATCTGCTGCTTTTCTTTTGTCTTACCGAATTTATCTAGCTAGACTTCTCTTTATCTTTGAAATAAAGTTGGTTATTTCAAAATATATCACGCCGGAAGAGAGATGCTCCAGACCCAACCACTCCCAGACCCACAGCTTTGCCACTTGGCCCCACATGGAAGCAGCCCATGGAGTTCTGGAGGGCAGTACAGGGCTCGAACAGCCCCTGGCCAAGTCCAACTTAGCTCCGAGGGTTCGTTCACATGTGCAGGGCCACTCTGGCCGAACCTGGAGTGGAATTTGGGCTCCTCCTCCCATTCCTCCACCTCCATGTCAGTGAATGTGGCTGTGAGTTCCCACCACCACAGCCAGCAACCCTGGAAGAGAGACACTCCAGACCCACAGCTCTGCCAGTGCGTGGCTGCAGAGCAGACGCACAACAGTCTTAGACAGTACTGGAAGTTAGGACCAGGTCCTTTTCAGGATCTTTCACATTTATACACTGTATACATTTCTAGGCAGGTCCTAAGAGTTGCCAATCATCCCAGTGAACCGATCAAGAAGTCAGAGGAAACCCCCACACCATGAGGTCAGTCATTCTCAACATCTGGACTCCACAGCTCCTGAGAGCTCCACACAAGAGAAAAGCTGATCTCTCCCCATGAGGTTCATTACTGAGAGTATAGCATCTACATGGCACAGAGCTTGGCAAGTTACCCATGTTGTATTTGATATGCCAAAAAAACAGTAACAATTATGGACCTCATTCCCATGACCTGATGGAATGGTTTGAGGCTCTTTGTGTTCCTGGAGCAAGCAAATTCCCCTTGGGCTACACTTGCTTGTGACAGGACGTATGGAAATGTTACTGGTGCCTGCTCAAGCAAACGGATAAACAATGGGAAGACAAGTAATACAAGTGATCACTTTCAAGTTTTCAACACTGACTGAGTTGATTGCATCTTGCCTTGCATGCGGCTGACCTGGGTTCGACACTCGTTATCCCATATGTTCCCTCAAGCACCACTAGGAGTAATTCTTGAGTGCAGAGTCAGGAGTAACCCCTGAACATTGCCAGGTGTGACTCAAAAAGCAGAATAAATAAATAAACAAACAATATAATAACTAGATGAATACATAAATAAATAAAAAGAATGGGGCCTGTTAAAAAGGAAAATGATAGCCTTAGTGATATTGTATAGTCTAGTTCAGTTTTAGATGATCTCACAGATGTTAGCACACAAAGTCAAGTCAGTCAGCTAAAATAAACTATAGTGTATTGTATTATGAAACTCTTTAGCACTTGGCAATAAACTATAAATGGGAATTTTCCATATTAAAGGCCTCCAGGAGGAGCTCTGTAAAGATTCAGAGGAGAAAGAAGAGATTCAAGATCACCAAGTTAATAGATATTCATTATAATACACTGATCATATAAATATTCACAGAAAAAATTGAGATACTGATATTTATATTTACTACTGGTAATATCAAATGTGTATTTTTTATTTATTTTATTATACCACAGTGAAATATACAATTACAAAACCATTTATGATTAGGCTTCAGTCATGATTAGTGTTCCAGGACACATCCCTCCAAAGTACAGACTACCCATCACCAATGTCGCTATTACCTCCCTCTTCCCCCAGCCTACCTCTTTGATAGTCAATTTGATTCTTCTCTCTCTCTCCCCCTCTCTCTCTTTCTCTCTCTCCCTTCCCTTACAAACCATGGTTTGCAGTACATACATTTAGGGGTTATCATGTACATCCCTTTCCTACATTCAATACTCAGTTCTCGGCTAATGTTTCCAACAATTATTAGCACACTGGGTCCTCTTCTGTCTTACCTAACCTCTGACTCCCACAGACTTGTAGATTCGAACCACTGACAGGTCCTCCTGGTCCATGTTTAGCCTGGCCTTGGATATTAGAATCATACTATTTTTTATATCTCACAAATGAATGCAATTATTCTATATCTGTCCTTTTCCTCTAGCTAATTTCACTCAACACGATGCTCTTCATCCATGCATTTATAGGCAAATTTCATTACTTCCATTTTCCTAACAGTTGTATAGTATTCCATTGTTTAGATGTACCATAGTTTCTTTATCCTGTTGTCTTTTCTCAAGCGCTCAGGTTGTTTTCATATTTTGGCTATTGTGAATAGTGCTGTTTTGATAATAGAAGTACAGATGGTGTTTCTGCTGTCTCTGTTTAGGTTCCCAGGGTATATTCCCAGGAGTGGTATCGCTGGGTCAAATGGGAGATAAAAATCTAGTTTGAGGTCCATACTGTTTCCCAAAAAGGGCTATACCAATTGATATTCCCACCAACAATGGATGAGAGTCCCTTTCTCCCTGCATCCATGCTAGCACTAGTTGCTCTTGCTCTTTGGATGTGTACCTGTCTCTGTGGTGTGAGAATATATTTCATTGTTGTTCTTATTTGCATCTCCCTGATGATTAGTGATGATGAACATTTTTTCATATGCTTTTATGGCCATTCATGCTTCTTCCTGGCATTTGAAAACACTTCATGGCCAATATGAGCTTCAGTTTGGTTAAAGAGCTTCATTACCTAATGCACCATAAATGGATTGGCAATATTTATGAATGCATACTTAATTTAATAAGAATGAATTTGCCTCTATGGAAAGATTAACATGGAAATCAAAGGCTAATGCCTTTTCACTAAGCATCAACACTTATTTCTAATCTTTGTACTCAATAAACCTCAATTATCAGTGTACTGCATTTAAAAAACCAATTGTAGCTACAAATAATAAGCTATAAGACTTTAATAAAGAAAAAGATAGTCTTCTAATGATATACAGAATTTCAGAAGATAATATTACCACTGAGCATTTTAAGAATGGATAGTAGAAGTTTATTAAAATCATGTTATTAAGTTCATCTATCACAATATTGTATACATTCTTAATGTATAAAAATTAATTCAAATCAATATGCTTTTCATGTAATAAATTTTAAGATGCAGCATCTTGACTTTTTTTAAACTATGAATTAATACTTAGACTTTTGTATGATTAAATTAAATTATAGTAGAATCAAGTATAGGTACATTTTGGTTAAATGCTTATTAAAATATTATTAGAAGTTATTAAAGATATATTTGGAGACAATATGTGTTTAAAATACATTTAATGACTTTAACTCTTATCTCAAAAACATTTCAAGAAGTGGAGACATCCTACGAGTCTTTAAAAAGACATAAAATGGCAATGAATCCAATGAAACTGAAATGTATAATTTTGAATAAATAAAACATGTAGCAAAAATATCACTGTCACTGTTACTGTCTTCCCGTTCATCATTGATTTGCTCGAGCGGGCACCAGTAACATCTCCATATGACCTGTCTCATGCAAGGAGAGCCCAAGGGCACCTGCTTGTTCCAGGGACATAAAGAGCCTAAAAATACTTCTAAAAATTACAAGTATTCAGAGAAAGTTATGTTTTTTTAAATATTCCTTGATAAACTGAGCACTTATGATTTTCTTAAACTATGGAATAAAAAGTCATATGATGACTACTAGGATATCTGATACTAGAATATCTCGGGAAACTACATTGCATAAAATATATGCAATTTTATTTGATTTTGAAAACAATTTTTTTTTTACTTTTTTGGGGGTCATTCCCGGTAACGGCTCAGGGTTATTCCTGGCTCTTCACTCAGGAATTGCTACTGACAGTGCTCGGGGATCATATGGGATGCTAGGGATTGAACCCAGGTAGGCCACCAGGATTGCCCAGGTAGGCAAGGCAAATGCCCTACCCACTGTGCTATCGCTCTGGCCCCTGATTGGTGAAATTTTAACTTACAATTATAATTCATATCAGGCTCTCAGAGGATATTTTAAAATTTTATTATTTAAATAGTTCCTTTAAGATCACAACAGAATTCCTATATGATTCAAGTAGAAAAGTACTTCACTTGCAAGTATATGTAGATTTTTTTCAAAAATTCACATTAAAGTACCCAATGTCATTTTCTTTAACAAATGTGAAGAAACATTAAAGACCATCTCAACAACATGACCTTTCCATAGAACTTAGCAGGGAAAACCAATATGGTATTAGATTTTTTTTCAATTTTTTAACTGAATCACCATAAGATACATAGTTACAAAGCTGTTCATATTTGTATTTCAGTCATACAATGTTCCAAGATTTATCCCTACACCTGTGTACATCTAACACCAATGTTCCCAACTTCCCTCCCAGCATTCTAGACACCCCCCAATTCTCCCTCTGCCTGTGTCTATGGCAGATACTTTTCTTTCTTCACTTTCTGTTTCCTTCTTTCGCTTCTCTCTCACTTTTCTTTTGGGCAGCATGGTTAGCAATACAGGTGCTGAGAGATTGTCTTGTTTGCTTCTGTATGTACATTCAACATGTAGTTATTATTTAGAGTGATAATTTCCAATAGTCATTGTCGTAGTGGTCCCCTCTACATCCCAACTGCCTTTCCCCAGCACTTGAGGCAGGCTTACAGCCATGGACCATTCCTCTAGGCCCTTGTTTTTATTGTCCGTAGGTATTAGGTGTCATATCCCACAGTGAGTGTAATCATTCTACATCCCTCTCATTCGGACTCAATTCATTCAGCATGATACTCTCCATGTCCATTCATTTCTAAGCAAATTTTTATCTTTTTTTTCTTTTTTGTGTCACACCTGCAATCAATGCTCAGGGGTTACTCCTGGCTCTTCAATCAGAAATTACTCCTGGCAGTGCTCAGGGGACCATATGGGATGCCTGGAATCGAACCCGGGTAGGCTTGTGCAAGGCAAACGCCCTACCATGTGGACTATTGCTCTGGACGCCTAAGCAAATTTTATGGCTTCATTTTAAAGCAAATATTATGACTTCATTTCTCCTTGTGGCTGCTTGTATTCATTCCATTGTGTGGATGTACCATAGTCTCTTTCTCAGGGAAACTACATTGCATTGTTCTTGGATTAATCTACACAATTTTATTCTAAAAGATTTTTAGTTTTTAAATAGAGCCATTTAATTCTAAAAAGACACTCTATTCTACCATTTTAGTCTAAAAGCCTGGAAACGACTGTGCTAGTGGGGATGTAGTGAACAAAGAAGCCACATCCACTACTAGTTCAGTTTCTATGAAAATACTGTGGCGACCTTAAAATTAAGAATTGAGTTTACATATGACACAATGATTCTGCTTCTTGGCATCTACTGCAAGAACACAAAAATGCTAAGTTAGAAAAAACATTGCACTTCTGTGTTCATAGCAGCATGACTTGCTATAGCCAAGATCTGGAATCAACAACAAATGTCCTAGAACAGATATGTGGAGAGAGAAATTGTGCTGTATATATGAGGACTATAACAGCAGAATAGTATTGAGCTATAAAAGAAATACTGGAGTTCATTATAACTTGCATGCAACTGGAGGGCTTCATGCTGGGAAAAGTAAATACAAATGGAGAAGGAAAAAAATACTGAATGCCCTTTACCATCTGTAGTATATAAAGACTCATAGTGAGAGTTATAAACAGCCAATGACAAATGGACCCTACAAGACTGTCTACAAGAACTGAGTTTGCTAAATGAAGGTGCAGAGGAGAGGAAGGACTTACAGACACTGATGAAGGAAAGATGATTGTGGTACAGCAACTTTGTATTTCTGAAACTTTAACAATGTTAAAAATTATGTAACTCAATTTTAAAAGCTTTCAAATTATAAAGAAAAATATCTTTCTCTCAAGCCACTTCTTCATTTTATTTACTTCCTTGCTTTGTTTTGATACATACATTGAGGTTTCTTAATATAAACCTAGAATTATCAAAAATAATCTTTTAAATGTTATAGGAAAGGCCTAACTAGGGTTTGTTTAAGCTGGAATTAATTTTTTCATTTAAGAATATGAGGATTTACCTGGAGGCACTATAACATGACTGAAGGCAATTTCATTTGGCTTAATATGATCCTCTAAAAATGACTAGGCAGCTTTTCACCAATATAAAATATATGAAACTACCTAATATACATCAGATATCTATAAATTGGTACATATAACTACTCAATACAAGCAATAATATTAATTACAATTACTATTCAGACCAGTATTACACAGTATTACAAACTGATTATAAGTATTACAAGGGGGTCATGGGTGACAATTTTCTAAGTGGGGGCCCATGATAGCAGATGAGAGAGTCATCTTAAAGGACAAGGGGGTGCTCTGAAGAGAAACAAGATGGGAGGGGGACCACATTCACCAAGCAGGCAAAGGAAAGCCTATTTACACATGTGACCACGAGCCCTCCTTCAAAATTGTCTTTGGGTTTTAATTTTCTTTTTACATTCTCAGCATGTTGAATCTTCTCTATTTCAGTGTAGACATGTAAAAATAAACTTGCAAAGAGATTTTTCTTCCAATTTATATTACTCTTCTCCTTACTGTCTTAGAAAGGGCAAGAAAATATATTTTATGCTTATTTCCCCTGTTTCCAGTATCCCCTCTACTTTCAAACCTCTTAAGTTAGAGTTTTATAATACAGCTCTCATTACTAACTTCCCTGCATAGACGGCTCCAAGCCAATCAAAAGAAAATTTAAGTAACTATAACAGATTTCATGTCTTGATATGAAATAATGATAAATAAAATTTTCTTTTTCCTTTCACATATTTATGTAGATTCAGTTCTTTCAACCAGTCAATGCTTATTTCTTGGTCATCAATGTTCCAAACTTATTTGTACTTCTAATGATATTAAGACAAAATTAGAATCAGTTCTCATGAAGTTTGCAATCTATAGGCTGTATTTCAAATTATATTTTTGTTTACATGCAGTTGTGCCTATAGCTATGATTAGACAAAATGATCTGTTATACTGGTTAAGTAGCAAAACTTCTGCTGAATGTGACATTGCAACTTAGCTAACTATAAGAGGAAATTTATCAGACGGAAGTAAGAAGAGTTCGGAAATGAGTGGAGATCACTAATTTCTTTCTTTGTAGATCATATAAGGGACATCTTGCTCCTAGATAGACAAGACCCTGATAATCAATAACCCAAGTAAAGTTGTTTTAACATTCACTGGCCCTAAGGGATGCTGAACCAGAGACTCTCAGACATGGGGCTGAGCTGCTACTTGCTCTCCCTGTGCCTAGCTGCTCATGAGGCGCCCGGGAGGCATGGCGGGTTCTAGCCCTGGCCTGTGTCCCCAGCAGAGCCTCACAACAAGCCAGACGACCCCCCCTACTCGATGGGGGGCGGCGTTTTCCACATCCGGACTTCCCTCTAGTCACAACTCTACCCTGCAGACCAGACTATCACAGCCCGGCTCACGCGGCCGCTAGCGGCTGTGCAGTTCATCAATAAATGCTTTATTTAGAGGTGACTACAACAGCATGCCACCCGTATGGCAAGCCTGGAAAGCTGCTCGTGTTGTATTTGATATGCCAAATACTAGTAACATTTATATTAGGTCATTCCATGACCTAATATAATTGTTTGAGGCTCTTTATGTTCCTGGAGCAAGTGGATGCCTTTGGGTTCTACTAGCATGAGACAGGACATATGGAGATATTACTGGTGTCTGCTCTAGCAAATAGATGATGAACGGGAAGATAGATAGTGGCCCTAAGGTTTATCTTCATGTCTCTAAATTAGGAACAGTGCCAAGGCCTGGTAAGTAAGCAAAATAAAATTTTACAAATTAGCCATAACTTTCAGATTGGATATAGTGAAATTTATATATCAGCACATCCAATATACAGATATTTTCACCAATATAAAAATACGACACTACCTAATATACATTAGATATCTATAAATTGTCTGGTACATATTACTACTCAATACAAGCAATATTAATTACAATTATTACTCTGACCAGTATTACAAATTGATTATAAGTATTACAAGGGAGTCATGGGTGAAAATTTTCTAAGTAGGGGCCCATGGTAGACGAGAAACTTGTATGAAAAACTTCAACAAGTTTCTTATCTGCTGAGAAACTTGTTCTCTCTCAATATTTTAAAAGTGTTCAGCAGAGCCAAGAGTGACATCTGAGCATTTCCTGGGTGTGACCCAAAAAGCAAAAAAAAAAAAAAAAAAAAAAAAAGGTATAGCAAAGTCTTGGGCTGGTGATCCTTTCTGGCTTGAATGTAAAACATGCCTTGCAGGAGGATGTATTTATGCATGGGAGCCAATCTGAGGTTAGGTAAGCTCTACTATAGTGTGGAGGTTGGCATTGGATCTTGTTCTTTATATTCAAAGTTGAAACTCTGTAGCTTCGAAATATACTAAAGTAATTTAGGTGTTTTCCACCCTTGGTCTTTTCCTTTTTCATGATTAGCCTTGTTTAGTCTTCATCATCATAACCTCACCTTTGAGCTAGCAGCTTCTGTCTCCTTGAATATATTACGTTTCTGTGACCTCTAGCTTTTCTCTCAATAAAAGTTTTTTTTTTGCTTTTTGGTCAACCTGGCAGTGCTCATGGCTTACTCCTAGCTCTGCATTCAAGATTTATTCCTGGCATTGCCCATGGGATCATATGGGATGCCAGGAATCAAATGTGGGTTGGTCGTGTACAAGGCAAATGCCCTACCTGCTTTTCTATCACCCTGACCCGTCTCTCAATAACACTTTACATTGCAGAGGACAGCTTGCGAATCTATCACCTGCCAGCTTTTATTCTGAGTCTATCTTTTCCCCTTGCATTTTTCTGTCATTAATTTGGTAGGTGAATGATCAAAAGTGGAAGCCTAGCCTGTCTGAGACAGACAGTGAAGTCAAGTGATAAACTCTAAATATCTACAGGGCTAGCCACAATGTGTAAAAAGAAGAAGGAGAGAGATGCATAGACAGAGTCAGAGAGAGAAATAGAGGAAATGGGGCTACCTCAATGGCAGGTAGTCTGGGGGGTGGACGGGAGGGGTGAGGTACATTGGTGGTGGAAATGGGGCACTGGCGGAGGGATGGGTGCTGGAATACTGTATTACCAAGAACCAATTATGAACACCTTTGTAATTGTATGTCTCACGGTGGTATAATAAAAAATTAAAAAAAATCAAATCAAATACCAGTCTTAATTTCTGTATATTTGGCTCTCACTTTTGAATGTTTGTTTCTTCTATTGTAGCCATATAGCAAAATATAAAATGATTGGTATCTAAATCCATCCCATTCTATGAAGTTGTACACTCATTAACAATTGTTTGCTATTAATACCATGTCCTTTATTCATCAGAAAATGACAGGTATTTCCTAGTAACTACCTGACCAACCATGATGGACTTTTATGGGCCATTAAAAGCTACCTTTCAGGATTCAAAGACCACATTTCCCTTCTTTACAAAAAAGGACAATTCAAGGAACACAAATTCTGGCCAGGTTGCAAAACAAATGTGAGAAATTGTTCAGTTTTCACTACCACTGACATCTTCTCAATTGCAGCAGATAAACTAGATCAATTAGGGATTTAGGGGTCATTCTTGCACACAGACTGTGTGAATCTCCTCTGTATTATCTCCCTGGTTAGCATGTCTACTGCTGAAGCTAGATCCCAAATGTACTTTATATGCTGATGTCTCTCCTTTTTTCTTCTAAATATACAAAAGCCATGGAAAGTATTCATTACTCCTAACTTTTTTTTGGGGTCACACCCAGCAATGCTCAGGGGCTACTCCTGGCTCTGCACTCAGGAATTACTCCTGGTGGTGCTCGGGGACCATATTGGATGCCAGGGATTGAACCCGGGCCGACATGGGCCAGCCATGTGCAAGGCAAATGCCCTACCCGCTGGGCTATCGCTCTTCCCCCTCATTACTCTTAACTGTATAGAGGGAAACTCATAAAAGTAATTTCAGTTTTTCTGGGCCATATTGGAACCATGAACCCTTTGAAACAATGAGGTTAGTGGAGCAGTGCCCACACTGCAGGGCAAATGGGAAAATCACATGACTGAAGAAAAGGTTCCCTGGGCAGTTACAAACACTGACAAGTTATTTCATCAAAAGAGCTAAATCTTGCACATTTTAAATTTTACTATAAAAAACTGCCTTCTCTGGATACACAGAGATAATTCAGGACTTAATACACTTGCTGAGCATGTGGTTGACCCTAATTGCATCCATGGCACTGCATATGGTCCATGAGTACCACCAGAGAGATATCCAAGCATAGTCTAGTGTAACTCTGAGCAGAAAGTCAGGAAAATGACCAGAACAGAAAAATGACCACACCAGGCTAGTGTGACCCACTGTCCAATTAAAATGTTCTACTTGACTAGGTGTGAGGAAGTCTAGGAGCTAGAACAGAAGTTTACAGTAATAGAACTTGAATATTTGCAGCTAGTTTGAGAACTATCCTGGGTATGCATGTTAACAGATTTGGCATAACCCTAAACCACATTGTTGGTACTAGAAGTTGGCAGTGTAGATTCTAATGGACGCAAACTTGATACACCACCCTTGCCTTCACTTTTATCACTTGCTTTCCCGTTGTTCATTGATTTGCTTAAGTGGGCACCAGTAACATTTCCATATGTCCTGTCAAATGCTAGTTTAGTCCAAGGGCAACTGCTTGCTCCAGGAACATGAAGAGCCTCAAACCATTCCTTCAGGTCATGGGAATGAGGTCTATAATTGTTACTGGTTTTTGTCATATCAAATATGACACGGGTAGCTTGACAGTCTCTGCTGTGCAAGTGGGATACCTTTAGGATTGGGAAAGATCAGCTCTTCTGCTGGGTGGAGCTCTGATGAGCTGTGGAGTCTGGATGTTGAAAATGGCAGCCCTCATGATGTGGGGGGTTCCTCTGGCTTCTTGAGAGGCTTTGCTGGGATAGCAAGCCAGGGCTAGAACCTGCCCTCCCTCCTGGGGACCTCATGATTAGTTGGGCACAGGGAGAGCCAGTAGCAGCTCTACCCCATGTGTCTGAGTCCCAAGGTTCCCTTAGACCCTTGCCTTAGACACACACAAATAGTGGAATTTTTACAATAAGCTGGAAAAAGAGTGGGACAGTATTATTTCTTATATAGGGTTGGGCAAATTCTGGAAGCTATTGCATGTCTGTCTATATGTTAGCCTGTATGCAAATGAATTCTTAGTTGACTTAGCATGAGCGTTAAAGACAAGGAAAAGTGACACCAATAAAACTTGGCCTCTCAGGGGCCGGGCGATAGCCCAGCGGGTAGGGTGTTTGCCTTTGCACGCCGCCGCCCATGCCGGCCAGGGTTCGATTCCTGGCATCCCATATGGTCCCCTGAGCACCGCCAGGAGTGATTCCTGAGTGCAGAGCCAGGAGAAACCCCTGAGCATTGCCGGGTGTGACCCAAAAAGCAAAAAAAAAAAAAAAAAACCTTGGCCTCCCAGCTTTGACAGCATTTAAGATTTAGGGCAAAGACATGTATCTGTTATCTGTTAGTACTAAAGAGGATGATATGTTTTCTGGCTCATTCACAGTCTAGCAATAAACTAGGCAGTACTAGGAACTGTCAGCATACTCAGAGAGAAAGAACACGGGGGAAAGATACTTCCTGTTTTTAATTTAGAGCTGTCTTACTCATATAAGTCCCTACAGTACCCATTTCCTGATGCAATCTATCTGTTTGTCCAAAATAGAACTTTACACTTGTCTTTTACTCCTGTATAACATTACAGATGTGCCTTTAGCTGACTGGAATTTATAAAGAACGGGTACAGCAACCACCTTTAAGATGTTTTCGGTACATGAAGTAATCCACACGGGAAATGAAGTGGATGAAGTCATCTGTGCTATTTTTACAGTACTTCTTTCTGACAAAACCTGGAATTGGACACTTTTTATTTTACAAATGGGACATGTTTTGAGGACCAGAACTAGTGGTATATGTCATGTTTCTTATTTTCATTTAACATGGTAGACTTATTTGTCTCTGTCCTGAGGGCACTGTCATGAACTGTTGATTTGTGGCAGGACAGGGCAGGGAAGCAAATGTATTCAGGATCTTTCTTTGCCAAGGAAAAGAAATGAAAGTAAAACCTTTTAGTAAGTCCTTAAGTCCTGGAGTATCAGTCTGTGACCTTCTTCTGCTGAAAATTTCTGAAATTTCCATTATGACCTTTCATATAGCTCATGACAAATTTCAAACAGAAAAAGTAGTCAAGCAATGAAAAAAAAATAAAGAAGAATGTAAATATTTGTTGACCAAAGTTTTATGTATGCCTATCTTTCTTTCCTCCTAAGATGATTCAAAGTTTTCCTTTAAAGCTCATTTAATCATTGGCTGCTAACCATTAATGAATCAGCTTTAAATCCAAATGACTTCAAGAAAAGTAAGAGATGGGATTTAAAGTTAAAACAATCATGATATCAAACATGCTAAGTCTATATTTAAAAAAAAGTACAATCTTTCCCATTCATTTATTCTTTAAACTGCTTTTCTAAAATAAGTGTCACATATGGGGGTTTCTTAGCTGGGGAAGCTGGTGCTTACCAGTGAGTGCTACAGTGATTGGCCTGGGCATGCTGAGGGGACAGTGAAGTGCTGAGGATCGAACTAGGGACCTCAAACATGCTAAGGCTGTGCTCTACCACTTGAGCTATTTCCTGGACTTGTAAATGGGCTTGTTTGGCGGTAATTTTATGTTCAACAGAAAACACATATTATATAGACAGATTAGCACTGTGTGGAAGTCATGAATTGAAAGTGCTAATGGCTCTCACTGCTTCTACAACCTCACCTAATTTCAAAGGAAATTAAGTTATCAATGTCTTTCTGAATATGCTTTTCTTCTGAAAATATGAGCTAAGGCTGGAGAGATAGTATAGAGCATAGAGGACAGAGAACACTAACCTTTCACAGAGAACACTCACAGTGGTTAGTGGTCACTAACCTGGTTTAACCCTGGCACTATAAATGGTTTCTTTAAACCTTCAGGATTGATCGCTGAGTGCAGAGTCAGGAGTAAGCCCTGAGTACACCACTGGGTTTAATTTATGAACAAAGATAATACATGATGCATTTATATATATAAATTATAAGTTATGTGTACCAGCTCAGGAATCATGACACAATAGTAGTTACACTGTGTCATAAAAATACTTTCTTTTTATATAGTTTTCCTATATATTTCCAAACAAAATAATCCAGTTTGTTTTAATTCACTTGATCACTTGAATCCAATATTGAATTCAATCTTGATCACTCCAATATTTTCCTTCGTAACATTGACCATCAACCTTTAATCCAAGGATGTTATAAAATAAATAGTCCAGACATATAGCACCTCAGATCAAATTCAAGGGCTTTGATAAAGCATTGCTGTTACCTAGATTGCCAGCAGCAGAGTTAAAAGTAAGAGTTAGATATTCAGTTGAATTTCTCTTATTTTTCCTTTTGCTGTTTATTTACATTTAAAAAAATCTTTGCTCTTTGCTTATTCTCAAATGATAAATATGTTATTTTAATTTTGCAAAAAATTCCTCCACCCTGGTCTTCACAGTCCATTTTATGCATCTGCCTTAGCACTGAATTTTTTAATTCTGTTTATGACAACACAGACACCCATATCAGCAAGTCACACATTTATAGAGCACACTGAAGATTTGTTCTGCTCTAGAGCACTCACATAAAAAAGGCTTACTTTTGTTTATAAAATTGTAAGTTGATTGCTGATTTTTTGCTACAATCTATATGGCAATTAATTTTTTATATGAGACACATTGAACACAATGACATGATTTGTGACACAGTGATATTACATCTCCCTTTGCCACCTCTCCTGACACAGAACCAAATAGATAAAATCCATTTCACATATTTTAAGCTAAAGTCAGAATCAACAATCCCTTCAAGGACCTTCTTAACTACTCTACTCCATTTTTGTTTTGTCTTTGCTTTGTGAACACACCCAGTGGTGGTCAGTGGTTACATCTGATTCTGCACTCAGAGGTCAATCCTGGTATTGGGGATTCCATCACATTTGGCAGGATGGAAGGCAAGTGCCTTATCTGATGTTCTATTGCTCCAGCTCAGCTTCTTTGCCCATTGAACAAGTCCTGCTCCTTCTTACACTCTCTAGATTTCTACTGTCCCCAGATATATTATATAATATTTTATGTCGCTTTAAAGTTAAGGGTCTTGCCTGTGAGGGTTAACAGTCTTCATGTACATATATATATATATATATATTACATATATGTATATATACATATATATTGACTTTTATTTAAAGCCAAGAACCACTATCAAGACTTCAATTCATGAACAATAAACATTTGCTATGAATTGGTAACTTCCCTGGGAAACTTTAAAACTTCTCTAGGTTTCAAATAATCTTCACTATTTCCCTATGGGACATTCAGAAATAAACAAAAGGAGCAGCAAATTTTATTTCACTTAAGAGTAAAAGCTCTATGGATATCTACCAGAAGATAATACTTATCACATAAAGTTGAACCTGCAATGTTGGTTAAATCACCATAAGGAATCTATCTATGAATCAGGTTTGCTTTCAATTTATTATTATTACAAGCAAAGATTGATCTGAATCTAGAATCTTCAACAATCCTTTAGTGGGTTCACACTCCAAGCCACACAGTGTCTGGGCAGCGGGAAAACTGTTCTCAGCAGAGTCCCTGATATTCAGGTGCACGTTTTCACAAGGGAAGATAAACAATAAGCTCATTAACAAGCTGATATAGAAACTCATTTTAGGTGCTAATAAGTTCTGTGGAAAAGATGAAAGATTCACATGCAAGATAATGAATGGAGTAATTTCCTCTAGGAAAAGACTTTCTCAGGAAACATTGGAATTAAGAACAGAGGATAAGATGATGTGATATAAGCACCAGTGATTCACAAAGTGACTGATATGGTCTGGGTGTGCGGAAGGGTAGTAGCTTTAAGTACAGTGCAGTGTAGGGCTACTTTATTTGTTTAAAAGGGCATATTTCCAAGGGTGATATACCTTCCTTGTTTCATATATCTGCAAAGGTGGTAACTGAGCCCAGGAGATATGAGAAAGTGACTAGATCAGTCTATTGTCTATGCTTTAGGAAAAGAAGTAATGCTACTATAGATTGGGGGAACCCTCCAAAAAGTGCATAGAGAGTTTGAAGTTCCCTCCTGGCAAAACTCAGTCAACTAAGCAAGAGGGTTCCGTGCAGTTTATTTTCAATGGGGACTATATGACATTTGACAAGCCTCCTAGGGTATACAGAGGGGTCAAGAGGAGAAATCGTAAGAATAGACGTGTACAATATGAAGTTAGGGAAAAACAGTCTGAAAGGAGCCAGTAGAGAAGAAACAAAGTTGGAAGTGCCACAGTCAGCGAAGTGTTGAGAAACTGTACGCTAGTGCCTGGGCATTCTATTGCACATTGAAGGGTCATTGACCAGGTCTGGTAGTGCGAACTGCTGCCAGGGACTTTCCCATGAGTCTCTTGGGACTTTGAAGGATACAAAAAGAGCTTGGGCTCACGGCCCTACAGGGTTATATTGGCAGTGCCGGGATGGATGACGGTGCTCTGCCCCGTGCTCTGGCACTATTATTTATTTATGGCATAGTTGAAAACCACTCTTCAAATATGCTCTTCAAAACAACTTGCAATATGAATTTTTGGAATTGAATCCATTACCAAGTCTAAGCTTTTTGGAAAAGGATACCTTTTCTTCTTGTCTGCATTCTTTTCTAGAAATCTTAAAATATTCCTTTAGCCCTTCCGCAGCTCATAAAATAGGATGATCACTTTACATGAATTGCAGGTTCTAATCCACATAAGGCAGTGTGACATGATTTTGTTCGTTATCAAGAAAAACTATATGATCACTTGTAATAAGTCTATCCAAACTCAAGACTGCGCAATGCATGTGACAATGCTCATTGAACTCTTGACACTGGCTATAAATGCATTAGCATCTCCATTGGCTTTATAAAGCCATAATTTACATTTACGTTATGCTTTTAAAAGATGTTTGTCATAATGAACGGGCTTTTCTCTTGCTAGCGAGGAGCCAAATATCCTAATGCCGAAGTTTTGTATAGATTGCTATCACACTTCTTTTTCTCACTACAGAAAAATGCACATTTTAGCCCACTAGCGGATGCAGAGCTAAGGAACTGAATTAAACTTCCTAATGCATACAACCCTGAAGTGTAACATTTGACCCAGTTCAGTCTTCAAAGGCAGAATATAAGCAGCAGATTGAAATTAGGACATAAAGTCTATGGGGACACGGCATAGATGGGCCAGAAATGACACTTCTGTGTAATAGAGGTGCACATGTGACTTCATCTTGAAGACGTTTTCCTCATTTTTGAGACACTTCTCTGTCCTTTGCCCCACAGTCTCATTTTCATACCCCTGTTCGCCATGCATTCAAGGTCTGTTGGCATGGTTGCTTTCATTCTTTTCATCAAAACTATAATATCTTCCAATCTTCCAAGTTTGAGAAAAGGTCCCACTTATCTCTGTGTTTCCAGTGTTTTCTGTAGGGAACAATGAAGTTCACCACATGTGTGGGATGTGTACCTCAAAAAACTTCTACTTCATGCAATATGATATTGTTGAGGAAAAAAATTAGTGGGTGAATTGAAGATTTCGATCACTTAGCATCCAAGTGGAGAAATCAAAACTCTGTCATCCATCGTGGCAAGCAATAGGCTGCCTGATAAAGAGGGCTTCTTCCCAGACTTGACTTCTATATTTCTTGCAAGGACAGGAGAGAAGGAATTTGATTGCTGCTGCTCTGAATTGCAAAGAACAAGACCACCTAAATGTCTTCTGCCTTTGGGATAACAAAGCCACAAACTTTAAGTTAGAGTTAGAATTAGATCAAGAGCTTATCATTCCACAACTAGCTTCATATTTAGGTAGCTACTCTATGATGTACAAGCTCTCTATTAAGTTGAAATATTCACTGCCTTTTCCCCCAGATTTTCCGTGGGCTCTCATAAAATGGTTGTAGATAACGCTGTGAAATATACCAGGAATTTAGTCTTGTCATGGACACTTCATCTCCTCTCAGTCCTATTAATCCTTTTGGCAAAGCAAACGTTTTTATTTCTTCCACTTGTATACATTCCTGGACACTGCATTCAATTGGGCCACTCTTCTGAGTTCCAAAGGCATGCTAAAATATCTTATTAGATAGTTTAGTAGAAGCACAGATGACTACCCAGAATCCTGGTTTGGGACAAAACGATTCAACTGCCATCATAAAACTATGTAACATTCATCTTAGTATCTCTTTCCAGGTATGTAAAATTCATATATTGATTTTATTACTATGAATGGAAGCATCATAATGTACTATAATTTTGATGTACTAATCTCTCCTATCTTGGACATGAAGATAGGAAAAGACATTTTAAGCTATATTTACTGTCAACTTCAAAAAAATTGGAAGACACAATTATGTCTTTATTAAGCTTTTATTTTTATTTTTATTTTTATTATTATTATGTCTTTATTAAGCTTTTCTGGCTTAATAAACATCTTCAAGCAATAGCACAGAGCAGGGATTTAGGCCTCATCATGATTGCATACTATGCTTTTATACCTGTACTGACAAAAAACTAGCCAACTTCTGCATTTATAACAAAGGAAGTTAGAAAATGTATTTGTGTTTGAAAATAAAAATATAGATATATTTTTATTAATATTATTCTTATAAATAATAATTTTGAACTGAGAGGTAGTAAAAACTAGAAAAAGTAGAGATATCAACCATAAGCATTTTACTAAGGAAAAGACAGTTGTTTAATAAAGCGATTTTCCCAGGCAGAAATAAGGTCACAGGAGAATAAAACATGTCAACTCTATTATTTATTCAGTAGATCTTTTTCCCTACAGAGGACTTAAACTAATGATGTGGTGATCTGGGTTTTATGTGTATACATTTGTATGTTTGTCTGACCGTGGGTAGTTTTATAAGATATTTATTTTACATATCTTCTCTAGCAAGTGTGAAATATGAGACAATTGATGTTTTTAGGCATAGGGTGGACAATTATGAATGGTAATAAAATTTTGTTTAATCTATAGCATTTGTATGGTTCTAAGTATGCAGGCAAGATATACCCATAAAACTGAAAATTGTCTATGAGTGGCTGAACATTGAGAGTATCATGCTGAGCAAAATTAGGAGAAAGGCAGGTATAAAATTACTACATTCATTTGTGGGATATAAAAATATATTTTGAGACTAATATCCAAGACGAGGCAAAACAGGATCAGGAGGACTTGTTAATGGTTGGAATCTAGCACAAGTGTGTGTGGGACAAAGGTTCAGTAAGATAGAGAGTGACCAGTTTCCAACAATAGTTGGAAATGGTAATGCTAGACGAGAAATGCATATTGGAAGTCGGTAAAGGTATAAACATGATAACCCCTCAGTGTATGTACTGCCAACCACAATGTATATAAGATGAGAGAGAGAGAGCAAAGAAGAAAGGAGAAGGAGAAGGAGGAGAAGGAGGAGGGGGAGGAGAAGGAGGAGGAGGAGGGGAAGGGGAAGAGGGAGTGGAAGGGGAAGGGGAAGAGGAAGAGGAAGGGAAGGGGAGTAAGAGAGGAAGGTATCTGTTTTCTAGGGCACACAGCTAAACCAGACCATATATATTTTTGTTGTGGAATATTACAGCCATAGAAATCATTCAGAGACTTCTTCCCAGAAACAGCAAGGGCTAAAACATCAATACACCTGCATTTTACAACATGGGGTTTTCCAAGTAGCAAAGGTGCAAACAACTACCTAGAAAATAGATTTCTTTGCTTCAAAACAGACTTTTCAGCTCCAAAACAACCAATTTACAAAAAGTCATTTGCACTTCTTCAAGTTTCTAGACAGTGTGGCAGGCTTCAGCAACAGTTTTACCTTGGATAATTATTGGTAGCAACAGAGCTGGAAATGGGGAATCATGGAGGAGCCCCGGAAAAAGGGCACTTTTATACTGGTGTCAACATTTAGACTGACAAACGATGTTTGCTGCAGCTTGCTTCTCAGGGAATGTAGACTGTTAGATCACTTAAGGAATAAAGGATGGTTTGAACTGAGAAGTCATAAACTCAAGCTTAATCAATCATACTGCATTTCACAAATTACACCCAAGCACTCAGATAAAGTGTGTTAGTCTGAAAGACTTGAATTTATATAAAATGGTTCTCCAATGAAAGCTTTCTCTTTTACCATCTCTAGCACCACTTCTAAATTCAGAGATTATTTCTCATTGATTCTTACTTGTTATAGCCCAACTATGTAAGAATTAACCTCCTGTCTGGTTTTGTTTCTCTAAATTTTTTTTCACAAAACTGCCAGTGGGATCAATTTATTCAAAGTTGTTAAAGCCCTAAGTTTAAGACATGAGCCATAAACTTTTGGGTAAAAAAAAGGTAAAAGATTCCTTGATGTAAACCATGATAACAATTTTTTCCATTTTAATTTGACATCAAAAGCAGAGATAACACAAGCAAAAATAATCAAGAGGGAATATGTGAAACTCAAAACTTTCTGCATAGCAAAGAAAATTATCATCAAAATGAAAGGCAGCCTACAAAGAGAGAAATATTTTCAAGTGATTAATATGAGAGATACATTAATACCTAAGTATATATTAAAAATATGATCAGAGGAACTAAATGTAAATTTTCCCAGGGAGCACATATAAATGATCTCCAGGCACATGAAAGGGTGTTTAACATTACTAATATTATGGAAATCTGAACTAAACCTACAGCTATTATCCAAAGAGTTAACAAGTGTCAGAAAGGATGCAAAGAAAAAAGAGCACCCTGTTGAATAGTTGATGAGAACTTCAATTGGGGTAGCCATAATTTATAAATCAAAATAGCGGCAAAGACTTTGCTTCAAAATTTAAAACTAGTAAAGTTAACACTACTGTATTATGTAGTTTTCCTACACTCTAAATTTTAGAACAAGGAAATAAAAACAGTATCAAAGAAATTGTTTATTACAGCAGTAGTCACAATACCCAAGAAATGGGGGAATGTATGAACGTTATTGCATCATGAGAAAGGAGGAATTCTGTTTCCATGACTGAAGTTGGGAGAACTAAACTTCAGTCATGGAAATGAAAGAGTTTGAATAAAAAATACTGCATGAGGGGTCTGAGCAAAAGCACAGCGGGTAGAACATTTGCCTTGCACATGGCCAATCCTGGTTTGATCCTAGGCATTCCATATGGTCCCCCAGCATCACCAGGAGTAATTCCTGAGGGCAGAACCAGGAGTAACCCCTGAACATTGCAGGGTGTGACCCAAAAAGCAAAAAAAAAATAGTGCATGAAATTACATACAGAATCAATTTATTAATCTATAGCGCTAGTCAATATGGCTAATCTATATACTACTTGAAAGTTTTCTCTTCATATTTCAAAACATTTCAACGTTTTTACTTTGTATAAATAATATTTTTCAAAATCTGAATAAAAATCAAAGAACTTGTAAGTAAATTTCAAAAGTTTAAAGCTATTAAGCCTCTCCTATGACTGATTACAGAGAGGTCCTGCATTGAGTACTACTAGGAAACATGATTTGCCAAGCTTCTCCTGTGAAATCCTCTCTATTTGCTCAATGCAAATAATGAGAGGTCTTTATGATTATAATCATTATTTCTTTAAATTATAGATATTCCATATCATTTTAACTGAAGTAATGCCAGTTTAAGTGACTAATTTTTGAAAGGTACAGTTTTATACTTCTTTAAGTTTAGTTTTCAGACTACAGCCACTGATGATTATCAAAATTCCTCCTCCCTACCTTAAAAAAGTCTTTTAATTCTTTGAGATTTGGTTTCAAATACCTTTGCTATACTCAGCCCTGTGACCTGAGAACATAGGTTTGTTCCAGTTGTGAATTCCTTGCCTTTGCTTCTTTTCATTCCCACATAGGTATGAGTTCATCCAATATTTATTATTCCTTTTGACTAATATCTCAAAGAACCTCCGGCTCCGGGCACATCTCTTTGACTCCACCGTTCTCCCTGCATTAACATACGCCTCAGAGACCTGGGCCCTATGAAAGCAGGATGAGAATGCTTTCGGGTCTCCCAGAGAGGAATCAAAAGAGTTATGCTTGGAATATCATGCCTCACTCAAGTGAGAGAAGGAATCCGGTTTTCTGACCTCCATTGCTATTCCAGAATCAGGGATGCTGTCTCGTTTGCCAAGGCATCGAAAATCAGATGGGCTGGACAGGTAATGCGATTTGGAGACAACCGCTGGACTAGAGCCATTACCGACTGGATCCCACGGGATGTCAAAAGATCACGTGGCCACCCACCTACAAGATGGTCAGACTTCCTTGTAAAGACCCTGAAGGAACGGTTTGAGGCTCTTCATATTCCTGAATCAACCAGATGCCATTGGGTTACATTGGCACGTGATAGGGTCCAATGGAAATGTTACTGGCGCCCGCTGGAGCAAATCGATGAATAACGGGATTCAAGTGATCAAGTGATCAAGTGACTAATATCTCTTAGCTGATACCCTCCTGACCCACCCAAATTGTTAAGGAATAATGCTGTTTTTGTGATAGGTACAAGGTCTGCTTATTACCACAATTAAATTCTTATGGTTGACGGCATATTTAGCAATGCAAAGGTGTTGATTCATTTCATCAGAACAATGGACTCCAGTCTATTATCCTTTTGTCCTTCATGTTTTACTTCATGCATCTTGATAAAGAGTCTACATGCGTTATTTTATTATTGTGTACCCCTTCTTCCAACCAGGAAATGTTTCCATAATCATCCGTTTCATTATTGCTTGTCTCTGTCCATGGTCCAAGCTGATTCAGATACTTTCTTCTCCTTAATGCTACTTTATTAAAGACAGACAGAATTCAATGCTTTCATTTTTCATAGCTTCTCATATCTACGTACTGAATATATGAGAGCACAGTTTGACTGTAGGGAACAGGAAAGGAAATGGATAATACCAACCTAAAAATTAGAAACGGCCAGAGTGATAGTCCAGCGGGTAGGGCATTTGCTTGCTCCTGGTTGGCTCATGCTGGCCCAGGTTCGATCTCCGGCATCCTATATGATCCCGAGCACCGCCAGGAGTGATTCCTGAGTGCAGAGCCAGGAATAACCCCTGAGCATTGCCAGGTGTGACCCCAAAAAATAAAAAGAAATGAAATGAGCTATCAAAGCATGAAAATATATGAAGGTATGTTTAATGCATCACTAAGTAAATAAACCAATATGGAAGGCTACGTAGTATATAATCTACCATTTTGGAAAAGGTAAAGTCATAAAGACAGAAAAAATGACCAATAATTAGGAAGGAATCACAAGAAAATAGAGTGATTTTAAACAGTGAAATTATCTTGTATACTTAATGGTGGATGCATATAATTATACATTTACTTAGTTCAAAATGTAGGAAATAAAGAAAAACTCATGATGTAAAATTTGAACTCTAGATAAAAAAATCATGCATCAGTATAAGTTCATTGCAATAAAATGTCAATCTGGAATCTGGGGCGATAATGCCAGTTATTGGGATATATTACCAGTGAATTACCAGTGAAATAATGAGGAACATGAAGATTCGTTAATAAGTCTTGCTCAGAGGTTAGAGTAGAGTTCATTCTCTCTTTTCAACAAGGTAGAGAGACAAAAAAGTTGTATATATATAAATATATATAATGATATGTATGTAAAGATTTATATATAGATAGATATAAGAAGGTATAAAGAGAAGGTATAAAGTTACAAAGTAGTGGTGAAGGAAACGGAGAAAACAACAAGCTATGACAGACACTAATATACCTTTTTGAGGCAAGTGATTATGGATTCAAAATAAAATCTGTCAACATGAGAGTTAGTTATTCTTTGTCCAGCTGCATTGACAGAAGTACAAAAGCAAGAGCTGAATTTAACAAGTATTGGAGTGTTGTCATGGAGACATATTATGAACAGAGGGAAGACACAAGTGAGAGAGTCTGAACATAATGATGGTTCAAGGAATTTAAGCAGAAAATATGGGACTAGAGTTAGCATCTGCTAAAAGCATCTCTGTATCACTGTATCACTGTCTTCCCTTTCATCATGGATTGGCTCGAGCGGGCACCAGTAACATCTCCATATGTCCTGTCTCATTCAAGTAGAGCCCGGGGGCACCTGCTTGCTCCAGGAACATAAAGAGTCTCAAACCATTCCATCAGGTCATGGGAATGAGGTCTATAATTGTTACTGGTATTTGTCATATCAAATATGATATTATAATTAATTGGGGAATTCTGGGCTGTAACAAACTACAGTATAAATTGGAACAAGGGTACTTTTAAATGGTCTGGAAGGTAGGTTATACATGTGAAAAGTGAAGTAATGACAAGAGCTTTGCAGTTAGAGATTACTGAGGGCTATACTAAGAGCATTGCCATCAGAATGAGTTGTTGAAAAGGAGTAGAGGTCAGCATCATTTGGACAAAAGGTCAGGTAGCTCAGAGATTAGGTCACTGGAGAAAGTTAAAAAAGGCCATCCTTGCAGATATTTAAATTTTACTAGAAATCTCGTGGGCATACTAGAAAAGACACAACAAATAAAACTTATAATGAGGTTTAGTCTCACACCACTGAGAATGGCCTATCTCAGAAGGAAAGAGAGAGAGAGGGAGAGAGAAATGAGATAAAGAACCTGTCATTTAGGCAGACTGTGGGAGGGAGAGGGAATTGGGGACATTGGTGGTGGGAAATGGGTACTGGTGGAGGGGTGGGGTGCTGGAACACTATGTGACCGAAACCTCTAAACATGAATAACATTGTAATTGTATATCTCACAGTGGTATAATAAAATGTTTAATAAAAATGTATTAAAAAGATTTGAAACCATCGGTGTTGGTGGACATGTGGTGAAAAAGGGAAGTTTATTAACTGTTAGTGGGAACATCCTCCGGTTCAGGTTCAGCATCTACATAAATCAGTATAAGATAGAGTTCCCCTATGGTCTAATCATCGAACATTTGGAATCTAGCCCAATACAAAAAGTATAATTTTTATATTTAAATATATACAAAATAAAAAATATATGTACACAAAAAAAAGTTCATTGTTGCAGGACTTAGAACAATAGTCAGGATATGGAAATGACACAAATGTCCAATGACATTATCCTTGATCCTCATAATTATTTCACATATTTATGGAGATACAAAGCAGATTGACAGGGACTTCCGGCTAAACAGACAACAGCCCGACACAGTCCTGAAATAGGACGGTACTGGCAGGATCACAATCCCAGTGACCCCAGTTAAATCGCCTGGTGTTGAGGTGTTGAACTCAAGGTTTTCTTACACAAACCATAAGGAAACCTTCAATTTCACACATGAAAGGATGGATGGATAATCCTCAAGCCAAATGTCAAGTTCAGATGAAAACTTTGGTACAATATAATTTACTTTTCCAGGATGTTTTTTAGGCTCTCAAATCTTATACTACTCTTATTTCAAGCTTCCTTAAAAAAGAAAAAAGCGGAATAGGCTTTCTGCCTGATAGACATGAATGACTTACAGGTTAAAAGAAAATCACCAGTTATATGACACACAATGTACATTATAACAAAAAAGTGTAATTGTTTTGGGTCTATACTCTCTTCTGGAAAAAATATTATTTTGAAGAGATCTTATTTTAGTAATAAGACAGACTCATTAGCACTAATCTAATACATAGAAAAAGTTATACTGATCTCATGATGCACAATTGTCTCTCATAGATCATTAACAGGCATCTTATAGATCTTATGCCAGACTGCTAAAACAGAAAATTATATCCAGATATTTTGCCACATCTTCAAGAAAACAGCTAAATTCAGGCTTTGTTTCCCTACTAACACTCCTGGAATTTTACTTGTGTTATGTTTTAGTTCTTTATTGATAAATTAGACACTAAATCCAGTCATCAGGCATTTTGTTGTCAGCAATAAATCACCAGGAATTTAGGGTGGGAAGGGATTTTTTACAGAGGCATAGACCTACTACTGCATCAAATGAGAAGGGATTATTCAAAATTTTATAAGAATTGTGTGATTTTAGAAAATTAGAAAAAAGACATGTCTACTCTAAGAATTAAAACACTGTCACTTAATTTTGACAAAGAATCAAGTGCATAAAGTATTTGTTATATTACAAAGAATAATTCTAAATAATACCTTAAATATAGAACTACATCAAATGAATATCATTTAAAAGATAAGTATAACAACAGATAATGGTAGAGAAGTTTTGAAAAAAAAGTTTATTTAAAATTATCAAACATATAGTAATTTGTTTGCTACAACTGAGTAAAAGTTGTCATGGAGAAACAATAGAGCCAAAACATGCCAGTGATTTTAGTCATTGAAAAAGAAAAAAATAAAAGAGGGGGAATAAAAAGGACATACACATTTTCATGAATCAATGGGAAAATCTTCCATTGATAAGACTGCTCTATGTACTATGGACTGTACTTGTAGAACTCTTATGTAATTATACTGGCATGTATGGGTAATACTACCATTGACCACCAGTAAATTAATAAACATAATATTGCTACTTCTACCTCATATTTTATTGTACCATAACTTTATAGAGAAATTACAGGCCATTGAAGTGAATAGCTCTCAGTTCTTTAATGCTTCTTAATTTTGGGATTGTCAAATAAAGTCTTATAACAATCTGATATTTTGGGGTTGAGGGGTCACACCTGGCAATGCTTAGGAATTACTTGTGAGTCTGCACTCAGGAATTACTCCTGGCAGTGCTCATGGGACCATATGAGATGCTGGGGATTGAACCCAGGTTGGCTGCCGCAAAGCAAATGCCCTAACCACTGTACTATCTATCCAGCCCCACAGCTTTGTACTGATTATCCACCTAAAATCCATATTTAATGATTGCTTTCTACTAAGAGATATTCCAAAAAATTATGTCAGATAGAAAAACAGAAAAATTGTTTCAAAACTTTGAAAAATAATTACAATAATTATTTCAAGTTGAATAATCACAAAATATATGTTGCATTTAAAAATAAACATAGGTAGGAAAAATGAAGTTACAAAATTTGCCTATAAATGGATGGACATGGAGATAATCATGTTGAGTGAAATTAGCCAGAAGGAAAAAGACAGATATAGAATGACTATATTTCTTTGAATGTAGTCGAGACTACAGACATGCCCCATGTCTGTAGTCTCGACATAAATAAATAAATAAATATATATATATATATATATATATATACATATATATGTCTATACATATTATGATACCAAAATCTAAGGTCAGGCGATACATGGACCAGGAGGCCTTGTCAAAGGTGGAAATTACCACAAACATGTGGGAGTCAGAGGTTAGGTAAGACAGAGAAGGGAACAGTGTGCTACTAATTGTCAAAAGTGCTACCAATCTAGAACTGAGCATCAAATACAGGCAAAAAAATACACATGATAACCTCTAAATGGATGTATTAAAATCTGCAATATGTAAGAGAAGGAAGAGAGAGACAGAGAGAGAGAAAGAGAGAGAGCAAGAGAGAGAAGAGATAAAGAACCTGCCATAGAGGCTATGGGGGATAGGTGACATTGGTGGTGGGAAATGGGCACTGGTGGAGGGATTGTGCTGGAACACTATGTGACTGAAACCCGAACATGAACATCTTTGTAATTGTATATCTCACGGTGGTATAATAAAATATTAAAAAAAATAAAAATAAGCATAGTTATACCTGTGTTGTTTTTTCTGACTGCAGTATTATTGCATTAATATAGGTATACCTAACCCTAACCCTGTTCATTATTAAGGTATGTGAGGCATATTCAATTATTTCATGCCTTAGTTAGAGGCGGATGGCTTATGCCAATCCCATTCATGCTTAGGGCTTACCCGACTGTGCTCATTGATCACTCCTTCACATGTTTAGGAACCATTAGTGAAGGCAGAGATCAAACTGGAATTAGAATCACACGAAACAAGCCTCTTACTATTGTATTATTTGTCCAATCTAATACCATCTTTTTAACATTATTTTTACTAAGGTGGTTGACATATAAATGCCTCTTCTTTAATTTTTTTTATTTTATTTTATTTTATTTTTTTGCTTTTTTGGGTCACACCCGGCGATGCTCAGGGGTTTCTCCTGGCTCTGCACTCAGGAATTACTCGTGGTGGTGCTTGGGGGACCATATGGGATGCCGGGATCGAACCCTGGCCGGCATGGGGCCGGGCCGTGCAAGGCAAACGCCCTACCCGCTGGGCTATCGCTCCGGCCCCAAATGCCTCTTCTTTTAAATGTTTATGTCATTGACCTTTATTCCTCCTTCCTCTTCTTCCTCTCTTTAAAAATTTACTTGCTCTCCGCCTTTGGAGCAGCCCAGCGTTCTCCCTTGAGCGCCGTTACTCTTTCCTTTCTTTCTCTCTCCCTCCCCTCACCAAAAACCTCCTCAATAAAATCTATTTTACTTCACTGAAAAAAAAATTAAAAATAAAAATTTACATTTGGGGCTCAAAAGATAGTACGGCAAGAGTGCCATGCATGCAGCTGACTTTGATTCCCGGTGCCACATATCTTTTTCTGTACTACACCAGGAACAAACCCTGAGCATAGAACCAGGAGCAAACATGAAAATGAGTGGGTGTGCCCCTAACCCATATTTTATGAAAATAAAATAATTAGTTGATAATGATTTCTAAAATTATGAATGAAAATGTTCTAGCATTGTTAGTATAATTTAATTCTTCTAAAATTTTATTTACTTATTTTGGGGGTTGGGGGATTATACAGGGTATGGTAGGAATTTGTCCTGAAATTTTATCTTTTTACCTTATATCTTATTTTACTTAGCATCAATCAAATTCTGTCCAAGTTGCAGAGAACTGAATAATTTCTTAATGAGTAACATTCAGTAATTTATCACGATCACGATCACGATCACGATCTTCCCGTTGATCATCAATTTGCTAGAGCAGGCACCAGTAACATCTCCATATGTCCTGTCTCATGCCAGAAGAGCCAGGGGCATCGGCTTGCTACAGGAACATAAAGAGCCTCAAGCCATTATATTAGGTCATGGGAATGACCTAATATAATTGTTACTGGAATTTGGCATACCAAATACAACACGAGAAGCTTGCCAGGCTTGCCGAGCGGGAGGCAAACTCTTTTAAACACCTCCAAATAAAGTATTTATTGATGAACCGCGACCGCAAGCAGCCGTGTGAGCCGGGCTGTGATGGGCTGGTCTGCTGGGTGGAGTTCTGATGAGAGGGAAGTCCAAATGTGGAAAATGGTGGCACCCGTGGAGTGAGGGGAGGGGTGGTCTGGCTTGTTGTGAGGCTCTGCCGAGGTGGTGGGCCAGGGCTAGAACCTGCCATGCCTCCCGACTGCCTCATGAACGGCTGTGCACAGGGAGAGCAAGGAACAGCTCTGCCCCATGTCTGAGAGTCTCTGGACCAGCATACCTGGGCTGGATTGAGGAAAAAACTGCTGCCGGGTGGGTGTCGATGATCCGGGCTGTGATGGGCTGGTCTTCCCATCATTAATATTATTAATGATAATATGAAAGCAATTTATATGACATTAAATTAAAAAAATACTTTACGGCAACAGCAGTAAAGTACTAGTAAGCAAGATCCTATTTTTTTTTAAGAGGGGGGACAAGTTTGGGGTTATACCTGGCTATGCTTAAGGAATACTGCTGGAGGTGCTTGGGATTAAGCCCAGGCCTCCCATAGCAAAGCAAGTGTTTCAATCCTTAATCTCTCTGGTCGATGGTATCATTTTCATAAGAAAATAAACTGTACAACAGCACATTTTAATAATCACGATCACGATCACGATCTTCCCGTTGATCATCTATTTGCTAGAGCGGGCACCAGTAATATCTCAATATGTCCTGTCTCATGCCAGTAGAGCCAGGGGCATCGGCTTGCTACAGGAACATAAAGAGCCTCAAGCCATTATATTAGGTCATGGGAATGACCTAATATAAATGTTACTGGAATTTGGCATATCATATACAACACGAGAAGCTTGCCAGGCTTGCCGAGCGGGAGACAAACTCTTTTAAACACTTCCAAATAAAGTATTTATTGATGAACCGCGCGACCGCAAGCAGCCGTGTGAGCCGGGCTGTGATGGGCTGGTCTGCTGGGTGGAGTTCTGATGAGAGGAAAGTCTGAAAGTGGAAAATGGCGGCGCCCGTGGAGTGAGGAGGGGGTGGTCTGGCTTGTTGTGAGGCTCTGCCGAGGTGGTGGGCCAGGGCTAGAACCCGCCATGCCTCCCGACTTCCTCATGAACGGCTGTGCACAGGGAGAGCAAGGAACAGCTCTGCCCCATGTGTGAGAGTCTCTGGACCAGCATACCTGGGTCGGATTGAGGAAAAAGCTGCTTCAGGGTGGGTGTTGGTGATCCGGGCTGTGATGGGCTGGTCTGCTGGTTGGAATTCTGACGAGAGGGAAGTCCAGAAGTGACTCTCACACATGGGGCAGAGCTGTTCCTTGCTCTCCCTGTGCACAGCCATTCATGAGGCAGTCGGGAGGCATGGCGGGTTCTAGCCCTGGCCCACCACCTCGGCAGAGCCTCACAATAAGCCAGACCACCCCTCCCTCACTCCACGGGTGCCATTTTCCACTTTCGGACATTTTAATAATATAAGGTAAAATATGTGGGCCCCCAAATATGGCAAAGTGACATCATTTCAAATAATCTTCTATTAAAAATGCAAGCATTGGTACTAGTATTGGTACTTGTATAGTAATTTATATCCACAGAAATTTATTTATTTTCAGGATTATAGTAAATAGTGTTGTGGTTAACACAGTTATACCTGGGTCTGATTTTTTTCTGGCTACAGTAAATAGTGTTGAGACTAATTTAGTAAATCTAAGTTTTTTCTGATGTTCTTCATATTCTTGGGATAAATGTCCAGTAATGGACAGGGCCATATGGAAGCTCTATTTGAAATGTTTTGATAAGTCTCCAAATGATCTCTCAAAGCAATTGAACCATGCAACAGTCCCACCAACAGTGCGTAAATTAACTTTTCATCACATTCCTGGCAACATTTATATTTTTCTGATCTTTTTCATTTAAAATACTCTCATTATTTTGAGATGACATCATTGTTCTGATTTGTTTTTCCCTGGTTATCAGTGATGATTAACATTTTTTATGTGCCTGTGGAACTTCATATTTGTCTTCTTTATAGAAATAACTTTAAAGTCCTCTCCCTATTTTTATTTTTTACTATTTTGGGTCAGAACCTGTGATGCTCAGGGATTGCTCCTTGCTCTGCACTTAGGAATTACTCCTGGAAGAGCTCGGGGGACCAGATGAGAAGCTGGGGATCAAATCTCCCTATGTTTGGATGAAGTTGTTTAAAGGGTTTATTATCGGACTTTGATAGCATCTTGAAAATAAGTCCTTGAAAAGTAGGGTTGTTTGAGTTTTTAGAGAGGGTGTTTTGGAGTTGAAGATAAAAGCTTGAATAATTTAGAAGATGGAAACAGAAAAGAAGACAAGAAGAAGAAAATCCAAATGTGAGATATTGTGTTACCATGGAAAGAAAATTGTCAAATGCTTTTGCTAGGTCCTCAGAATCGAACTCTACCATCTATCACAGCATTTAGTGAAATGTTTATTCATGGCCTTAGGAACAGCAGGTGAAAATGCAATGAAACTAAGAGGATAGAAAGCCTTTTCTATTATTATTTTCAAAGGTTGCTGCAAATAGTAGCAGAGAATGAATCTAGTTGGTAAGAAAATAAATCAGCACTATTAGTGTATTAATAGTGCAGAGGGAATCTAATTTTAAAGTATAGTAAAAATTTAAAGTATAGTAAAATTTAAAGTATAGTAAAAATTTAAATTTAAAAAAATTTAAAGTACAGAAAATTCAAAGTCAAACACAATAGTTCAAAATACCAAATAGTGGTTGATATTTGCTTCTCAGTATAAATAGCTGAGTGAACAGCAATGAAGGGAAGATTCGAAAGTCATGATTTTCAAACAAAACTAAAGACTAACATGTTTACATAAAATTGTAAATTTTAGATTCAAAATTAGTTTTTTCACTATTAATTGTGATTTTTTAAATAACAAGGCATTGATTTATCAACATAAAATTATTTTATACATATGCAGGGTCAACAATTCAGGAGCCATGGAGACACTATATCTTTTTCCTGTTACATAGAGTCAATTTCAGGAATAGAAGCCGGTTCTTCCATATTATTTCAATACATTGCTAACTCCACTACCTAAAATATCAAGATTTAAAAAATATCCTCATGAGAAACTGTGGGTTTTTAGAGCCTAAAATACTCTGGGTTTACAGGACACAATTTTTCAAGAAATCTTTGAAAATTAGAAAATGAATAAATTTATTGTGGCCAGAGAAATAATACGGGGTGTAAAGCAAATGTTTGCATGCAGTAGATTCTGCATTGATACTCAGCAAAACATATAATACCTGAGCAGCACCAATAGGAGTAATCCTGAGCAGAGAGGTAGGAGTAAGACCTGAACACAGCCTGATGTAGTACAAACTACCACTCCCAAAGAAAAATCAATGGAATATATTGATTTATATCTTGTCTTTAGCTCTATCTATATCTATCTATCTATCTATCTATCTATCTATCTATCTATCTATCTATCTATCTATCTATCTATCTATCTATCTATCTATCTATCTATCTATCTATCTATCTATCTATCTATCTATCTATCTATCCATCCATCCATCCATCCATCCATCCATCCATCCATCCATCCATCCATCCATCCATCCATCCATCCATCCATCCATCCATCCATCCATCCATCCATCTATCTATCTATCTATCTTTGCTTTTTGGGGTCTGTTTTTAGATTTAGACATGGCTGTGTAGTATAGGACTTACCTAAAGATAGCTGTAGGAAATAAATTTATAGAGCTGGAGAGATAGTTCAGAGGTTAAGGCATTTGCCTTGCATTCAGCACACCCTGGTACCACTTGTCCTCTGAGCACCACTGGGTATGGCCCCAAAAACCTAAATGAATGCATAAATTTATAGCTACCAAGAATAACAGTGCTTTCCAGACATCTGAATTTTTGTTTGCTAGTTCACATTTCTTTTTATGTTTTGCCATGCACTCTCCCCACTTTTGTTTTAGTGTAAGGGCCTGAAAATGAAGTGCTGTTCATGCCTTGCAGTGCTGGGAATTACACCAAGCCTAGCTGTGCTTGGTGCCCTTGCAAGGCTTCACCGGGAGTGCTTGAGCAACCTGGTATCGGGGATCGAACTAGGGTTAGTACATACAAGGTATATGCTTTCACTTGTGCCATTTCTCCAGTCCCATTAAGAAGAACTAAAAAAATATTTCTGACAACTGGATGTAAGCATATTTATTTGTATATATTTAATGCGACTAACATTTGCATACTTAAGCACATATGCATAGAGGTACAAAAGTACTTGATGAATTTTCACAAAATGAAAATATATTGGTGACCATTACCCAAAGGAGACAACAGTTATTGAGGGGTTTTTAGTTAATATTTTTTTTTTTTTTGGTTTATGCCACCCGCACGGCAAGCCTGGCAAGCTGCTCGTGTTGTATTTGATATGCCAAATACCAGTAACATTTATATTAGGTCATTCCCATGACCTAATATAATGGTTTGAGGCTCTTTATGTTCCTGGAGCAAGCAGATGCCTTTGGGTTCTACTAGCATGAGACAGGACATATGGGAGATATTACTGGTGCCCGCTCTAGCAGATAGATGATTAACGGGAAGATAGTGATAGTGATTTTTTTTTGGTTTCTGGACCACACCTTGATGTGCTGAGGAGGTGGGTCCCTCCCCAGCACTGCTGTGGGGATTGAATTAGGGCTTCTGCTTGTAAAACAGCCACGGTAGACCTTTGAGCTCTCTCTCTAGTTTGATGTCTTTTTTTTTTTTTTTTTTTTTTTGCTTTCTGGGTCACACCCGGCCATGCTCAGGGGTTACTCCTGGCTCTTCGCTCAGAATTACTCCTGGCGGTGCTCGGGGGGACCATATGGGATGCCGGAGATCAAACCCAGGTTGGCAGCATGCAAGGCAAATGCCCTACCCGTTGTACTATCGCTCTGTCCCCGCCTGATGTCTATTTTTATCTTTTTGAAGGGGTTTAAGGCCCACCAGGCGAAGCTCTGGTGTTATTCTTGACTCTGCAGTCAGGAATTTACTCCTGGCAATGCACATGTACCACATGGGTGCCAGAGATTGAATCTGGGTTGGCTGTATGCAAGAAAAGTGCCCTACTTGCTTTCCTCTTAAACGGAGAGTTTAAGAGGAAACTCACTCTTTATGAAAACGAACTCCTAAGTCAGCAGTGTTTGGGTACCTTCTCTGGTTCTGCCTTTCAGTACTCTGCCCAGTTTTGACTCAGGATGATTGTAAGATTATAAGTAAATTGGACAGCAGGAAGGACATTTGCCTTGCATTTGACTGACCAGGGTTCTAACCTCTTTACCCGATACAGTTCCCCAAGCTCTGCCAAAAGTTATCCAGAGATAGGAGTATGCCTTGAGCACCACTGGGTGTGATGCAAAAAACAAAATACTATAAGCAATTACATATGTATATGAACTAGCAGAGCTTGGCTACCAGTGGTGTATTTGATATGCCAAAAACAGTAACAATAATGGACCTCATTCCCAACGAATGGAGATGTTACTGGTGCCCGCTTGAGCAAATCGATGAACAATGGGAAGACAAGTGATACACTTGATCACTTGAATCACTTGAATCCGTTATTCATCGATTTGCTCGAGCGGGCGCCAGTAACATTTCCATTGGACCCTATACGTGCCAATGTAGCCAAATGGCATGATACAAGTGATACTTTTTAACATCTTTCTGGCCTCTTATTTTCTTTCATGATTATAAATGCATAATAAAAGGTCTTTGAATCCTGAAAATCTGCATTCTTGGTATCTGAGCATGAAATTTTACTATCTATTATTAGACTTATCATGATGTTCTAATGTCAAGCTATAGTTCTGTTCAATTAAAAATGGCTCTTTAACTCCTATACACAAAATAGTGGCACCACAAAGATTGTCCTTACTTAAATTTTAATTTATTCTACCCTTTGTTATGAATCTCTGTAAGATTATTCATCTCATATTGGAGTGATGCAACCACACACTGATGGATCAAAAACCCAGATTAGTTATTGTTTAAGCAAATTTTAGAAATTTACTAAATATACTAATATAACTTACAGTTGAAGAAATTTAGATCGATACAATGCTAAGTAAGTTAACTTTCCCGAGGAGCAGAAACATGAGGAAAATCAACACACAAACCTAGATTTTCAGACTTTATTTTCTTATCTTAAGAAAATAAGTAACTCGTAATATCTATTTCATAGAATCTTACAAAATTCAATTTCGTATATCATGAAAATATACTGAGTCCTATTATTTAGTATGTCTTTGAAACATAAGTTTTAGTGTGTACATTACACACTAAAATAAAATAGTAATATTTAAGCATTTACTTGTGTAGAACCAAAGAACCATATTTTAGAAGATTCACTGAAATCTCTTTAAATTGACATCCTGATTCTGTTATTTTGATGTAATAAGGATAGATGTACTTGCTTTCTTTTTCTCACTGGATGAATTTTCTTATAACACATATTGAATATCTGGAACTGAGAAATCAGAGCTATATTAACAGCGTGAAAACAAATACAGAGAGACACAACTTGAGACACAATCTCAGAACTTTTAGCAATTCTAGGTATTCCAAATAGGTCAGGATAGGACTAGATTTGAGATAGCAAAGAAAGATGAAAAAACAAATCACACATTGAAAATTTGTGCAATTTATAATTTCTACAATAAGGTAAATTTCTAATATTATGCCAGACTGGTATTACAGGATCAGGATGTTAAAGTTGTTCCTATTTTTTTTTTAATAAATCGCCATACTATTTTCCATAAGGCTGAACCAGATTACATTTCCATCGACAATGGCTGAGGTTTCTTTCCTATCACAACTCCACCCATGAAGGCTGTTTTCATATTTTGAATATGTGTCAGTCTCATAATTGTAAGATAGTATCTCACTGTAGTTTTTTTTGCAGTTCACTAATAAGTGAGAGATGATCTAAAACAGTAATTGGGAAAGATATATACATACCTATGTTTATCACCACACTTACTTCATAACCATGATATGAAAACAACCCAAATGCTTTACTACAGATGAATGACTCATAACATACTGATAATATCAAATTATAATATGATATATAGCATAATGCTGCTCTAAGAAATAACAATATCATGCAATTGCAGCAACATGATGGAACTAGAGGAAAGCATGCTGAGCAAAATTAGAAGATAATGGATAGATACCGAAAGATCTCTCTTCTAGGTGTAACTTGAAGATGCAAGGTCTGAAACTTAAAGCAACTTAAAGCAACAAAAGTCTAAAAGCAATATAATGGGAGATTTGATCCACACAATTGTGTTTAGGGTTTTCCTCTCTCTAGGGAGAAAGGGATATTGGGGCCTTTGGAAAGGGAAAGAATATAATAAGGATGGTTTGGAAGCATGTGCTCAAGAAATCAATATCAATAGCATTGTATAAAATATTAATAGCATTGTATAGAATATTAATAGCATTGTATAGAATATTAATAGCATTGTATAGAATATTAATAAAAGTTTAATTTTTTGTTTAATTTATTTTTTAAATGTTGGTGGACAACAGACATCTCAGTGACAGAGATGGAAATGTAGATTTTAACGTCAGAGGAGAAAACAAAATTTTCCTCAGTAAGTCTAATAGACTTGAATCAAGAAAATTCTATCACCTGTGAAATAGATATTTTTACCAGAAAACTACATAGGAAATCATATGATTTAATTATTTTACTTGGGAGATGAGGGTCATAGATTATATCCCTTGAACTGTCAAGTCATTCTTTGAAGAAAACTAAGAATTACTGCCTAAGAAAGTTTCCTTAAGGAGATTGAGTGTTTATAAAAAAGTTAAGAGAATAATAATCAGAATATGAAAAATGATCGATTTTTAGGTAATATGTTATGTGCTTCTTTTCGTTATAAAGTTCATATGGGAAGTCAATCATGATAAAAGTATGACTTACAATTGGCCTATTATTTGATTACCCAGCATCATTTTATTCATTAAATTATAATCAGTGACTTCAAAAAGTTAGAAGCTTATAATTTATAATCAAGACTTTTTAAAAAGAATATAAAGATAATAGCAAAGAGCTTTTCTTCTTTGGAATATTTTATTTCAAATAAAGAAAATGACATTAAATGTGAAAAGAGACTTTAAGAATTTCATGTCTTAGGAATTATCAACTGCTTTTCAGACTGTCTTCACATTTCCATAGTGCTCTTTACTTTTATTTATTTATTTATTTATTTATTTATTTATCACTGTATCACTGTCTGTCTTCCTGTTCCTCATCGATTTCTTGAGTGGGCACCAGTAACATCTCCATATGTCCTGTCTCATGCTAGTAGAGCCCAAGGGCATCTGCTTGCTCCAGGAACATAAAGAGCCTCAAACCATTCCATCAGGTCATGGGAATGAGGTGTATAATTGTTACTGGTATTTGGCATATCAAATACCAAATACCAAAATAATTGATACTGGTATTTGGCATATCAAATACGACACGGGAGGCTTGCCAGGCTCTGCCATGTGGGTGGCATACTCTTGTAGTCACCTCTAAATCCAGCATTAGAGATTATGTATAAAAAAAGTAAACAGCAATGATCACTGAAATGAGTTTGTGTGTTTTTTTTTGCCATTTCTTACATGTTATCTTCAGAAATTATAAAGGTTATGTTGGAAGTCAGAAAAAGCTAAAAAAAATGTAATAGTACCATTGTCACTGTATCTGCTGGAGACGGACAACAAGATCCCCAATACATACCTAAACCACAAACCCTATGAACATTTTTATCCTATGTATACATAACTATGATATTTATTTATTTATTTATTTGGCTTTGGGGGTCACACCTGGTAATGCTCAGGGGGTTACTCCTATGCTCAGGAACTTGTACTCCTGGCAGTGCTCAGGGGACCATATGGGATGCCAGGGAACAAACCCGGGTAGAATGCGTGCAAGGCAAATGCCCTAACCACTGGACTGCCACTCCCGCCCCAATGTTCTTCACATTTAAAGGTTTGATACCTTAGTCAAAATATTCACGAATGAAAAATGTTCATTTAATTTCACTCTGTGCTTTTTAAATATCTAGGCGCAACATAAATTAAAATATGCTTATTTTATAGAATACAAGCTTTATTTCTTATTTTTTAAAAAGAACTCAGTTAATTTTAAAATTCCTTCTCTTAGGTATCATTTGTATCAGTCGTCTTCCTGTTATTCATTGATTTCCTCAAGTGGGCACCAGTAGCAATCTATTAGGTAATGAGTGAAAAATTATTACAATGTTTATTTTGTTAGTTTATCTCTTCTAAAATGTGCAAACTTAAAAGAAAAGTATACTCTACCATTTTATGCAGTATATATAACACTCACAAACATGTGCGTTGTTCCTAAACAACATGTACAATGTTCCTAAACAACTACTGCCTTAACAATTGTTCCATGGAGAGTGAATAAAATAGGTGTGGATTGAGAGATTAGTGAACTATGTAATACAATGGCAAAATATTGGTCTATAATAATTCCAAGGTGACATGTTCAACATATGCTAGAGAGTGCTCCCATAGGGACACTGGAACAATCAGGGGTAGTATGTAGAAGGGCCTGATTAAATGAGGGATTATTTCTGTTAGTTCACTGAATAAAGACAGACCCAGTATTTTCCAAGCGGACACAGTATTTTTTTTTCTGAAAAGGGACAATTGACCAAAAATATTTCATGATTTCTCATTGCGGGGTATAAGCCTAAGTGGTATAATATAAAAGTTACTACCGACCAGTTTTATATAGTATAAAGAAAGATAGTCCAAGAAGCTTAAAATTAGGAACTTGATGAGAACAATAGTAACCCGTAATTCTAAAAAGCTGGTAAAGGGATAGTGTCCCTGGCCCTTTAGTTCAGTTTTAAGGCACATAAAGAAAATGTCTCATCTGAGGGAAGTGCCAGTTACATTGATTGATACTTCAATGATCTGCTTGATCGTGAGATACAGACAAATTAGATGAAGTTACTTAAGTTACTAAATACTAATTACAAAGCAATATGTTACTGTTGATAATCATAAATCATAGAGAAGAATGAGCACCTGTGTACAAAGGCCAAGCCCAAGTTAAAACTAACACATCCCAACTAGACACCTCTAAAAGCAGTATAAATATAGGAGCCGGAACAATCCAGTGTGAGAAATTTGGGAATTCTATCTGTGAGGTCTCCAAAATTACCTACTACACCAGTGCAGAAGATAGTCAAGAGAATGTTTATATTTTTGTGGAATGATAATTAGCCCATTTCATTCATCCCAGTTTTTGTCAACAGCACAATTGAAGATGCTTTATTCCTACCATTGCATATTGCATGCTTAGGAGAGGGTGTATGAGTGTGTGGAGGTATTCAAGAGAGACAATTTGCTTTTCCATATATCCTGTCCACTGAAAGGGCTATATCTAAACCTAATAGAAGACCATAGTAGATCATAAAATTTTACCTAGGTGTGAATTAATTTTTACTTCTAGGAAAATATTTTACCCAGAAGTGACTGGTACTTCTTTCTTGCTTTTATTTATGTATTTTTTGTGGGTACAAGGTTGGTGGTGGAGATAAGGGGAGGTGTTCTCTGTATGAGAAAAAAAATCAGCAAGAATGTGCTATACAAGTAGGTTGACAAGAGTTAAATTCTCACCCTATATTTTGTTGAGTTCTCCTATTGTTGTTATAAAACCAGAGAGGATGGATGACTTACAGACAAGGCCCTTGCAAGCAAGAGGCATTCCCAGGATCCCACTCCTCGATGAGTGGGCAGGCTGATGCCTGTGAGTCTGACCCTCCAGAAAATAACGACATGCTTCTCCTTTGCTAGTTACTCGTTATCACTACTTATATGTTATCCTTAACACACAACTATAAGCTCTCCTCTGCCTACACATCCATTGTCTCATTGTCTAGTTTGAACGTTAAGTATTAATCTACCCCTTACGATTGTATTCAGGAATGTATGGGCATTGGGCTATGTGGAAAACCCCATGTACGGTGGTCTGCACCCGACTCCTTTGTTCTCTTCAATTGACATCAGTCTCTACTTATATGTTAATAAAAGAGGTCCTTTTCCACTGCTTGGTGCCAGGCACCAGCAAGAGGAGTTGTCCTCTGGCTACTTCATTCTACTTGGGCACTCATCTCTATGGCACCGAACTAAGGTCTCCTTACAACATCTGATAATCTCTAGTTTACTAGGCAGGTAAGTGGAGGGAAGGGCAGAAGACCTCCTTTGGGGTGGGGGGGGTTGTGGTTAGAAATAAAATATTTGAAGATGCAAACTCCAAAACATAATGGAAGAACTATTTCTTCTCTTCATCTATCTGAATTTTTGCTTGATTATTATAATACAGACATGCCTGTGGTCTTGAATATAAATTCAGTTGGGAATATATTCTTTCTAAGCCAATGCCCCACTCCAATATGCCTGTCTACTTTATTAAATTGGACATAAAAGATGGTATGTAGAGGCTCCTAAATCAAACATAAAATTTGCATGAAATTTGCAAGTTAGGAAGTTTTCTTATTTTATCACAGGATTCGCGTTTAGATACTTTTCTAGTTTTCATAAAGCTTCTCATTTTTCAAATAGTTTAATCTATTTCCTACGTTTAAAATATATTTATTGGCAATATCACATATAAACACCTCAAGAACCCTAACCAAATTATCTTTGATTCTATACTGCATAAAAATAGTGACAGTGCAATGATAAAATTAATGAAAAAAAGAAAAGAAAGTACATATGTTAGAAGTTTGGTTTGCCAAATAAAGTATTATTTAAATATAAGAAAAAGTTTGAGAGTGACTACTAAGAATATACAATTATTCCCAGATTTACACTTTATAGTTTTTTGTTACATATAACATTAGGTTTTAGAGACAAATATTATTTTAAAAATATCTCAGTATGCAAATAAACATTTAACTTGGAAATAACTTAGATGTTGAAATATATTTTAACACATTCCAGATTATGTAATTCTTTGAACAATGTAAGGGATGTATCATTATCGTTACTGATCTATATGACAAAGTTAAAGTCCAGAGATTTTTAAATTGTTTTCAATATTTAGACTTTAAATCTCTGTGGTTAAAGGAACTAATAAGTGATAGCCGTCATTAAAACTTATTATAAGTACTACTTTCAGTGCTCCTATTTTATCATTTTAACATTTGGATTAGGAAGAAAATAAAAATTTAGGTAAATTTTGAGAAAAAATAGAATCAGAAATAACATTAAAATATATTATTAATAAATAAATGTTTTGAAAGATAGAGCACTTTCCTTTGATTTTAGCCTTTAAGCTGGTTCATAAACTTCAACAACTTAATAAATTTATGTATTTATGTGGATGAAGTTTATTTTGTGCAGGAAATTGGAAAAATACCTACTTAGAGTCAAACATGGGTGAAATATTAGGAAATAAACTTAAATGGAAAATGTATCATAAAAAGATATCCAAGTTTTCTAATGTGTTCAACAAACCAATAGTACTTTAATGCATGTAATTTATTGAGCACTTTGGGCTTTATTTCTTTTGCAACTATATAATTTATGTAACTGGAATGCTATTCTCACTCCAGAGATAGCAAGCAAAACTAATACAAAGAAGACAAATTTGTCCCTTTAATGTCAGGAAGAGTTAATAGCACATGCATTTTTGGTCATTGTAAAAGCCTTAATTTCTATCTTAATCCTTAATTCATGTTACCATGTAGAAATACACTTGATTGCAAAAGAAATCTATCAGCTTTTCTTTTCATCTTTTTTTAAACCTACAGGGGAATATTTGTTATCATGGCATATGCTTATGAACAATTGTATTCAAGTACTATATATTGCAGACCCAATTTTTATGTTAAGTTGAACTGCTTCTGGGGAAACGTTAGAATATTAGGAGTCAGAATGCAATTGAAATCAAGATGCAATTCAAAATCAAGATGCAGTAATCAAAGGTGCAGCTATATGTGTTACTAAGTACCCACTTGTAGTAGATATTTATAGGTATCTACCTAGTAATCTTCCCTCTTGTCGTTAGAGTAGAAGAAACTTAGTCTTACTTGGTAAGGCGTAAACCTAGCTCAGGTGACAGAATAGAAGTCCAGTAGGAATTCCCTCCTTGGGCAGCTTGTCTCAGCCAGATGAAGGCAAGACTCAATGCTAGCTAATGACACCTGTGTGGAAGTTGGTTGAAGTTGGAGACAAAAGAACACAGAAAAGTATTTCTTTCCCTGTAAGTGTTTAAAAACACAGGCACCACTGCTTTCTTCTTCATCTTTGTGTCATGAATGTGCCTTATCATCTGCATCTAGAGCTGTCATGACTATCTTGGGATCTTGAGACAGCCTGGATTAGGGACAGGACTGAAGTTTCTGCAAGGATCAGTTTGACATGTCTGGCTACTTCCTTAAGGAACCAGGATTCTTTACCCACTGCCATTCTATTGTTAAGTGGGATATATCCAGTCTGTTAACAACCTGTGAGGGAATTTTGCTGCCTCTGCATCTCATTCCAGAAGGCCACCATAATTTCCAGTTCTGAGTTTAATCAGTTTTGAACTCCATGATAACACAGGCCTGCTTTTCAAGGCAGTGGCTTTTTAATTTTACTCATAGCAACTTTAAGTATGTATTAAGCGCTCTATATGTCAACTAGGCGTTGCTGGACTTTAATTTCTGTTCTGGTATTTTTTTTTTAGTATAATACATAGCCCTGGTCCTTTCTAAATGATGCTTTTGAGTTAAAGACACCTACTCTGTCCTTGACTAACTGAAATAACATGATATAAATGTGGGCATGAGATCTCAAAATTTTACTACTCAGAATATGAGGTTCAGTACTGGGAGGCTAATAAAATGCTGGCATTGAAAGGTTCATAGGTACAGACAGAATCTTTTCTTTAAAAAAGCCACCAACTGTCATATTTATTTGTTTGTTGTTTGTTTGTTGCTTATTTGGTTCATACCCAGCGATGCTCAGGGGGTTCCTCCTGGCTCTGCACTCAGGAATTACTCCTGGTCGTGCTCAGGGGACCACATGGGATGCCAAGAATCTAATATGGGTGAACTATGTGCAAGGCAAACACCTCCCAGCTGGCCTATAGCTCTGGTCCCAATACCGATAGAATCTTTGAAAAAATATTTTTCTCCTTAATGATGTTGACCAGGAATAGATATTAGTCCATTTCCCTTCCATTTAGTTCTGAAAATAATTACATGATTTAAAATTCTATCATGACTGGTGTTGCCTGGTCCATACAAATGGAATATTCTAGAAGAGGCTTTTAGTCCAGTCAGTCTATTTAGCAGCAGAAATCTAAAGAATACACTCAATTCTATTTATCTACCTGGAAATGATACTGTAAATTTATTTTCTAGGTCTAAGATGGTTAAATATCTCACATTTTTACACTTTATTTTGTGCATCACATACAATAAATAATTTTGGTGAGTATTATTTGCTAAAAAAAGTTCTCAGATTCTCTCAAACATTAACTTAAAGAATTTACATTGACATTTCTATTTTCCTCAAAAGTACCACAGTTGGGCAGTTACCTTTATTTCTTGCTTGTGCATCTCACTAAAGTACCTCTCCCAGTGATGTCTGTCCTCATCTTATAATCTAAAATATATTTTCAAGTACTGTATTCTATGTGCTGATTTTATTTTTTCATTCTTGTTAATAAGGTCACCATGATAAAAGTATATATTTCTTATTTAACTTGTTCACTTTTCATCTTCCTCTAAAATTTAACTTTCAAGTTTCTTTAAAACTACTATATCCCTAGAAATCAATTTCAAATCATTTATATTTCATTTCAGAGACTCACAAATATGGGGCAGAGGTGCTATTGGCTCTCCCTCGCCCAGCTAATCAAGACGTGTCCAGGAAGGAAGGCGGTTTCTAACCCTGGCGTGCCATACCAGCAGAGCCTTACAAGAAGCCAGAGGAACCCTCACACCATGAGGGCCGCCATATTCCACATCCGGACTCCCCAGCTCATCAGACCTCCACCCAGGAGAAGAGCTGATCAGAAGAGCATAAGAGCTGATGAGCCCGGCTCATCAATACATACACAAGATGAGAGACAACTACAAGAGTATCCCTCTCACATGACAGAGCCCAGCAAGCTACCCATGTCATATTTGATATGCCAAATACCAGTAACAATTACAGACCTCATTCCCATGACCTGATGGAATGGTTTGAGGCTCTTTATATAAGTTACTAGAGCGAGCAGATGCCATTGGGCTACACTAGCATGTGACAGGATGTATGAAGATGTTACTGGTATCCACTAGAGCAAATCAATGAACAGCAGGAAGACAAGTGAAAAGTGAAGTGATTATATTTCATAAATATATGCCAGATGCATAGATGAATTCTGTGTGTATATTTGAGAGCTTCTCAATTCAGATCCCATAGCATCCTAAACACTAGACATGTTGCAGAGGAACCAGTGTTTCTTCCTTTAAAGAAAATATAATAAATGTCCTTTGAAATAAGCATCATCAATAGATTCCAGTGTGCAGCACACATTTTTGATAGCAGCTCTAATGTGACAAAGTTAGCAGGAACTGCTTTTTTTTAGCTCATCTCCTGGTTACCTGCTTTCACACCTCTGCTGTTGTATGATCCCTTGTGAGAGACAACTTCACTGAAAACATTTTTAGTTGGGATTTTGCATATAAGACTCACTGAAGTTTATTTTGATGGCTCAAGCCAGATTCCAACTGCACTCTAATGTAGTGATTACATTACCCACTTCCTCTGCTATTTATTAACTGCTCAACCTCTGCATTAGTGGTTTATGACATCAATACTAACTGATTTAATCATGTTTCTTACTTCGCTAAAGAATCATGTATCATTCTTCCATAAGAAGAGCTCGCCCCATAGTGTCTATATAAATCTTGACCTATTTCTTACTACATTAAAATTTCTGTGGTTCTAATGTAACCATTTCATCAGGAGATATACAATCACATTTGCTGAGTAAACATATTCTTAAGCACTTACTAAAGATGAATAATTAAATTTGGAATATTTTAAATGGACTTTATTTTAGGATGAAATATTTCATTTAATCAGGTCATTATTTTGTGAATTTACGAAATCAGAGGACTTTTAAAATTCAGGGTATATTAAATGTGGTTCACTCTGACTAAAATTAAAAGCAACTCTTTCATTTATTTACTTCCCTAATAAATGTGCTGGCTGTTTTCATTATATTATAATAAAGATAGTTTATTTCCAATAGACTTTGTTGGTCTGAGGGTTAGAAGGGAAATCAATGCGTCACAACATCATAAAGCAACCCAGAAAATTAAATGAGAAATAAGAGCCAATAAAAAATCTAATACAATTAAATGATGATATTTGGGCTTTTCTAAATATAAAAGTTAATCTAAAAATACAAGATGAACTTGTATATTATTGTTGTTGCTGTTGTGAGATTATATCTGAGGCTCCAGCAATTACATTTAAATTCTTAATAACTTCTGATTAAGAAATTATTTCTTTAAATAACTTAGCAGATAAGAGATGGTTCATCTGGAGTTGGGAGGCAACTTTCTAATTGTGAGTCACATTCCAGAGGCATTTACTCTGTGACAGGGAAATCTTATAGGAATAAGATTTCCCTGTCACAGAGTAAATGCCTCTGGAATAGTGTCACGGTGTCTTTGATTTATCTAGAGATTTATGGAAATTCAAGAGATTTTTAAGGTCAATAATAAAAATTATGTTCCTGGTTCACTCCTATTGCTATTTGGGTGTTGAAAATGACTTAATAAGTTTTGAGATTGGGACCAGAGTGATAGCATAGCCAGTAAGGAGTTTGCCTTGTACATGGCCAACCAAGGTCAATCCCCACCATCCCATATGGTCCCTTATGCACCCGACAAGGATGATTTCTGAGTGCAGAGCCAGAAGTAACCCCTGAGTATTTCAGGGTGTGACCCAAAAAGCAAAAAAATAAAAAATAAGTTCTTGAATTGGTTGCAAAGCAACGTGAATATATTTTACACTATCAAATTATAAATTTAAAATTATTATCGCAGTGCATAAAACATGTTTATCATCAAGGAAGAGATAATAAAAGTTATGGGTAAGTTCTTTAGTAAAAAAATCAGTAATATATGTCAAGTGTAAAATTAATGTTTTATTTAAAATTTGAAAGTTATTATATTTTTGTTTCTCATTTGAATTTTATATTCTTATTTTGGGTTGCTCTCTTGAATGGTGCTCCGGGATTATTCCTACCTCTGTGCTTTGGGATTGTTTTGAGCTATATACAAGGATCCATAATCATGTCAGGGATCAAACTGGGGTCACCCATATACAAAGCAAAAACAACTTACCTTCTGCACTATTTCTCTGTTAGAACCATGCTTGTTTTTAATGTATAAAGATGTATTCTTATGAGTACCTATAATTTATAATTAGCCCAATTAATAAGTGAAAATTTTCTTTTCTTTTTAAAAAAAATTTCTGCCATGCTAGGATCAAACTCACACTTGATAGATGTATGGCAAGCCATTCTACCATTGTGCCAAATTTCTAGCAACCCATATTGTGATCTTTTTGGTGTTGGGCATACTATGAGCTCTCTATGCACAATAATTTCAGCTTGTTCTAGAGTAGTTTTTGTTCAAGGTAGATCCTCAACAAACATAAACTTTCTCTATCAAAAAATAAAATAAAATTGTAAAACTTCTGCACCTCAAAAGAAACGGTGACCAAGATACAAAGACAATCCACAGAATGAAAAAGTGCTCTTCATCATTAATCACCAGGGAGATGCAAATCAAATCAATAATGAGGTACCATCTGATACCACAGAGACTGGCAACATCCAAAACAGCAAGAACAACCGGTGTGAATGCGGTAAAAAAAGGGACCCTCATTCACTGTTAGTGGGAGTACCGATTGGTCCAGCCCTTTTGGAAAATAATATGGACATTCCTCCGTAAACTAGATATCGAGCTCCCATTTAATCCAGCAATACCACTTCTGGGAATATACACTAGTACCCAAAAACACATGGAAGAAACACTATTGTACTTAGTTATTCATAGCTGTGCTATTCACGATAGATAGATTCTGGGAACAACCTAAGTGCCCGAGAACAGAGAAGTGGCTAAAGGAACTGTGGTACACCTACACTATGGAATACTATGCAGCTGTTAGAAAAGACGAATTTATGAAATTTACCTGCAAACGGATGGACATGGAGACTATCATGCTAAGTGAATTTAGTCAGAAGGAAAAGGACAGGTATAGAGTGACTACATTCATTAATGGGATATAAAAAGATACCAGTGTTTTACTAAGTGTGGGAAATAGTAAGGTCAGACTAGAATTCACCATTGAATATACACAAAGAGACTTAAATGATAAACTCTAAATATCTGCAGGGCTAGCCACAATGTGTAAAAGAAGAGGGAGAGAGATGCAGAGACAGAGAGAGAAACAGAGAGAGAAAGAGAGGAAACTGGGGTACCTGCTATTGAGGCAGCCTGGGGGTGGGCGGGAGGGGGTGTGTACATTGGTGGTGGGAACGGGGCACTGGTGGAGGGATGGGTGCTGGAAATCTGTATTACCAAGAACCAAATATGGACACCTTTGTAATTGTATGTGTCATGGTAGTATAATAAAAATTTTAAAAAATATGCACTGGGATGTCATATATGACAATCCTAACCTAATAGACAAAGGGGCTAATTACTATCTCTGGCATCCCATACAGATTCCCGAGTATCTCCATGAGTAATTCCTAAGTGCAGAGCCAGGCATAACCCCTGAGCATTGACTGGTGTGACACCAAAAGCCAATATGTATATATCACTGTATCACTGTCTTCCGTTCATCATCGATTTGCTCGAGCGGGCACCAGTAACATCTCCATATGACCTGTCTCATGCAAGTAGAGCCCAAGGGCACCTGCTTGCTCCAGGAACATAAAGAGCCTCAAAACCATTCTATCAGGTCATGGGAATGAGGTCTATAATTGTTACTGGTATCTGGCATATCAAATACGACTCAGGTAGCTTGCCAGGCTCTGCTGTGCGGGTAGCATACTCTTGTAGTCATCTCAAAATCCAGCATTTATTGATGAACTGCGTAGCCACTTGCTGAACGCGTGAGTCGGGCTGTGATAGGCTGGTCTGCTGGGTGGAGTTCTGACGATGGGGAAGTCCAGATGTGGAAAATGGAGGTCCTCATGGAGTGGGGGTCATCTGGCTTATTGTCAGGCTCTGCTGGGGTGGCGGGGCCAGGGCTAGAACCTGCCCTCACTCCCAGGCACCTCATGAGCAGCTGGGCAGTGAGAGCCAGTAGCAGCTCTGCCCCAGGTCTGTCTCTGATATGTATATATATATATATATATATATAAAACTTTATATATATAAGGTTATATAAATATAAATTAATTTTCCCTTTAAACACCATTATCATTAAAATTTGAAAATATGAAATATGTCTTGAAATATGTCTCATTTGCCAAGGCGTCAAAAATCAGATGGGTTGGACATGTAATGGGTTTGGAGACAACCACTGGACTAGAGCCGTTACCGACTGGATCCCCGGGATATCAAAAGATCACGTGGCCGCCCACTTACAAGATGGTCAAGCATTAAGTTAGTAGAGATGTATAAAGATAATGGGCACCCAGTAAAATCTATTACCAAGTGATAATGGGCATCTTGGGCATCCAGTAATATCTGTTATGGGATGCCGGGATTGAACCCGGGTCAACCTCCAGCTAGGCAAATGCCCAACCCCCTGGACTATCACTCTGGCCCCTATGCCACAATCTTATAAGGCTGATATAGTCAACTACTGGGAGTGCAAGGAAACAGTAACAGTCATTAGATCACTTAAAGAAGAATTTCTGTAAAGTTTTACTTTAATGCCGTCCACTAAAAAATAGAAAAAATATTTTCTCAAGCCTGATACAATCAAATTAAATAAGTTTTAGTATTTACCTCAATTATTTTATAGTTTCATATTAATCAACATAGGCATACTTTATTAGATTGAGAAGAAAAGCAAGTTAAATTATATATGCATATGTTCATGTATATATAGAAATATATTTTGAGGGCTGATGAGACAGCACAGAGGATGTTTGACATCTGGCATCCCATATGGTCCTCAAGCACGCCCAGGAGTAATTCCTGAGTGCAGAGCTAGGAGTCACCCCTGAGTATCTCCAGGTGTGACCCAAAAAGCAAAAAAAGAAAAATATTTTGAAAAATATTCTGTTCTGTAATATTATATTTTTATATTTATACAGATCAATCGTATAAAAACATTTGAATAACTCTTTACATCTATACATAAAACATGCAGTTTGAATGACTAGGTTTCATTAAATTATAAGAATAGTCCGTTTTCATCCTCCACATCCTATGCTTTCATATATATACATATATATATAATGTATCTATATAGTTATAGACATAGTTAAGATATACCAAAGTGGACTATCATTCCTGTTTTAGATAGGAAATTCATAGAGAAGAAAAATGATAGTGCTTAAATGGATTCTGAATACAGGTTTTGTTCTAATGGAATACATTTCCACTACTCACATAATAGTATTTTATGATAGACTTTCAAGTTCACAGTTCAATAAAAATAAGGAATGACAAGTAACATTCTCAAGGTGGTATTTTACCTAAAAAAGCCAAATGTTCTGAGAAAAAGAAGGAAAAAATGATATAATTTATATATTAGCAGCAAGAGGTAGAATCTTAAAACTTGGAATCCTACATATGTGCCACAACTTTAGTTATCACTTTAAAAAGGCTTAGAAAAGAAATATATTAGCAAATTATTGTTCATAGAATAGAGACTTGATTCTATATTATACATTGTAACCTTGAAAACGTCACATTTTAGGCTACCTACTGCTGTAAATTATAGAGGAGAGGAGCTATTGTATACAATTTGGCTAAACATTCAATTCCATTTTCTCTTTATTGAGACTAATTCCACATGGAACAAAATGCAGTATATATTTTAATGATGAATATGGTTACTTTAGACTCTTAATAATGTCAAATACAATCATTCAGCTCACAAAGTCAATAGACTTTGTGTCTGAATCATCAAATAAAACAAATATTCATTTTGTTTTGTTGTATAGACATAATCCCAAAGTGAATTCATTATAGAATGATTGATCCAATTTCCCAATATAAAGTTCAATATCTTACAAAGAGTTATTTAAATAGATTCTAAACAAATCAAAACAGTGGCGCATTGATATATGAAATGACAGTAATGGCCATGAAGAAAACGCTACATTTGCACACAGTAAACATTAATATAAGTTTGTGGCATTGTTGCCACAGAATCTGTCACATGCCTGAATAATTTTACATTTTCATGAATATTTTATCACTTAATTCAGATGACTTCATTGCAATAATTTTGAATAAATGTTGCTATCTGCATGGACCAAAGCATTCATCAATGCTCTACTGTCATGCATGTGGTTTTCCTGTTCATACCCTTAATCGAAATATATATCTTTTTAAAGTTCATATTGGATAACATAATAAGCAATCATAACTATGAAAATTCAAAATCTCATCAGAAGCGTAAATACACTTTAATGATAAAATGTGGTTATGAATAGGAGAGCTTTCAACTAGAATAAAATTAAATGTATTTCATGTGGCACTAGACCCAAAACTCCTTAAACATTGCTGCAATATTTATATCAACATAACACTTTACAACATAAAAATAAGTAATATTAGGGGCCAGAGCGATGGTCCAGTGGGTATTGTGTTTGCCTTGCACGTGGCCGGCTTGTGTCAGCCCGGGTTGGATCCCGGCATCCCATATGGTCCCCTGAGCACCGCCAGGAGTAATTCCTGAGTGCAGAGCCAGAAGTAACCCCTGAGCATTGTAGGGTGTGACCCAAAAAAGAAAAAAAAAAGAGAGAGAAAAAAAAGTAATATGGACCAATTTAAAGGAATTTTTTTTATCTATATCACATTATTCTATAACTATTAAAAGATATTTTCTTGTTGTTTTTTGTTATACCACTTTACTTTTGAACGGGTAGCTCTCAAAGCTCCATGTAGACTTGGGGGCATACTTGGCTGTTCTCAGTGTTTACTCCTGGTTCTGTGCTTAGGAATTACTCCTGGCTGTGTTTGATGTATAAATGTAGGTCAATCACATGCAAGGTAAGACCCTTGCCCTCTATTCTATGTCGCTGACCCCAAAGAATAAAATTTTATTCACACATATAGGCATTCCTCCTACTTTGTACCTAGGATCATCTTAAAGAATAATGCTAACTTTTTACATTCGTTTAATATAAAAATATAGATAAAATACAAACATAAAATACAAATATAAAAAGAATTTGTGATCAAAAAATTTAAAATATTTATAAATACTACTGTGACCATTTAAGATGAAAATTAGTTTTTGGCCACAATACATAAAAATCTTAATTTTAATTTAATAGTGGTGAACTGACAATTAAAAAGAACATCTCTAAATTGTCCAACATTAATTTGTTATAAGAAACTGGGTTTCTCCCCTAACTTTACACTTTTCTAAAGTTTCTGAGCTTTATAAATTAAGGAAAAAATCATGGCCAGAGGGGCTTTAGCCATAATACAGTGGTAGGGTGTTTGCCTTGCACATTGCTGATCCAGGTTTGATCCCATAATCCCCAAACACTCACTGTCAGGAGTAATTTTTGAGTGCAGAGTCAGGAGTAACCCTGAACATCGTTAGGTATGACCCAAAGAGTAATATGATGTGTATATATTTTTTAACAAAATATATATATATATATATATATATATATATGCACATTCTCAAATTATTCCTTAGTGCAAAGGCAGGAATAGGTCCCAAGAACAATTGTCTTTGGCTCCAAAACAAAAAAAAAAATTATAAAGGTAAATAAAGTTTTATTCTTAGGACTTTGGTTATAGGGAATCCACAGCTTATTTTTTTTCAGATTTCTACACTTTCTGTCTTAAGAGAAAAAGAGAGTACTTCTTGTATAAATAGATCTAAAATCCTTCCATGGCCATATTAAATATAATTTATTATGATTTATATCTATCTGCATATAAAAGGACTATTAGCTTATTTTAATTTAATTTTCAGATTAATATGGATACATTTTTATTGCTAAAATAATTTTATCTAAAAATCTTAAAATGTGTATTATTAGTATTATTTAAGATATACATAAAATTAGCATACATTAAAACTGCATTTATTTACAAATTATTTAGAAAGAATAAAAATAGAGAGTATAACTAGATTTTTTTGAAGTCATAAAAACTTACGAATTCTGTGACAGCAATTGAGAAAATCTACATGCAATTGATCTGAATATTAATAAGTATATAATATTAGACTGTAGACACAGTCTAAAATCACATCTTTGGGAAAGGAGATTTCCATGAAAGTCATATTGTAAACCCATAAACAAATTAAATCATTAGTGTTGCTAGCTAGAATAGTATCTTAAAGCTCCATGTAGAAACAATCATGGAGCTGAGTACAGCAGGTAAGACACTTGCCTTACAGTGGGAATCAGGCTTGCTCCCTTTCATCACATATGGTCCCTGAGCACCTACAGGATGAAACCCGAGCTCAGAGCCAGAATCAAGCCCCTCAGCCTCGCTAGGCTACCATCCAATAAACAAAACAAAGCAAACAATCAGAAAGGAAGATAAGTTTCATATAATCAATGGAACCAATAAATGGATGAGATCAGCTATTTGGGGTTTCCTGAAAAGGTGTTCAGGCCTGTGAGAATGGCATTACGGCAATCTTAAGACCGCACCACGCATGTAAGGGAAGGAGCTCATTTTGTAAAATCCAGCTGCACGAGGTATAGACTAGTTCAACACACTAATGGTCTGCTTTTCCATTTCAAGGAGAAAAGTAACCATACTGCACACAAGGATACAAAGAATGTGGGACTACTTGTAGTTACCAATCATGGTTTAATTTGTTTCTTTTCCCTATAACAACTCCACATATGCATATAACATGAGTGTGTGTGCTTCTAAATCAAAAATTTTATTTGAATGATGAAATGCCAGAATTCACTCGTCAAGCATGACCCAGCATGTAAAGGAACTTCTTGTTAAATGAGGTTTTCAGGGCACACCTGCCCTAGTGAAGCAAGCATTGGGCATGACAAAGTTTTCCAAACCATTCTATTTTGCTCTAAAAATGTCGTTTGAGTTCTTTTTAAAGTTTTGCCAAAATCTAAATCAAATACCATTTTCTTAGTAATTACATGTTGGAAGATGTAATCATTGCAGTCTTCTGAAACTGAGAGACCAATAGCCCTACATTGGGCATTTTTCCATAGTTGCTTTTGTTAATGTGCTAATGAGCCATTGTCACAATGGAGCCAACCTGGCATTAGCACTTACAATAAATTTACTGCAAGAACACTGCTGTTTGTAATTAGCTCTTCATTACACAATCAGGCTGATTTAGAGAAACTCTCATATGATTTGCTCAGCAAATGAAGCAATATAATTACACCTCACTTGAAATCAACAAATTAGACTGCTGTTTGCAATTGGCTATATTATGTACTATTAGTGCCCAGGCAATTGCAGGCCTGTTGCTTCATTTAATACTTAAATAAAGTAAGTCTAATTAAAGCCTTGAAATTCCTGTATGTGCAAGATCAGCCCCATAATGGACACAGTTACTACAAAGAGGAAACCCAGTATTTATGTTTAGAATATTTGATAGTAAGATCAAGCCTTGGGCATTTAAGTTTCTTATTTCATAAAACAGATAAACCAAAAAAAATAGCAGGAAGGGGAAAAATTTCCCTTTTTTATTGAGCCAAACTTGAACCAAATTATATCCTAGCCAGGGTACATGAGGGTTGATAAGTGCAAATTAAAGCATTGAGTTATCTAGTGGTCTGAGAGTTTCTTAAAGTTAGGTATTTAGTGTCTGACATCTATTACAATAGTTTTTATTAGTTATTTATACTCAGTTTTTAAACAATTAAAGCACCCTGATTTCCAATACTATTAACAATAGGTCTCACACATATGACTTTCCAACACACACACTCTCCATCAGAGAGTTCCCAACCATTTTCTTTAGGTCCTCCCCAGACTCCAAATACATGTTGGTAAGCTTAGTTTTATACACCAGATCTCAGGATCTGTTTTCTTTGACTATTTATTATTCCCATACTATCAGTTTTTAGGTACCACATATGAGATAGATCATTCTTTATTTTACCTCTCATAGGTTGGCTTTACTCAGCATGTACTCTAGGCTTTGAACTAAAGAAAATTCTAGCATTTAGTTGTACTTATCATGGACTGGATTGGTTGGTGAGAGTTTTAGAAAAGTGCAAGATTTAGCAAATAAAAGTCATTACACTCTATTAAACTTAGACTCCTGAATTTTATCTGGCAACTTTATTTTAGTACTTACTTGTCACTTGTCACTTGTCTTCCTGCTGTTCATCGATTTGCTTGAGCTGGCATCAGTAACATCTCCATAAGTCCTGCCATGTGCTAGAGTAGCCCAAGGGCATCTGCTTGTTCCAAGAACACTAAGAGCCTTAACCAATTTGTTCAGGTCATGGGAACGAGGTCTATAATTACTACTGGGTTTTGGCATATCAAATACAACATGGGTAGCTTGCCAGGCTCTGCTGTGTGGGTGGTATATTGTTGGTAGTAGGCGCTTAGTTCATGCATTTACTGATGAACAGTGCAGCCGCAAAGTGGCCAGGCGCAACGGGGAGGGGATCAACTTTTCTCTTGGGTGGAGCTCCACAAACTGTGGAGTCCAGATGTTGAAAATGGCTGCCCTCATCTGCGAGGGTTCCTCTGGCTTCTTGTGAGTCTCTATTGGGATGGCGGGCCAGGGCTAGAACCTGCCTTCCCTCCTAGGCACCTCATGATCAGCTGATCAAAGGGAGAGCTGGTAGCAACATTGTCCCATGTATCTGTGTCTCTGGTTCAAGCATACCTGGACTTGAAATAGGCTTTTCTGTAGGGTGGGACTGTAACAAGTCTTGGGAGGAGCTCTGAAGATCTGTGGAGTCTGGATGTTGGAGAAGGCTGCCATCATGGTTCCTCTGGCTCTTGCGAGGCTCTATTGGGATGACAGGTCAGGGCTAGAACCCGCCTTCCCTCCCAGATGCCTCTACCTGCTTTGACCCTTGGGGTCTAACATGTTGTCAGTTTCATGCCAGTTATTGGTGTTCATTCATTTGCAGCATCACACAAATCTGGTGGGTAACTTTTTATCCTGTACTTAATTGAAAACACTTGAACTTTATCTACATATTTTAATTTTTAGTAGGTATTTGTCCATATTGATAAAATTCTGGTAGCAAATAAATTCTGCAAAATTAAAATGGACTCTCAGACTCCTGGCAGGTTAATTATTGTATTACAATTACACTTTACAAGTGTCAGAGAAACTTTAACTGAACTTCCCTGAGATCGCCTAACAATTATTAATCCTATCAGCACTCTCAGTTATACCAAAACAAATATGTTTATTAGACTAGGATGCTGTAAAGAAAGGAGTTAGGTGATAATTAGGAACTGGAATATGTAATGCACAAAACTGCTATTTTTTCTGCAGTAAATCTAGGACTAAAAAAATAATGATTTTTATCATTGAAAGACCATTATTTTTTAGGACAAGTAAATGAATGAATCTTCCAATTGATCTATTTTTAAAATCAGATAACAAATGACAGAGATGTAGATCAAATCAGTATTATCTTTTCATAATTACATGCAGTACATGCAGTAAAAATGAAAATTTCTGGTCATAACTGAATAACTTTAAAATACATTTAAGGTAATGACTAAGAAACAAGTAGAATAATGTCTTTATTTAACTACCATGGTTTGATAATTTAATAGGTTTGATATTTTACTCATATATGAAAAATACTATTGACTTAGTCTACAAGTAACAAAGTAGGAAACTAAACTTCACATGGACAAAAAAGAGACACATCTTGTTTCTGCTTTATGTGATGTAGAAATAGCTTAAAATACTATTTATTTAACAATATCCCAATAAACTGTGTCTCTATAAACTATTTAATGTTTAGGATATAATGTAGTGCTGTGAAAATGACTTCTTTGATCTCTGAGTTATCACATACTAACCAGTGACTTCTGAAGTATAATATTAGAGAAAGATAAAATTCCTGGGAACAATGTAACTCTAACAAAAACTCAGCATTTACTTAAAGGATATATAATGCAAATAAAAGTTTTCCACCTGTCACTTTTTTCAATTAAAATACAGATAAATCTAGAAAATATAAGAAGCTTGAAGCTTTCTAAAATAGAATCTATAAGTTACTACAATTAAGAGCTATTTTGCATGAATAATATATATAAGTACTAACATGAATATTTTACTGGTAAAACTTCTTTAATTTGTGATGATAAATTATTCCATGGAACTCCACAAACAAAACACTGCTTCAGAGTGGCTACTCTGATTCAGCAGGCATAATAATTTGTATTGGCATCATTAAAAATTTGTTTGCTTTAGCTACTCCTACAAGAGTATGCTACCCGCATGGCAGAGCCTGGCAAGCTACCCGTGTCGTATTTGATATGCCAAATACCAGTAACAATTATAGACCTCATTCCCAGACCTGATGGAATGGTTTGAGGCTCTTTATGTTCCTGGAGCAAGCAGATGCCCTTGGGCTCTACTAGCATGAGCCAGGATATATGGAGAAGTTACTGCTGCCCGCTCGAGTAAATCGATGACAAACAGGAAGACAGTGATACAGTGATCATTAAAAATTTGGTGCTTGAAATAACTTAAATAATTCATGTGCTTTAAAAAATATGGATGCTATCATAGGCAACTTAAAATTTCATTTTCTTTTGTTAATTTTGCTATTACTTATTTTCAATAGGCAGGATATCATATTTTCAGTATTTATATCTTTAAATAGCTCAAAGTATTTTTCCACTAGGTATAAAAAGGGCAGGCTCAATGCACACTTTGCCTCTGGGTACAATCCCTGTCACTCTGTGATTGTCCAGGAATTTTTGGGAAAAAACACTCAACTTCGAACCAAGAGTATCTCTCTAACATTGCAGAGTGTGACTCCAATCACACTGTACACACACAAAAAAATCACACAAAAAATCTGACAATCATGGGACAACAGTACTATAAACCATTGATGAAACAAAGCCGACTAGTAAAAATAGACATCACTATATTTATGGCACTAAATGTACTTCTACAAAATCATTTTTAGGGATTGAGTATACTGTAGGTGATACCTGAGACCTGTCTGAACCAATTCCTATTGTCAAGTATCATTTCTAATTATAATTATTAGAGACAAGATGTAAAAAGGTACTTTTGATGACTGACCTTCCCAGCAATGCAAAGAAGGCTTAGGACCATCCCCATTCAGTGCAACACACTAAAGTAGGGGGACCAGATTGTTTGGGGATTGAACTCAGATTCCTCAGGCCAGACATGTGCTCCAGTGCTTTGAGTTATCTCTCAGCTCATCACTGAAAATATGTGTTTATTTGGGGGGCCATACCTGGTTGTGTGCTCAGGGCTTATCTGGCTTTGAATTCAGAAAATCACTTATGAGAAGAGCCAGACGATGTTGTAATATTGAGAACTGAATTTGGTTGACCATGTGCAAGACAAGCACCTTACACTAGTGCCACTTCTCTGCCCTAGAGGCCTGAGAGATACCACAGAGGGCAGGGATTTGCATTGCATGTGGCTGATCTAGGTTCAATATGCAGCAGGTCATGTGGTCCCCTGAGCCCTCCAGGAATGATTTCTGAATGAAAGCCTGGAATAATCCTAGAGCAATGCTGTGTGTAGCTCCCCCCCCAAAGAAATCCATTTTTCTGGACTTGATATGGTTTACTTTATTACAGTAAAGGATCCAGGAGCTTTTCCTTACCATTGGAAACAATTTACTTTCATCTAAACACATAACTCAGGTAATAAACAGATTGCTAAAGACTAATCTCATTTTAAGGATAGAGCTGGCCTCTAATGGATCAAATTTAATAATGTTTCTCCCGATTGGATGAGGATGTCCTGGATGGGATATGAAAAGAATGACAGTCAATTCATCATCTGCCATATCTTTCATAAATGACATTTAAATATTTATTCATTATATTAATAAAAGAACAGTGTCTCTGATACCATGTTATTTTTTGACAACTCATTTTAACACTAGCCAGACAACATGACTGCTTAAGTAAAGAATTATTTTTAATAAGCCCTAAGTACAGTTACTCCTGCTCAAGCACCACAATCTTGGAATGTTTAATTATTTTCCCTAATTTGGTCCATAGGAAAAAAAAACATTAACATCTAAAATGATTTTTCATAAGTAATTATTGTTGTTATCATATTAGGTGTATGTAGTAATGATATTTTGTCACACATGTGTTGCTTTAGAAATATAAAAGATAACTGGCTAATGGATTATACACATCTAGGGTAGATAGGAGAAAACGCGATGAAGTCATGGAAGGATACAATAATTCAATAGCGAAATGAAAGAGTTTCTATTATGCTGGCTACAATTATGTATGAAAACCAAAATAAGAAATAGTTATTTTTAGAACAGTAAAATCCATTTTTATTCCATCTACAAATGTAGAGCTCATGTGAGGTGAATCATTTAAACTGTAGTATGCACAGTTATTCAAAAGTTCCTTGACCTTGCAAGAAACTAGAGTCTCCCAGTACTTCAAAGATTATATCTTTTAACATTACAACTCAGGGCAAAATATTGCTGTTCAAATCAATTTCCAGTAGTGCTGCTAGTATCTTAAACCTTTCATGCATGTCAAGGAGATCAACTAATCCTATCACACACAATGTGTACATTATGAGAAAATGGGAACCATAGAATTATAATATAATGAGGAATTTATATGTGCTCTCATCTGAATATTTATGTCCCCCAAAGTCACTGTTGGAAATCTGAAATCCAAGGCAAAGACGTTAAGAGTTGATGTCTTTGGGTAGGTATTAGGTCATGAGGAGGGGTGCCATTATAATGGGACTAATTATAAACTCTTTAAGAGAGCCTTATTGAGAGACTCTGTCTCTCCTGACTTCTGAGGATGCTAGGAAAAGCCTGAAACTCAGAAGAGGAGCCTTACTTGATCATGCTGACATCTGAGTGGACAGCTTTCAGCCTCCAGAAATAAAAAGAAATAAAATTGTGTTAAGGTCTAAGTCCCCTGCCTCTGGGATTTTTATTATTGTAGCTAAGTGTAGGACAATACACCAATAAAATACTTCAAAGAGTTCTTATTAACTATTTTTGTTTTATTTGAGGGCCACAACCAGAGTTGCTTAAAGCCTACTCCGGGTTCTGTGTTAAGGATTACTCCTGGAGGAGACTGGGAACCATATGGAATGATGGCTATCAAGTATGGATCAACCATGTGCAAGACGAGCACCCTAACCACTGTACTATTGCTTTGACCCTCAAATGAAGTGTTAACAAATCCTCTCAGTACTCTGATTTCTAATGATCCATGCTACATATATAATGCATCTCTCAAACAGACACACCAAATATGCTCACAACATATGTTACTCACATCTCATTAGATAGTCTTATGTTTGCCCAAGTATGTTAATTTTGTGTTTATTCAGTAGAGATCCAGGTAGAAAATTCATTAAATATCTGTAAATATTAATGATGCATTATTATTAAATTAATATGGAACATTTATAAAAAACAAATGACTGCTTCTTTGTTACTAATTCTGAATGGAAGTAAATAAAAATTACTGGATAGCAAATTTAACAAGCTTTAAAGAAAATGAGAAAACATAATAGTTACTTTAAATTAATTTCTCAAGCTTAAAATTTTAAAGTAGGAACAGTTATAATTATCTAAAAATAAGGTACTATTGTACAATCCTGTGAATATTCTCTATTTTTAATTCTAGTCATAACAATATATTCCTATTAAAAACCTTACATTTTCTAGAAGTTGGGAACATCATTTTGTTGAAACAGAATGTAATTGTTGTCAAAGGAGCCATAAACATAATTATTCAGGTGACTAATTTTATATAGAATTAATTTTAAGAGAGAAAATTAGCACTGGACTTGAGCACTAAATGGAACCTTCTATCATTTTCAGAAACTCCTCACCTGGTCTGTAGTTATAGAAAAACAACTTTCTTGGAAGCTGTACCTATTTGCTGGGATTACTGGCTGTGAAAAATATTATAAACACAAAAATGAAAATCAAATCAAGTAAGATATCAAGACTTGAACTAAATAAAACAGCAAGAGAGAGGATGTGGCTTAGTGGAAATAACCTTTACTGATGTGTATGAGGCCCTAAAATGCATCACTAACAAATACAAAAAAGTGAAAGAAAATCATCATTGTAGTTTCACAGCCTTTGGACAGGAAGAAGGCAGATTATCTAGCACCAAAGAAGCAGGCAAAGAGGGAAGAGCTTTGGTGATAGACTGACTGAAGGAGGATTCAGAATGGAAGAAATGAATATTAATCAGAATAAGAAAACTCAAAAAAAAAAATAGCACTCAGATTTTTAAGCACGATTTTTGACTTCCAGGGAGGTAATATTTTTCCGAGATTGGTGTTAGGTAGGTTTGGGGATTTCCTATAGTCATTTAGAAGGATAGGTTGGAGCAATAAAACTCTTGAAACACTTTCTGCATCTGAAAAGGTTGATCTTTTCTCTGAGTTGGTTGCCTTCTGTGTAAAGCCAAAAAGTAGCCATTCTCCACCAATGACTGTGGACTCATTGTTTTTCTTTTTTTTAGGCCACAGGCAATGATGCTAGGTAGATTACTCCTGCTTTTGACTTCATTGATCACTTCTCTTTTTTTTTTATTTATTTTTTAATTTTTTTATTTTTACAATTACAAAGATATACAATTAAAAAGTTCATATTTGGGTTTTGGTCATACAGTGTAGCAGCACCCATCCCGCCACCACTGCCCATCTCCCACCACCAAGGTCCCCGGTTCCCTCCCCCTCCCCCCAGTCCTCCTCCATGGCAGGTTCTTTATTTCTTTCCATTTCTCTATCTTTCTCTTTTCCTTCCTCTCCAGACTATGGATTACAGAACATACATTAAAGGGTTGTCATGTGTATCCTTTTGCCTCTATTTAATGCTCAGTTCTAGGTTGGCATTAGTACCCTCACAATTGTTAGCACACTGTTCCATTTTCTGTCTTCTCTTTTAAAAAAAGCATCAAAACAAACCAAAACATCAACACAACACTTGAAAAAAATTTAAAACTATCTAAAGTACGTAACTCTGGAATTTATAGACTATGGTTTTAAAAATATTTTAATAAAAATATCTCCTACATATCAGAAAACTGTTATTAACGATATCATCAGTCAAGATCCTGCATAAGATCATATCATCTGTAAAGATCCCAGGTATGACAAAAGAGAAACAAATGAAGTAACAATAAAAAGAACATTTGGCTGAGATGGCCCTGGGGTCTCCCAGAGCTACAGGAGCAGAATCACATGCTCGCCCTGCACTGTCCTTTTGATTTAGGCAATAGACTGTGAAGGGCCTAAGGGCAATTAAATTCTTCGAGAAATAATAAAACCAACCTACCCCTAAAGCTATCAGGACCCACTTTTCTCAGACACACCTGGGGCCAAGAGACCCAGAGAAGGCTGGACTCCTCCTCCAAGAGAAGCTCCAGCTGACAAAAGGCACAGAAAAGAAATTTGAAAGACCAATAACCAATCCCAACTCTATCCCAGTGGTATCCCAACTCAATTCCAACTCTATCCCAACTCTATCCATCCTGGTAATGTACTCTTTCCTAGGTAGAAACCCCACATGGGGCAACTTGAGAATCCCTATAAAAGTCAACTTGAACCAAGGAAGTGCGTGCTCGCTGGCCGAGTCCATGTCCTGCTTGTGTTCACGTGTCTCAACATAAGAATTGTCTGCATCTCCTGTCTTAAGATGTGTGCTGGGCTCTCCCACCTTGGTAGAGACCTGAGTTTTCTCTTTAGCATATTTCTTTCTCTCCTTTTCCTTCCTTACCTTCCTCACAAAGCTTCCAAATAAAAATCTGTTTTTGCTTCACTGCTCATCCACTTATGAAATTCTTTTCTGTGGGAAAATGTCCTGGAAACCTTGGGTAAGGCTAAGGACTGACTTTCCTTTCCTGCATAGAACAATTTCTTGCTCCTGTCTCAGTCCATGGATCCCTGAGAAATTGGGTGGTGGGGATTAAGTCCAGTGCAGAGGAGGATAAGTGGATGTCAGGTGTAGCTTGGGGGCTACCTAGGGGTGGCGGGACTGAAGGTCTGTGCTGAGAGAAGGCGATGGCTGACCTATCAGTCCTAGCTTTAGCAGCCAGACCCTGGGTGACAGAGGTGGATTGGAGAAAGTGGCCGTCGCCTCTCCTCTCCACCTCACAAAAGCCACCTGTGTGGGGTTTCTCTGACTTCAGCTTCAACAGGGTCTCTAAGAGGGACCCCCTGGATACCATGTGGAAGCTCCCTGCACACAATAACATTTTTTTTTGCTGTTTGGGGTCACACCCGGTGATGCTCAGCATTTATTCCTGCCTCTTTGCTCAGGAATTACTCCTGGCAGTGGTAAGGGGACCATATGGGATCCTGGGGATCAACCCTACAGATCCGGCACATGCAAGGCAAATGCCCTACCTGCTGTGCTATTGCTCTGGCCCCATGGTAACTTGTATAATTAGATTTTATTAACATATTTGACAGTACCTTCAACAACAAAAAATTTTTTGGGACACACCACCCAGCTGCTCTCAAAGCATACTTAAAGCTCTGTGCTCAGGGTACAGATTGGGGTTGGGTACTGGGATCAGCAATGTGCAAGGCAAAAGTGCCTATTCACAGTACAGTAGTTCAGGCTCCTTGGCAATATTTGTTAAAAAGCACTTTCAACAAAACACTTTCAACCAAAAGAAAAACAAGAAGAGGTTCGGTGTTAATATTTTACATGTTCAATATTTAGCAGTGGCAAAGAGAAAGTTCACCAAAATTTTAAAATGTTTATAGATTTCTGAAAGTTTTCACCTTTATTTCATTAATCTGACATTTTCATTAAGCAAACACACACGTAATGTTTCATATTAATTGACAAGAATACTTTATTTTTTAAAATTCGTTATACCTACAATGTGAACAACTGAATTAAAATTGTGGTAGAAAGAATATAATTCAAATTTCCTGTCATTTTTTTCAGTTTTCAGCAGGTGGTAGAATACATTAGCATAAATATATCTTGAACATGTAAGGATATTCCAGGGATAAATCTCAGACAAGTTGTCCAAGTTAGGCACTCATTAGCACCTTTTTGATAGAAAAGGAAAAGAAAGTTATTTGATATTCTATTTATTTTATTTAAGCACCATGATTTGCCAAGTTATTCACAGTTAACTGTCAGACAGACCAACACCAGCACCAACACCTTTCACTGATGTCAAATTCCTCTCCTCCACTGTGTCCAGGTTCCCACCACCCAGCACATCACACCTAGCTGCCATTTGACAGGCACATTTATAAGTTTAGTTGTTGAAGTTTAAATCTCTTGTTTATATTCTTGTTAACTGTGCCATGGATTTTATTACCATATTTAATGGAATAACCAGAAAAACTAACCACTAGAAGAAAATTTCAAAGTCAAATTTGGTGTCGTCTTTGTGTCTTTAAAATAGTTTAAAGTCACTTTCTAAATAAGTTTAAAGTCACTTTAAAATAGTTTTGAGTGAAATAGAAAGGTGTCTTGCATATTTTAAGCATTCAGTAAAGAAAAGAGGCTTGTCTTATTTTATAAGACAAGCCACAACATTCAATGTGTCCTTACAAAGCAATTGGTTGGTTGAGATCTCTCCTCAGAGAGAGAGAAAGAAAGAGAGAGAGAGAGAGAGAGAGAGAGAGAGAGGCCTTCCCCCTACTTAGTTCAATTACAGTTTTGCATTAAAATAGCTTATGCCAAGGTTCCACAGAGGCCTGAAAGGTGAATCTGAATGTAGTAAAGAAGGTTACTTACTGACAGTTTTGGACATATGTGTGGAGGGATGATTTTTTGCAATTCTTAAAGCTATGTTTTAACTCTTCTCAGGGTTTTATTTCTAAGGATTAAGGCACTTGCTAACTTCTGTGGAAAAAACAGTAAGAAATTCCTCTGCTGAGATCACAAAACACAAGGAAGAAAATATGTGCTTCCTTCTAGAGACAATTAATCCAAAAAAGCCAAAATCCAGGGATTCAAATTTATATAATTGGTGCAGGAACCAAGGTTCTTCTTGGTAAATATGTTTATTGATATGAGAGTTAGAAATAGAAGTTTGACACAAATCCCTTAGTGAGGCAGCCTGTTATCTCCCTAAGAAAAACTTCAAACAAGGGAGCCAAGAGGCCTGGAGCCCACAGACCCTCAGTTGGGAATCTCCCTCCCTTCCAGCCTCTGGGAACTGTCTCCTCACCCCCTAAATTAGATGTGTAGCCATCTGCACCAGTGGACTCACCCATCTCCCCACCTAAAAGCCAGGGAATATCCACAAAGAGGGGGCCAACTCAGGTCTCACATCCCAGAATTTCAAAACCATGCGGACATGTTAACAAAGTACTTAGTGTTTATCTTTTATGAGGTACCATTGATCATATTGTCCCTACATTCCTTGCCTCCCACAACACTCAAACAACCCAGACACCCACTAACTATACTATACTATGCTCTGCTCTGCTTTGCTCTGCTCTGCTTTGCTCTGCTCTGCTCTGCTATGCTATACTATGATATATTATGCTATACTATGCTATACTATACTATGCTATACTATACTATACTATACTATACTATACTATACTATACTATACTATACTATACTATACTATACTATACTATACTATACTATACTATACTATACTATACTATACACTGTACTATAACTATACTAGCTAGTCACCCAAGAACACACAACTTGCAACCTGCAAACGTCATAACGATAATGCAATGCAGAATTCCATCAAGCTCAGCGAATGAAGTCACTAGCCCAGATGAGTCAAGCAATAACAATGAGCTATATGACCTCTCTGATAAGGAATTTTGAAGTAACTTTTAAGGATGCATAAGTAGCTCAAAGAAGCAATGGAACACAAAATCAATAAAAATAAGAAGACATGAGATCAGAAATGAGGAAAATGCAAACCAAAATATAACCAGAAATGACAGATATTAAAAATGTGGTAGATGAAATGAAAATTTGAAGATGAAATGAAAATGAAGGCCTCTGTATCAGAGTAATAACTGCTGAGGAAAGAATTAGTGATCTTCAAGATGAGGTGCAAAGACTCTATAGAAAACAGCAGAAGATGAAAACGGGACTCACAATAAATGAACAGACAAGAGATAACTAAGATGAAGCCAAAAGGAATAACATAAGGATCATTAGAGTCCCAGAAGGGGAGGAAGAAAACCCTGATGAAGAAGCAACTCTCAAAGCAATCATTGCTGAGAGCTCCCAGAACTAAAGAATTCTTTCTCTCAGGATCAGGAGGCCTGAAGGATAAAAAGAAATTCCAATAAGAATACTCCAAGATATATCGTAATTAGGATGACAAAAATCATAGAAATAGAATACTGAAAGCAGTAAGATTAAAGAAGGAAATTACATACAAAGGAGCATTCTGTTGATAGCCCACGTATATTCTCTGTAAAAAGGCTATCTTATTGTTTCCAGGGTTTTTCACGTGATCACCAAACCAGCTAACAATCAGTGGGGTTTTTTGGTCACTAATTTTTCTGGTATCTTCTATTGCCAGCAGTCTGTTGGCAGCATGCTTATAGAGGTTATTGAGAAATGTGGTTCTATTCACTTAGGAAATAACAGAGTTTTAAAACATACTATTTCTAAACAAGTGAATGTTCAACATTTTTACCATTAAATTTTTCATTTTTCCCTGAGAAAAGAGCCAGTAGAAATCCCTGAGGGGTCTCTAATGGGGAACCACGTGGGGTGTCAGGAATTGAATCAAGTGGGCCCAGGTGAAACAGACACGCTACCTACTGTGGTATCATTCTGATACCTTGGGGTTTTATTGCTAAGCCTGAAAAGCTAGCTCAAAAGCCAGGGGAATATGTTTTACTTGCTAGAGGCCACAGTTCTATATACAATATCTTATATTCATGGTTCCCTGAGCATCACCTGGAATCAACTGAGCACTGAGCCTGGAACAGTTACTAAGTGTGACCTAAAAACCAAGAACTTTTCATTTTTTGGAAATGATACCAACTTGTTTTAAATTAATAATTTTCCTCTCTCATATTTAAAAATTATTCCTTCATTCCTTCCTCCTTCCTTTGTATCTCCTTCCTTCGTATCTCCTTCCTTTCTTCAACCCACATTCAGGGATCACTTCTGTCAAGGCTTTGGGGACCAAATGGGGTGCAAGGGCTTGAAGCTGGGTCGTTTCATGACCATTAATTGCCCTACCCACTGTACCAGCTCTCCTTTCATTTGGTTGTTTTTTTTTTCAATTGGATCATTCCTGGTCATGCTCAAGGACTATTCCTCACTCTGTGCTAGAGTCACTCCAGCTGGTGCTCATGGAACCATGTTGTGTTGGGGATTGAATTCAGGCTTCCTGCAAGAAATGCCTGTGTGCCCAGCCCGCCACCCCAGTAGGGCCTAAGAGGAAATTTGCTCACCATAATTGCAGCTTTTTTTTCAACTTCCGGACTCAACAGCTCATCAGAGCCCCAAGCAAGAGAGCAGCCAATTTCAAGTCCAGGTATGTGGGTCTTGGCAGCTAAAGTCACATGGTTTCCAAGGAGATGGAGCTGAGGCCCCTCTTCCCCACCTCTGCCTTGTCCAGGAGGCCTGGTGGACCTGCTCACAAGTTGCTTCCAGGCTGTCCACAGTAATGCAGAGACACAGACACAGGGCAGAGATGCCATCTGCTCTCCTGGAGAGATCGAAAACCAGTAGCAAACCAACCAGGTTCGAGAACTCAGAAAGTCAATTCAAGAACAGAAGTTGGCTAGATTCACCCATAGACAACCAGAGGGGGGATGGATTTATCTATTTGCCATGTATGTGCTTTAATCGTCAATATAATTAGTGCCAGCTGAAGGAACAGGCATGGGGATTGGAGGTGGGTGGGAAGTGAGGGTTTTTGGTGGTGGGAACACACTGGTGGTGGGAGTAGTGTTGCAATATGAGTTTTTCTAACAACATCACTTCACACTTGTATCACTTGTCTTCCCGTTGTTCATGGATTTGCTCGAGCAGGCACCAGTAACATCTCCATTCATTGGGAATGAGGTCCATTACTGTTACTATTTTTTGGCATATCGAATACACCACAGGTAGCTTTCCAGGCTCAGCTGTGGCTCTGGGTTCATCCCAGGGGCTCAGTCTTTCTAAAAACTGTATTATGAAAACCTCTTTTACTTTGTAAATCACGAATCACGGTGTTTCAATAAAAAGTATATAAATAAAGTGCAAAAAAAAAGGGAAATGCCTGTGTGTTCAGTCTGCTGATCTGTCTCCCTGCCCTCTCTCCCCTATTTCACCTTTTAAATTTTAAAATGTCATAATTTTTGTCTTTGGTCCTTTTTTTAATAGCTACTGGATTAAAGCATGTTTGTATTATTTATGTTTTAGTTGATACTGCTAATCAATTTATCTGTTTGCTCTCCTTTAAACAAAATATAATTTCTGGCATCATAAGAATTTTCTTTTCCATACATAATACTGTTTTATTTTGATCACTAAATTCTAAATAGTACTTGAGTTGTTCTAGTTTTAGATAACTTAGGCATATATTAAAAACATTATTGGGAAGCAGTGATATTACAGAACTGGAAAATTAAATTAAATTTTCAAGATACTAGATTGTAGTAAAAATTTTTTTTCATGTCATTTTATTTTGGTTAAAGCATATAGCAACCTTTATTTTGCTAAAGCAAACTTAACTAATGAAAAAAATCAGAACAGTCAAAAAGCTTCCATCAGCACTTTTAGCACTCAACCATAATACAAATGTTAGTAAGTATATCATTAGTCACTTCCAAGCAATGCATCTTACCAAGCGAATCTGTCACTGAATTAAATTCAAATGGCAAAAAGTAGATGTAGAAAGCTATGAGTGTTTAAGAACAAATGACAGGTGCCATTCTTTTAAATCATAAGCTAAAGGATTTTTTAAAAACATCTTAGTTTTTACTAAGCGCTGGAACCCTATATGACCGAAACCCAAACATGATCATCTTTGTAATTGCATATCTCACGGTGCTATAATAAAATATTAAAAAAGAAAAAATAAATAAAAGACCTTAGTTTTTACTGCCTTCAACAACCTTTCACTCAATTATATTTATGTATTTTGTGATTAATTATTAAAACATAAATACCTCATTTGGCCTGATAATTTTTTGTTTCCTAAGTCATGTTTGTTTTAAATACTTTTGAATTATTATTTGAAGAAATAAGTCATTCGCTGCTGTGGACTGCTGCGAACTTCACTGACATCAACCAACTTCTCCCTACCTTAAAAGTGGCCAATAGAAAGAACGGAGGTGTCAAAATTAACTAAATTGTTTATGTCTACTCATTGGATCATGATTATAAAATAGTTATAGTCATTTGAAACTCCATTTGAATCCGTATCCTGTATTTAGGATGTTAATAAAAATACATTCTTGATTCTTACAATTAATTTAGGAAGAATGTACCAAATGAATTCTTCAGATAAAAGATACTACTATTTTATTAATAAAATATATTAGTTTATACTCTTTTATTCTTTAACTATTTCATTGATTTCAACTTTTAGTTAAAACACCCTTTTGACCCATTTCTGCTGGTTTTAGAAATATTTCTGTATTGGATACAGCAATTTAGTTTTATTTCAGTTAGAAGTTTAAAGCTTTCTTTGCTGATTTTTACTACTTGATCACTTGAATCCCGTTATTCAGTGATTTGCTCGAGCGGGCGCCAGTAACATTTCCATTGGACCCTATCACGTGCCAATGTAGCCCAATGGCATCTGGTTGATTCAGGAATATGAAGAGCCTCAAACCGTTCCTTCAGGGTCTTTACAAGGAAGTCTGACCATCTTGTAGGTGGGCGGCCACGTGATCTTTTGATATCCCGTGGGATCCAGTCGGTAATGGCTCTAGTCCAGTGGTTGTCTCCAAATCGCATTACATGTCCAGCCCATCTGATTTTCGATGCCTTGGCAAACGAGACAGCATCCCTGATTCTGGAATAGCGAGGAAGGTCAGAACTCCGGATTCCTTCTCTCACTTGAGTGAGACGTGATATTCCAAGCATAGCTCTTTCGATGCCTCTCTGGGAGACCCGAATAGCATTCTCATCCTGCTTTCGTAGGGCCAAGGTCTCTGAGGCGTATGTTAATGCAGGGAGAACGGTGGAGTCAAAGAGATGTGCCTGGAGCCAGAGGTTCTTTGTCCTTTTAGCTATTTCTTCGATGCCTTTGAAGGCATTCCATGCCGCTCCCTTCCTCCTGCGCAGCTCAGGTTTTAGGTCGTTCATCATGTTGATTTCTCGACCTAGGTACACATAACTGCTGCATTCAGAGATGTTTGTTCCATTGAGAGTGAATGGGGCCTCTGGAACTAGTTCAGAGGTGGTCTGATCCTGTTTGGAATTTGGGGACGACAGCTACATCGGTCAGACAAAACCGTCGATTGAAGATGATGTGGTCTATTTCATTGTGGAACTGTCCGCCAGGAGATTCCCATGTCCAACGTTTCTCTTCAGCTTTCTGGAACTGTGAGTTCCCATGAATGGTATTGGTGGACATGATGAACTCAGATAGTCTCTCACCCTGTTCATTCCATTCTAGGCCATGGGTCCCGATGTGGAGTTCTTCAGCCGATCTTCTTGGTCCTATCTTGGCATTAAAATCACCGACTATGATCTTGTAGAAGGTGTGATCTTTTTTATAGAACTCCTCCAATTCCATGTAGAATTTCTCAATTTCATCTTCTTTGTATGTGGATGTTGGTGCGTAGACAATGAAGATAGAAATTGCTGGCAGTGGGCCACATCTCTTCAAGTGTAATCGTCCTATTCGGTTTGTAAGGCATTCAAATGAATCAATGTTGACAGCCATGTTCATGTTGACAAGGACACCAATGCCACCGATGCCTCTTTCATCACATGGTCCAAGGAACAATTCTTCTCCGGTGACAAATACAGCATGATGCAACTGACGCCTCCTCGTCTCAGTCAGACCAATGATGTCGTACTTGATCTTTTTTTGCTTGCAACATCAGATCCTCAATATATGCTTCCAATGCCAGTGTACGTGCATTGAAAGTACAGACAGTCATTTTAGTCCTTCTCGTTTTGGCAGCCTAGGATGGCCATGAAATTTTTGTCTGGCACTGCTTGTTTGCCTTTCTTACTGCTGTCATATTAAGGGCTCTTTCGAGGTCAGGAAAATAAACATTTCTGTTACTGGATTTGGTATATTGAACACGCATCGGACAGCTTGCCAGGCTCTGCCATGCGGGCGCTATATTCTCATTAATTTGTAGGACTCTCTCAGAGGGGTGGGTGGAATATTTATGGTAATTTAGAGGTAAATCACGCTGGCCTCACAGTGGCCGCGCGCAACGGGAAAGCTGGTTTCTGCTCTGCCGGGTGTACCTGTGTCTTAGGCTCAAGCATTCCTGTGCTTGAAATACTCTCCTCTGAAGGGCGGGTCTCTGTGTGGTGGGTCCTTGTAGGCTGGGTTTCTGACAAGCCAGGCTGGTGACTGGATTAATCTGGGGGGCTGGAAACTGGATTAGTCTGCTGGGTGGAGATCTTACCTGCTGCAGAGTGTGGATTGTGAAGATGGCTGCCAGCAAGGTGTGGGGGTTCCTCTGGGCTCCTCCGAGGGCTCCATCGGGATGGTGGACTCGGGTCGGATTTTTACTACTATCAAGAGTATATTTAAACACACTTTAAGACCTCCATAAACTAGCCATAAGTGTCAGAGATATCTATAAAATAGTTTTGTTAAACAGAAAATATTAAGACATGGGTGCTAAAATTATTTTTCATATAATCATACATTTTAAGCTTTGAATGTCAAGAATGATTTAAAGAATGCAGCAGTTAACCCAAACGGATTAGGATAACTAAGAAAATTAATTTTGTTAAAAAAAACATATTTATGCTGCAAAAGCTTTCAGCTTGCTTATTTTTATACAGCTAATAATAGATATAATGAACTCTTTTTGTGTGCAGTGAATCACTTTGGTATGATGCAATTGAATTTTTCCCTTAGAGCAAGAAACTAACAGTATTTGTAAAATTAATTAGATGTCCTAGATGAGATTCAAGTAATCTCCTTATTGATTATTGCAGTCGATATAATGATTTTATAACTAGGACAAAAGCATCTCTACTAATAAGCTGAATATGAATTCCAGAAAATATTTAAGTGCCTAAACTAACACAACAATTGGAATTCAGGTTGAAGCAGCCAAGATACTAATGTTACAATCAGCAAAATAAATTAGCTTCCATTTTAAAGAATTGCATTTTGAATTGTAATATATCTGTAGCATGTTGAAGTTAATCTTTCACTGAGAGGTTTCTCTCAATACTTTCATACAAATTTCTAACATGTCTACTCTTTTTACAAACTGTCTTTCCATAGGTCATATAAAAATCCTTTAATCCTGTATATAAACAATCACAAAAATGGAGTCCTTGAAACTGTTGGCTCCAGACTTACTACAACATAAATGACACAAAATATTGCCCTAGTTAAACGTATCCAATAATTATAACTTTGAAGTGAAAATATGAGTTATTTAACAAAACCCACAACTATTATCCCACTTCAGCAGGAGAGACTGTATATCTTCATCTTATATTAGCCTAAAGACAGTAATCTACTACTGCAATTCTAATACTCTACTTTATATCCAAGTCAAGATAATAAGATAAGTAAAATTAGCACGACATATTTGAATTAGTAAACAAATTATAAATAATCAGAGAAAATATTCATGTTTATAGAAATTCTTAGAGGTCCAAACCCAAAACAAAATAAAACTCATTCCAATATGGTTGAAGAATACATTATTAATATATAAATTCAACTGCATTTATACACACTAGCAATAAACAACCAAAAATTAAATTAAGAAAGCTATTTCAGGAACTGGAGGAATAGTTCAGTGGGTAGGCTCTTGCTTCACAAGTCCAACCTAGGTTCAATCCTGGCATCGCAAATGGTCCCTCAAACCTTCCAGGAAAGTTTATTGAGCACTGCAGGGTGTGGCCCAAAAACCAAAAAGAAAAGAAAAAACAATTTTATTAGCCTTGCCTTTTTGTCTTTATTTGAGGGTCATACCCAGCAAAGCTCAGCAGCTATTCCTGACTCTGCACTCAGGAATTACTCCTTGCAGTGCTGGGGGTACCGCTGGGGAATCGATCCTGGTTTGCTACATGCAAGACAAATGCCCTACCCACGGATTTTCGCTTCAACCCCTATCTTTGTCTTTGAAGGCGTAACATTTCAGTATTTTTACATTGAAAAGTAATATATTCTATAGAAGTCAAATAAACAGACACCTTATGCTTACAATTTGAACAATTTAATACCATTTAGAAGATGAATCCCTCTAATTTGACAAACATATTACTATTCAATGTAATCTCTAATAAAATCAGTTGTTTATTTTCAGAAATTAACACACTGCCACAAATACACACACGCACACAGAATGAGTCAATAATGTCAATTCATTTTTTAAAAAACGATAAAATTTAGAACACACACACTTACTACAGGAATATAGTCAATACAGAGTAAACTGCATAGAATGATGAAATGATCAGTGGAATAAAAGTGAGAATAAAGAAAAAATGTTCTAACTTTACAGCCATTTGACTAGAGACATAGCTGATTTGATAAATCAATGGGGAAAGAATTATTTTTTCAATAAAACTTATAGATACATGAAAAGAGTGAATTTGCAGCACAGTGAATATCAACACAATGAATCAATACCTAGTTATCAAAACTGAAATCATAAAAATTTTAGAAGAGAAAAATTGGATTGACTCCTCAGTTTTCTGGTAGAGTATAGTTTTATGGTATTACACCAAAACACAAAAGACAAAAGATCAAAAGACAAATTAAGACTTTACATTTATAAACCTTGTTAGTTTAAAAAAACTCATTAAGTGAAAAGGCAACCTACACACTGTAGGTTCTATTTGTTGTAATACTTATATTCAGACCATATTAGGATTCATTCACGTATCAATCACGAAAAGGCCAAATTAAAAAATACATAGGAGTTTAGGATATATTTCTACAAGAAAATAGGTAAAATACCAGTAACAAGAATATAAAACAGTTAAGGAAAACAGAAATCAAAACCTTATAAAAACCACTTCACACCTAGTAGAAAGAAAAAAAACAGGCATACTAAATAGCAAGTATAGGTGAGAATTTATAAAATGAGGATCATAAGTAACTGATAAGTTTCAAAGTGACAGTCATTTTGTAAAGAGGGCTGGCAGTTTCTCAAAATGTTAATTATGTATATTACCTAAAGTGGACTTATTACTATATGCTCTTGATAATTAAAGCAAACGTTATCACAATAACTTATAAACAAATATTCCTACTGCATTATTTATAGAGAAGTAAAATGATCCAAATACTATTGACTGAGGAATCACAAATTGTGATATATTCAATGGAGTATTAATTAATAAAAATTTAGATGTGCTTCAAAATGGATGACTCTCAAACTATAATAATAAAGCAGTTCTAAAAACCATAGATTTCATCATTATATTCAGATAAAATTACCAATAAGAAAATACAGAGGAGAGAAAGTAAAGTGATAGTAACTAGGAAAACACAAGGGAGAAATTGAATGCTCAGTGAATAATTGCAGTTTTTTGAAGGTTGGATAATAAAAATATTTTAAACCTGGATAGTTTGATTGTGGCATATCCCAGTACAAATTATAAAAACCACTGAATTTTACATATCTTATTGGCAGTTTTATGGGATTTAAATTACATATCAATAACATCTTTATTAAAATTGGGAAATTAGATTTAAAGGAAGCATTTTATCCAAAACATAGATTTTAGCTTCTTCATCAAAAATTCTTAGAGGAAATGACAAATGATGATAAGAAATAAAGCTTATGGGAATTTTCAGAAGAATATTCATCTCCCTCTTTACATTTCACTTTACATTAACAAGCTTTAATTAAATTGCATGAATTCAAAAAGTTTGCATAATTGAGATCACAGTCGAATGTATGGCAAAATCATAAAACTCCAGGATACTGCTCAGATTATCCTGAGCATCTCTCAAATTCAACTGTTAGAAATGAGTTTCTCACACAAAACAAAATTTATTGTCATTAACATTCTATTACAGAGGAAAGGAATAAACAATTTGACAAGCTAAAAATCAACACAGAAATTACAATTACTTCAAGATGAGATGTTCTAAATGTCTTCATTGTCTAAAGAATAAACAAACAGACAACCAAAATGGAATGTGTCCTTATTTAGACCGTCACTTCTCTTTCATGTAAATTATATGGGAGATCTTTTACAGAATCCAGTTACGTGTTTATAGTTCTAAATAGCTTTCTTTTGTTCAGGAGTACGATTGAAATTGCTGACTTATATTAATTGATGCATATTAGATCATTACTGTTCTGATTTTTATTCTATTTAACTTAAGTGTATAACTTTATGATAAAAACAACATATATGGGTTGCAATAAAGATATTGAAAGGTTATCACGTATATCCCTTTACCTACATTTAACACTCAGTTCTTGTTCAGAGAAATCATTACCAGAGTGATCATTGTCACAGTGGTCCCTTCTCTATCCTACCTGCCCCCTGTTCCCTGTGGCAAGCTTCAAACCATGACACAGTACTTCTGCCCCCTCCTTTTTTTTATTCCCTTGGATATCCCACAGTGAGTGCAGTCATTCTATGTCTGTCGCTCTCCTTCTGACCAATTTCTCTGCCATAGAGGCAGGTGGGGGGGGGAGTCGAAGGAGAGGATGGAATGGGAAATTGGGGACATTGGTAGTGGGAAATGAACACTGGTGTAGACACGGGTGTTGGACCATTGCATGACTGAAACTATGAACAACTTTGTAACTGTATTCATGGTGATTCAATTACAGAATAAAAATTTAAAAGAAGAAAATGTACTTTTTTGTTAGAAGATGAATAGATTCTGGGTATGTAAAGAGCAATATGATCACTTAAGTTGATAATACTGTAATATGCACTTAAAAGTTGTCGAGTATAAACCGTAAATTTCTCATTGCAAGAAAAGAAAATGAAATTGTCATTATGTTATGTAATAATAGTGATTGCTAAAGCTATGGCAGTTATAATTCCGCAATATATGAAAGCGAATCATGGCATGTACTTATGCAATTATAATGTTTTATATGCAAACAACAAAAGATAAACAAAAAATTCCACCTAAGCAGCATCCTTCAACATTTATGTACTTGCTGACTGATACCTGTCCTTCATTTTGGTCTCAGGCCAGCAGTTCAGCAACCAAGGCAGCAGTCCAGTAGTTTGCAACCTTACTGTGCCTGCCGACAGCACCATCCAATGGACTGCTGCGTAAGGAACACACATTAGTGCAGTGTTTCTCTTTTACTAATTCACACTGGCAAGCTACCCGTGTCGTATTTGATATGCCAATTACTAGTAACAATTATAGACCTCATTCCCATGACCTGATGGGATTTTTTGAGGCTCTTTATGTTCTTGGAGCGAGCAGGTGCCCTTGGGCTACACTAGCATGTGACAAGACATATGGAGATATTACTGGTGCCCGCTCGAGCAAATCGATGATGAGCGGGAAGACAGTGACAGTGACAGTTGAATTTAAAATCTTAGACACAATCATCAAGGATAGAAACAAAAATTTTATAAGAAATCATTTATATTCTCCATGCAAACACAAAATAAGATTTCATATTGCTCATAATGTATTCTGCCCCTCCAGGTGTTACAGGTGTGGCTGTGATGACCGGTTATGTTGGCAGGTGGCAGACAGGAGACTGGAGACAGGCTTGCCCACACACAGGGTTCTGCCCCAAAGGCCCTGGATGGTTGATGGTCTGACATAGGAAAAGACTGGGCCCCTGGGATGTACCCAGAGCCACGGTGGAGCCCAGCAAGCTACCCGTGATGTATTTGATATGCCAAAAACAGTAATAATAGACCTCATTCCAAACGAATGGAGATGCTACTGGTGCCCACTCGAGCAAATCGATGAACAATGGGGAAGACAAGTGACAAGTGATAATATATAGTCTCTCAAGAGACTTATTTTGTCCAAACTGGTAACTAATATATTTTAAAAATCAATGTCTATGCAGTATACTTTCTCTACTTTGCATGTTGGAAAATGTCTAATTTATGTTACTATTAAACATTAGGACCCAATGATAAAATAAAATTTCCTAATGTTGTGACCATAAATGATGAGTTTTATTGACTTGAAAACAACATAAGAAAAAGAGGCCTAATCAAATCACTCTATTTGTAATGCATTTTTATAATGCATTTTAATGGAGGCAAATATGAATTCCATTGAATTGTTGTGTTTTTCATAATTGCCTGTTTGTTGTTACATAAAGTTTTGAAATAAATGAAAATTGGCTTTATTTCACTGACATTATTAGGTGCTAAATGCTTATATATTAAACAGGTGATCTTTCATACTCCAACAACCCTTCAACATTAATGGGATTAAAATAATCAGTTTGGAGAAGAATGAATAAAAACCTGAGTCAAGGTCTCTTGATTATTTTCCTGCTTCTATGTGTCTTTTTTTATAATATACGCATGAGCTTGGGGAAATCTCATTGTTCTTTCACAATAATAGGGAAATCTTAAGAATAACTACTATTACAACTATATTTTATTACACACAATATAACTCAGGAGTGCTCTGGTTAAGGGTGACTGAACAATATTATAGAGATACAGCATTTGCAATATCTCGGATCTACAGAGCATAGTATTTGACACTATAAAGCTGTTTGCAGACCCAGAGATGAAGAAGGGATACAGCACTTCAAGGTGACATAGTTAATACCTATGTCTTTACAATAAGCCAATGCATGGCTTCCTTATATTACATTGCATAGGGAATTTTTAAATACTGTTACTGATCATTATTTTAGTTTACTAATAAAAGATCCAAGAATTTCACAAATACATTTTGACTGTCATTTTGTCTTAAGCTAACATTGAAAACTAAAACAGCTTCTATTTTGTAGAACATTAATGCTGATGACAGATATAAGAGTTTGAAATTCTGGAAGTTTATATTGAAATGTATGTATGTGTCAAGGGTTAATTTAAATTTTTTTTCAGAAAAAAAGATGAAGTGTGAATATTTATGCCATGTAATTATTAATTCAAGAAATTTTTCTGCTGATTTGTAGAAGCAGAAGATAGAAAAAATCTCTGTCTTATTAATATAAAATATGATGTACACCCCTTTCCTAATTGTCTGTATGTAAATCAGAACATCAGATGGGCTGGACATGTAATGAGATTTGGAGACAACCGCTGGACTAGAGCCGTTACCGACTGGATCCCACGGGATGTCAAAAGATCACGTGGCCGCCCACCTACAAGATGGTCAGAATTCCTTGTTAAGACCCTGAAGGAACGTTTTGAGGCTCTTCATATTCCTCAATCAACCAGATGCCATTGGGCTACATTGGCACGTGATAGGGTCCAATGGAAATGTTACTGGCGCCCGCTCGAGCAAATCGATGAATAACGGGATTCAAGTGATCAAGTGATCAAGTGAAATCAGAACAGTTAGAACAGTGGGGTATTTAGAAAATCTAGAACCGAGCCAGGGAAATAGTACAGCAGCTAAGATATTTTGCAATATGGTTTACCCAGATCGATCCCCTGCACTATATAGTAAACACACTCACACACACACACAATTATTTAGTCAATTATCACAAGTTTAGGGATTACAGTGACTCCTTTGAGGATATTTATATATTTCTTCTCAGGTTTGTTGGGTATGATTTGAAAGCATAGCTTTCACAACTATTTTTCTTTTTTTATAACATTTTATTGAATCACCATGAGATAGACCATTACAAAGCTGTTTATGATTGGGTTTCAATAACACAGTATTTCAACACTTCAACACCCATCCCTCCACCAGTGTACTAGTGTCCCACACAGAATTAATGTCCCTAGTCTCCCTCCTCCACCTCCCTACCTACAATGCCCCACCAACTCGCCTGTATGGCAGGTACTTTTCTTCTCTCTCTCTCTCTTTCTCTCACTCTATCTCTTTTTTTCTCTCTCTGTTTGCACATTGTGGTCTCTAATGCAGAAACTAAAAAAGATATCATGCATATCCACTTACCTACTTTCAAAACTAATTGGACATTCCTCAAAAAACTAATTGGACATTCCTCAAAAAACTAGAAATTGAACTACCATTTAACCCAGCAATACCCGTGTCGTTTTTGATATGCCAGATACCAGTAACAATTATAGACCTCATTCCCATGACCTGATGGAATGGTTTGAGGCTCTTTATGTTCCTGGAGCAAGCTGGTGCCCTTGGCCTCTACTTGCATGAGACAGAACATATGGAGATGTTACTGGTGCCTGCTTGAGCCAATCGATGATGAACGGGAAGACAGTGATACAGTGATACAGCGATACCACTTCTGGGACTATAAACCTGGGGCCCAAAACACACAGTAGAACTGTCATCTGCATGTCTATTTTCATTGCAGCACTACTCACAATACACAGAATCTTAAAAAAAAACTAAGTGCCTGAGAACAGTCAACTGGATAAAGAAACTATGGTACATCTACACAATGGAATACTACACAGCTATTAGGAAAAATAAAGTCATGAAACTTTCCAATAAATGGAGTGACATAGAGAGTATGATGCTGAGTGAAATGATTCTGAAGGAAGACAAATATAGAATGACCACATTCATTTTTGGCATATAAAAACATTATGAGGCCTATATCCAAGACAGAGAAAACAGAGGCTAGGAGGACTAGTCAATGATTGCAATCTACCATGAGTATGTGTGTGGCAGAGTTTAGTAAGATAGAGAAGGTACCTGTGTGACAATAATAGTTGGAAATGATCATGTTGGACTTCACAGTTATTCTAGCTCCTAGTAGAAACCTTACAGAAACCTTTGAGTATTGAAACGCTGAAATTCTGCAGGTTGCCTCAGTCAAAAAACATGGCACTAAATTGGATAATACATGATGACATTGAGGGATTTGTATTTTTATACTAATATAATCAAAAAGCATGTTTTATAAAAAGAATATGTGGTGAAATAACAATAACAAACATATATTTACATGTCTAAATGTTGTACATCTATAAGGTATATTTTTTTTTTGCTTTTTGGGTCACACCCAGCAATGCTCAGGGGTTTCTCCTGGCTCTGCACTCAGGAATTACTCCTGGCAGTGGTCGGAGGACCATATGGGATGCCGGGGATTGAACCCCGGCCAGCATGGGCTGGCCGCTTGCAAGGCAAATGCCCTACCTGCAGGACTATCGCTCCGGCCCCTATAAACTAGTTTTTGTTTTGTATGTATACACATATTTGCCATATTTAGCAATAGTAATGTTTGATCTTTATATGAAAATCAAACTTAGCCAATATACTGTTTATAATATGTCAACCACATCTATACAAAGACACTTAAACAATACACATTTGAAATTTGTCCTCTAGTGATAAAAAGTAGTGATAAAGAATATTAGAAAGTCTCACATGAGTCAGAACAATCACTAAAGCATAAGCTGTCAAATTAAGTATTTCATGTCCTCTAACAAAATGTTTCAAACTGAAATGAATGCAGATGAATTGCTGGTTTTGTTGTTTTTTTTCAGTGATATAAGCTTATCTTGCTTCTTTTGACAGGGCCTGTACATAACAAAGCTCTTAGTAGAAACTAAAATTGTTCTCAATTATACCCAGTGTCTAAAGGTGGGTCAGCCTCACTTTTGCAGCTCTTAAAATGTCTCTGATTTTTGTCAGGGTTACGGAATTAATAGGACTCTATGAACTTTTGTCCTTACAGAAAAGTTAAAACTTGGAAGGAAAGCACTACATACATTTTGATTTTTGTTTAAGATTTGCCATATTTTCTTATCTCATTTGGGGATGAGCCTAAAGTTTTTTTTTTAGAAGGCAGATAGAGAAGACAATGATAGAACTGAGGTTCATAGCTATGCAAGTTCTGAGAGATATGGTATGATTTAACATTTTATAAATTTAATTAAAATATTAAATATCTATTTTTTCTAGGCATGAGATAGAGCAACGATAAAAATAAACAAATCTGTCTCATGGGTTGATCTAAAATGACACAATAGATCATTAAAATATCACTTTAGGAACCCCAGCGATAGTACAGAAGATAAGGCATTTGCCTCGCATGTGGCCAACCCAGGTTTGACCCCCACTCCAGAAGTGCCAGGAGTAATTACTGAGTGTAGAGCCAAGAGTAACTCCTGAGCATTGTCAGGTGTGATCCAAAAAGCAAAAAAAGTCACTTTAGTCAGAACTAAAATTACTTTGAAAGAAAAAATTACTATACTCCTTTATTTCTTTTTTCATATATACATATTTACATATACATGTGTACACATTTATGTATATATATCCATCTACTCTTTCTGGTAGTTGATCATTTTTCATGTTTATTTTTGGCCTCAAACAGGTTATACTCAAGGATTACTCCTTGCTTTTCAATTAGATATCATTAATACTAGATCTTACGGGCATTATAGAATTCCAGGGAATTAAATCCAGGTTATCCATAGGCTAAGCAAATGACCCCCCCCACATTCACTATATTCTCTCTAGTCCCTTTATTGTTTGTATATAAAAAGTGATAAAATATATCCAATATCTATTTCTCTCTTACCAATTCATGACTTTCAGCAGAACTGACTTCCCTTCAAAATTCAGATAGACTTTCTAAAACTATTCAGAGCAGGGTTTCTCTAATATATGTCACCTTAGTACCTGGAAATCAGACAAAACGAGTCATGTGAAAATCAGACAAAATGAGTCATGTGAATCTTGAACGAAATTGTTACACTGTAATTTTAAGGACGCAAATTATCAAACTTGCTTGCTTACATTAGGACAAACAACTAATGGCAAGGCTATGTTTTATGTAGTCCTTTCCTTTTGATACCATCCTTTTATTTTTTATTATTTTCTTAATTTTTTGCTTTTTTGGGTCACACCTGGCAATGCTCAGGGGTTTCTCCTGGCTCTGCACTCAGGAATTACTCCTAGTGGTGCTCAGGGGACCATATGGGATGCCGGGATCGAACCCTGGGCGGCATGGGCCAGCCGCGTACAAGGCAAATGCCCTACCCGCTGGGCTATCGCTCCGGTCCCCTACTTTTTAAATGTAACAGGCCTCACTTCTTTATCTGGAATATATATCTAGTTTGCATAATTTACTGTAGAATATAAATTATTCATAGATATGATATTAAATTTATGCTTTATCCTATTAATCTGTATGATATTCACCTTTTTTGCTAATTTAGTAAGATTTGTTCATTAACTAGATGTGGTGAGAGAGAGAGAGAGAGAAATGACAGGGAAGCGCTCAGGGTTTTAGTTGAGTGAATATTAAAATTAGAATGGCCATGATGGCATTAAAAGTGGAGTAAATTTATGAGAAAGGTTTAGCCCAAATTGACAGAATTTAAATATACTACAAGTTCAATTGTTGGTGGGATGTTCACATCATAATTAAATTGAGTTTAACTGTACAGAAAATAGAAACTTATCACTCATAATAAAGACAATTTGTGGAGTGAGATGCTATCACTATCACTATCACTATCTTCCCGTTAATCATCTATTTGCTAGAGCGGGCACCAGTAATATCTCCATATGTCCTGTCTCATGTTAGTAGAACCCAATGGCATCCGCTTGCTCCAGGAACATAGAGAGCCTCAAACCATTATATTAGGTCATGGCAATGACCTAATATAAAGGTTACTGGTATTTGGCATATCAAATACTACACGAGCAGCTTGCCAGGCTTGCTGTGCGGGTGGCATACTGTTGTAGTCACCTCTAAATAAAGCATTTATAGATGAACTGCGTGGCCGCTAGTGGCCACGTAAGCCGGGCTGTGATAGTCTGGTCTGCTGTGAGTGAGTGAGATGCTATGGATCACCAATAGTCAGGGACGCTTAAAGAGGCATTATTATGGGGTATTTCAGAAAGATAATTAAATAATGGGCATTGATAAGGATGGGTGAAAGCAATGCTAAATGAAATAGAGAGGTTTGGTAATAGCTCAGCATCCATTAAATTGTATTTTTATTTTATAATTCTATTTTATGTAACAAAGTGGAATTAAATTATTTACTTTAACTATTTGATTCATTGTAACATCTTCATATAAGGTCTTACTGAGGTTTTTTAGTCAGAATAACAACTTTTCTATTTGTTTTGGACCATACCTGGCTGTACTCAGGGCTTACTCCAGGATCTGTACTCAGTGGTCACTACTAATTAGGGTAAAGGGATCATTTGGTGTGCCAGGGATTAAATTCAGGTAGTTAGCCTGTGAGAGACTCTCAGACATGGGGCAGAGCTGCTACTTGCTCTCCCTGTGCCCAGCTGCTCATGAGACACCAGGGAGGCGTGACGGGTTCTAGCCTTGGCCTGTCACCCCAGCAGAGCCTCCCAACAAGCCAGATGACCCCCATACTCCATGGGGGCCACCATTTTCCACATCCGGACTTCCCTCTCATCACAACTCGACCCAGAAGACCAGACTATCACAGCCCGGATCATCGAGACCCAATCTGCAGCAGTTTTTTTTTTTTTCAATCTGGCCCAGGTATGCTGAACCAGAGACTCTCAAACATGGGGCAGAGCTGCTATTTGCTTTCCCTGTGCCCAGCTGCTCATGAGGCGCCCGGGAGGCATGGCGGGTTCTAGCTCTGGACTGCCACCACAGCAGAGTCTCACAACAAGCCAGGCGACTCCCCCGTACTACATGGGGCCCGCCATTTTCCACATCCGGACTTCCCTCTCGTCACAACTCCACCCAGCAGACCAGACTATCACAGCCCGGCTCGCGCTGCCACTAGTGGTTGCATGGTTCATCTATAAATTATTTATTTAGAGGTGACTACAAGAGTATGCCACCCACATGGCAAGCCTGGCATACTGCTGGTGTCGTATTTGATATGCCAAATAACGGTGAAATTTATAGTAGGTCATTACCATGACCTAATATAATGGTTTGAGGCTCTTTATGTTCCTTGAGCAAGCGGATGCCTTTGGGTTCTACTAGCATGAGACAGGACATATGGAGATACTACGGTGCCCACTCGAGCAAATCGATGATGGCGGGAAGATAGTTATAGTGATAGTGATAGTTAGCTTGTGACTTACAGGCTGTATTATCATTCCAGCTTCGAATTACAAGTCTTAATGGCAATCATACAACTGCATAATCAGTTTTCTGAAATCACAGTGATACCAGATGTCTTAGATTATACTGTGTTTGCTCTGTGTGACCATAGCGGGGATATTCCAAGTAAGGTGCCATAAAAACTGAACAGTAATAGTCTTAAAGAATTGCTGAATAATGATTTAAGATCTATAAATAACAGCTCTTTGTTCTGTAACCAAAATTGTTAGTAGTAGAATTACACATATTATTTAGTAAGAATAATGACTTGCTTTTTGTTGATTTCCACATAGGAACCGGATTTGCCAATACATTTATGACAAATAAGATTAAAACTTGTGTGTGGTTACAAAAACAGTGGGGGTAAACTCAGGGTTTATACCTAGCATGAGATCCAAATAAGGTGAATTTAAAAATCTTGGAAAATATTACTTGTTATCTCTGTTACTAGTGATGTTATTTCTATACTTAATGACCGAAATCTCTTTCAGTGGTTCTAACACTTGGCCGTTTTATTTCATTATATGTATTTCTCGGGAAGCTATGTTATTACTATACCTATGAATTGGGGAGAATTGACTACAACCTACCCAAAAAGCACTGTTGCCCCAATTATCCTGTGTGACAAACTCCTTTTCTCCTTTGATACATAGACCCAGTGAAATAGGAAATCTCATTCATTAGACTTAGGAACACAATAATTCAAACATAGCAGGTAGGTTCTAAACCCTGAAAAGTTTGCCATATTGATTTGATTTAAGATTCAGTTGCTCTGAGATTGGCCACACATGCCAAAATATGAGCCCTACCGAGGGCTTTGCATGGACCTGGGCAGGCTTTGTGATACCCTAGCAACACAGAACCAAAACAGGATTCATGTCACCCTTGAAAGAACTCAGGGCTTGAGAGAGCCTAAGAACTCATATTTACTTCCCCAACACTCAGTAGAAGGACTACTAGGGTTAGGCTAACTAAAGACTGACCTGAATACTGCAGTTGAAATGTATAACCTAATGATTCCTGGGAAAGGCCACCCTGCTCTAAATCTAATCTTGGTTAAAAAATTTCTTCCTTAGCTTTTACTGTGTCTATGCAAAATAACAGCCACTTTGAACACTTTGTGGATAATTCCTTCTCAAACTTTTATGTTTAACTACAAGTGTAATGATTTTAAATTTGTAATAGAATATTAACCATTTTAGGCATAAATGGAAAGTTTTCCCTAAAATTAGCAAAAGAGGTCACCCTTTCAAATTCTTACACATTAAAATGCATTAAAGGACTAATAGTTCTAAAATGTAAAACCTATGGTTGAACAGTAAGTTCATTTCTTGTGTTCTTTACTTACTATACTTAACAATCAGGGGACAGGTGGGTGTGAGTGAGGTCGGACAGTGAGATCACCGGGTAATCAGTTCTTTGGATATATCAGAGGCATAGATTCAAGGCACCTTCTTGTTTTTCCTTGAGGAAGATCCAAACCCAGTCACCTCAAAAAACATGGGAGTTAGAAGACGATACAGAAAAATAATTATTTGGCAGAACCGCTCTGGGTCTCTCATAGTGGACTTCTCTGTGATTGCCTTTGATCAGAGTACTTTGCTGTGGTTGCTAGTTACTTCCACATGGGGTGCTAGACCAGTAAAGGCAAAATTAAGGAGAGAAAGATCCTGTACACAGGAGCTTTAGTCTCACTGAAGTGAAAGCAGAACTAAAGCAGATAGCAATAGAAATAATTTTCTAATTTTCCCAGAGAGGAACCAGGAGCTGATGGAAAAGAATTTTTTAAAAAGGTAAGACCTTACCCATGCAGCACACTCGTCATTGTGAGGATGCCCAGTGACATGCTCATTTTGCAATTAATCATAGCTCTTGCTTGATACTTGACTGTCCACTTGATTTCCTCAATACTTACCCAACCAGGATAGCACAATTTGATAGGACACTGCATAAAAGTGACTTATGTAGAAAGACTTTGAAGTCTAAGGGAATTTGAGCAGGCAGGCTGTGCCTCCTGCTGGCATTAGTTTGAGTAAAATTTAATGAACTAGCAGAGATGGTAATAGCAGGTGTTGATATGCCTTCCATGCACTTGACACACGTTTCTTTAGCACCACCAGGAGTTATTCATGGGCAGAGCCAGAAGCAAACCCTGTGCTTTATCCCCCACCAAATCTAATAAATAAGTAAATAGATAAAAAATAAAATTTAACAATCCTATCAGACCCATTATAATTAGTTTCTCTTTTTATTTAGAACTACCAATATTTTATGCTTTTTCCTAAGACTAAAATAAAATACACAAACTTTACAACCTCAATTACATCTTCTGACTTTTTGCAGTTTATCTGACTCCAGAGTAGGGAAGTTATTTCCTTTAACATCATTTCATAAAGATTATTCATGGCTAAAAGATACATTTCTCAATTTCTAAAAGCATGTGGCGATGTTTTTAGAGATCCAAGCAGGAACTTATTTGAATGGGTCACAGATGATATTGCTATCTCTTCTCTATATTGTGTTACTTTCCCCCTCCCATTTCTAGTTGATTTTATTTTTCATATAGGAAAAAATAGTTGAAAATGAAAAAAGAAAATATAGTGGAACCATGTCTTGCTTTTGAATCTACTCTCTTACACAATAGACTCCAAACTCTTTTTTTTTTTTTTGCTGTTTGGGTCACACCTGGCGATGCTCAGGTGTTTTTCCTGGCTCTGCACTCAGGAATTACTCCTGGCCGTGATCAGGGGACCATATGGGATGCTGGGGATCGAACCCGGGCCGGCATGGACCAGCCACGTGCAAAGGCAAATGCCCTACCCGCTGGGCCTTCGCTCTGGCCCCTCCAAAGTCTTTTAAGTGAAGAGTAAGAGCTTGGATTTCAGATAGTGCTTCTAAAAAGCTTGGATGCAATTAGTCCCTCTATAATTCTATAACTTCATAATATTCATTATCATAAAATATCTCTCTCTTTTATACATAGTCCCTTTTATTTATTTTCTTTTAAAAAATTATTGCCATATGGGAAAATAGCAGGTGGGCTGAAATGTATCCAATAAGTAAAAAATATCCGAATTCCAATATCATCCCTATTTAATTGGAAGAATTATAATGATCTTCTAGAAAGATGATTTATAAAACTCAACACTTTAGCTCATAGTGGTTATTTTATTCAGACTGTAATCAGTATGAACTGAAGTTTGCTTTCACCATTATCTTACTACAATATAGCATTGGATCCAGGTTTTCTATATGAGGAGCAGTGACAAATTTTTCAGGTAGCTTGTAGATATATATTCCACATAGAATTCTGCATCCAATTTTAGATGAGGTAAGGAAAAAAGTAAAGGATGGTATTTAAGTAGTATTTTATCTAGTTGCAAATAATATAGCATGTGAGAATTCCTTTCTCTCTCTCTCTCTCTCTCTCTCTCTCTCTCTCTTTTCCGCTCTCTCTCTCACACACACATCCAGCTCTCATATTTTTTAAAAACCATTTTACAGTTCTACAGTTATTCTGGGAAATATCAAAACCTCAAAAGTGTCTAAGTTTCTGTCAAGTGAAGTAGGCTTGTTAGCTGAATGAACTCTGGAAAGACATATCCATAAAACACCCAGAATCATACAACCTACCAGGAACTATCCTCAGTCCATTCAAGACTACAATAAATAACACTTTACATCAGCCTGTATTTAATTATGTTGTATGACACAGTTCATGACTTAGCTAGTCTTTCACAGTTAGAAACTGTGATTGTTCCAGAAGGAAGCTCTGATTAGATGCCCACAGTCCTAGATAGCCATTATAGATACTCAAATTTATGTTTTCAATAATCATTCTCATGGATTTTTATTTCCAATAGTTGTGTGCACATAGTAAAATAATGGTGTCTATTATGATCCTGCATCTAAGACAGAGTGATATTTTCAAAAATTAGGCTCAATTAGGTAGAGTATATGTACACCTTTACTCTAGTGTATTAAAATTAGTTATCAGATTAATTACAGTTTCTTGGAGAAATTAAAGAAGAATTCTGTATACCTAATATAAAACTATACATTTTAGCTTAATATAGTGTTTAAGGAAGGATGTAAAATTGATGAAGTGTGACCTAAGAGGTCACCTAGTCAAACACATTTTGACTCCTTTATAAAAGTGTTTCAAAGGCTTCATGTCTCCTGTGATTCCCTCACTTCACAGATACTATAATAAAGTGCGACTGTTTCTCACCTGGCAAACAACACTATTTTCCTGCTAGAAATTTATTAAATATACCTCATGAACATGGATGAATTTGATGTTTAAAACTTGTCAGCTTATCATAAACCTTGATTGAGAATGTCCTAAGTATTATAATTAGGATAAAGGAGGAGATATTTGTCATTTTGTCAATAAAATTATTTTTTAAATTTCAAAGCAGATGGATATTCAGACATCAAAAGGTGATGCTTGAAATCCCTAGCATGTATTATTAAACTCACCAGCTGAGGCTTGCTGACAAGAGGAACAATCATAAAACATCACCTTTTATTTCATCAGAGAAAGTTGTGCTTGCCCAAGATCTGAAACTCAACATCCATAAAACGATTTCATACAAGTGACACCCTACTCAAAACAGCTGTCTGCAAGCAAAATAAATGGGATTTTATCTGCCATAAAATAAGTTGCACAATTTCTTTTTCTTGAAGAAGTCGTGCCTTTGTGACATTGGTGAGCTGTAACAATTTCCTTTGAAAAGAAGCATATCTTCTATGCCAAACTTATATTAATTCAACCATGTCAAGTTTTCCTCCAGCAAAAGAAACTGGAAAGTCAGGATTGTTCTATCCAGTACCCAACAATTAGAGTAGCATTCCTCTAGCTTTAAAAAGGATTAATATAAAACATGATCTATAGGCAATTGCTCAATCCAGAGAAAGGTTTTAAGAAGTTTGGTTGGTCCTTAAAATTAAGTTATATGAAATTTTCAATTGGCCACTAATGATGCACAAAATATCGTAACTTCATATGATTCAAACTAGTATTGAAGAAGACACAACTGTGAAATACAGTAAAATCTTAGTAGGACAAATATCAGTATGAGGTTTATCGTTCCTTCCAAATGAATTTTTTACCAGGAAAATGCATTTAAGTGGCTTACAGAGTACCTATAAATACTTAGAACATTCAAACAATTTTTCCTTATTCTTTTATATTCCACGGGAAGTGTTAAGCCTCCTCCAGATGAAATTGTGCTATGTTTTCATCTATTTACGTAAGTACTCAATATCATTTTTAGTGACAAAGGAACAGGAAGCGATAATATAGATATATATGTAACTTTGAAATTGTCTTTCTGTTATTTTTGGTGTTTAACATCTAGCCAAATAGACAATGAAACTTTTATTGTGCCACTTCCATTACTCATTTTCCGTTATGTTTTGTATTGAAAATTAGACAAGAAATGTTCCGTCTGATGAATACATTCTCTCCAACCAAATTTACACTTTCTACATTAGAGCACTTAATAGCTTCTGTTAAAACTAACAACATAAAAAATGTCTATTTGTGTTAAAGTTCAAACACATGTGCTCAAACTAAATATAAATCTGAATGAAAATTGACTAATAGTAAAATTAGTCAAATCCAATTTTGATAACTATGTACCATGGTAGAGAGAAAAACATAATCTCCATACCAACCTTTTACAGTTTTCTGAACCCACCTACAGAAAAATTATATAAACTGATTAATATAATAAAATTTAAGAATTAAATATATCATGATATAAGTGTAATATTGTATTTTCAAATAAAAAATAACAGGAACAGAAATAATCAATGTGCTTTTCCTTCTTGGTGCTTCTATTCAAAGTTTTTCTCTACACTGATGGGTACTCAGAATTTCTGAATACAAAATATTTTTACATATTGAATTTGGAATTGTATAATGTTTAAACTTATTCTTCTTATTCATGTATCTTAATTTTGTTTTAGGGACGATAGTTTACAATATTGTTAATGGTGGGGGTTTTGCATAATCTCTCCAAGTATTACATTTTTCCCCAGAGTGTTCAATTCCATAAATACTGTCCCAGGGCCCCAAATACTCTTGAGAGTAGTACTTTTTTTTCCTCTGACTTTGATTAAATTATTTTACATGCATATTTACAAATCTAGGAAACAGAGTCACTATCTTAGGCTCCATCTCACCACAAATGACAAAGTAATTGATAAATCAGAATGATCTTATCCAAAGCAACATTTCAATACTATGCAATAAGATAAGCAAATTTATAATCAGAAATCAAAATAGTTTTTTTTTTATTTAGGATAATTGATAAGAAATTCCTAAACAAAAAAAATTAAAGATACATTTTATAACATTTGTCTATTAGCCTTTCCTCTTAATGGGCTTTCATTAGATCATATTTTGATTTTAAAAACAATTATCTTTACAATTTAAAAAATATGATTACTAAATCTAAATAAACCTACAATCACTGAGAGTGACTAGTCTCAACAAAAGTTAGATTTAAAATTTGCTGTTCTCACAGTCTAGTGGACTGTTTGATGAAATGCCAGTACTAAAGCATTTTTGTTGACTGTCATCTCAGAATCTTTATATGCACTTTAGTGTTCATATTTTATCATATAAAATAGCAAAGCACTACAATTTTTCATCTATTTTACAACCTTTTCACACTTATATCTTCAACATTGACTAGTTACAAAATACATGTAAGCTGATTTGTTTGCTCTTGGAAACTTAGTTTAATGTATACTTGTTGACCATTTGTGTCAAATAGAACCAGAAGTGCAAGGCTTGTCATATTGACTTGTGAAAATGATTTAAGTTCCATGATTTTAAGGACTTTTAGATACTGACACAAATGGAGAATATACAATTCTTATGGAAATATGAATCTTATAAGCAACTGCTATGCCAATAAGATACTATCTGTTCTGTATATTTCTCCTTCTGAATTAGGCATTAAAACTATTAAGTTACTACAAAACAAAATAGACCTATAAATTGTTAGAATATATTTGTGTTGCCTATCACAGCCCGTCTCATCGAGTTCCACCCTACAGCAGTTTTTTCTTTCAATCCGCCCAGGTATGCTGAACCAGAAACTTACAGACATGGGGCAGAGCTGCTACTTGCTCTCCCTGTGCCCAGCTGCTCATGAGGTGCCCGGGAGGGATGGCGGGTTCTAGCCCTGGCCTGCCACCCCAGCAGAGCCACACAACAAGCCAGATGACCCCCCCACTCCATCGGGCCACCATTTTCCACATCCAGACTTCCCTCTCGTCAGAACTCCACCCAGCGACAGCCTATCACATCCCGTTCGCGCGGCCGCTTCAGCCGTGCGGTTCATCTATAAATGCTATATTTAGAGGTGACTACAAGGGTATGCCAGCTACATGGCAAGCCTGGCAAGCTGCCTTGTTTTATTTGATATGCCAAATACCAGTAACAATTATATTAGTCCATTCCCATGACCTAATATAATGGTTTGAAGCTCTTTATGTTCCTGGAGCTAATAGATGCCCTTGGGTTCTACTAGCATGAGACAGGACATATGGAGATATTACTGGTGCCCGCTCTAGCAAATAGATGATCAACGGGAGGATAGTGATAGTGATTTGTGTTGCAAAGAAGGTAAATAAATAAGGATGGAATAATAGCTGAAATTAAATATAAAGTGCTGTTAAATTAACAATTAACATAATTAAACTACGCAAATATGTAATTATTACAAAGAAATGGAATAATATCCATCATATAAAATAATGTAGAGGTAATGCTATAGAATTTCCATCCCAATTTATCGTTTACAGATTCTTATATGGAGCATTGATTATACACAAAATAAAAAAAATTAAATTGTCTTTTCATAATATATTTATGAGTGATGGAGATTCTTGGCTATGTATTTATGCATGAATATTACTGAAATTTTGACTGTAATTTTGAAACACATCTTGTATTTGCATAACACTGATGCATAGATTTTGTTGAAAGGAATATGTTGTTATATATTTGTATGGTCTGAGATTTTGTGCTTTTTTTGGAGGGAGCCACACGTGGCAATGCTCAGGGGTTACTCCTGGCTCTGCACTCAGGAGTTACTTCTGCAGTACTGCAGTGACCATATATGGGATGCAGGGGTCACACCCAGGTCAGGGGGCATGCAAGGCCAATGCCCTAGATTGTGCTATCTCTTTGACCCCTGAGATTTTGTGTTTCTAATAAGTAATGCTCCTGGTGGTGGTCTCCAGACTTTGAGAAGCAAAGATCTATGCTCTCTAAGGAAATACCAGTTATATTTCTTTCTAATTTTTAGCATGGTCATCTGGGAGGATAGCTTCCAGTCTGATTTCTTCTAACTAGTGCTAGGAAATAATAAGTGTTTGTGAAATCATGTTCCCAGCTACCTCTTTTTCTTTATCTGGGTGTTGAAAACAAACAGGGGCCAGAGTGAGTGGGAGTGCATGCATGTACCCAGCGCACAATACTCTGCTTGTGTTAGGGAAGTGTGTCAGTGATTCCCCTGTGACTAGCCTCATTTTGAACTTGTATTCATCTGAGCATACAAAGTTTAGAGAATTGTCAGATTCAAATATCCCCTATCTCTAAGGTTAAGCCCCAGCTTATTTCACACATTTCCAACATTTTCCATGTGGATGCTGTTAAGGTTGCCTGGAATTTGGAGATAAGCCCAGGATTAGTCCTGCTTTAAAGTCATCATGAAGACTTGTTACAGGCCTCAAGTTAAGTTGTTAAATGTATTTCTGAGATTTTACTGGGGGGAGGGGAATCGTATTCACTAACTTTGGTAAGTTTCAGAGAGCAAAAACAGAGAGCTTTTGTTGAAAGTTACCTGCGGGCCCCTACCTCAATGATTGTATAGAGAGGGGCTATGTTCTCAGGCTAAAACAAGATTCTCTTTACTGTACTTCCCCAGGAAAAAATTCTAAACTGAGAACAACTTGATGGAATATTTGTTTCTTTTTTCATTCTTATTTTTTATTCTTATTTTTGGGCCACACCCAGCTGTGCTGACTCCTGTCAGTGCTTAACGATCAGGTGTAGTACTAAGGATTAAGCCTAGATGTGTTCAATACAAGCACCCTACCCTGCAGTACTAATTCTTTGGCCCCATTTCTTTGTTTTTTTTCAAGTATTTTAATATCTAGATTAACTTTGTTCATAAACATTTCTTAAAAATCACCTTGAATTCCATGACATAACTATATAAATGTGTGCAACAGAGGGGACAAAAGGAACCTCAGAAATCTGACAGTGGAAATACAGAGCCATTTGTATTTGGGACAGACAGAGAAACAGGGTCACCACACAGCTGCTGCACGCACCAAAAAAGAATCTGAGGGGATCGTCAAACATCCCCAAGGAAATGACAATGACCGACAAAAGGAGAGGGGGCAAGAAAAGGGGCCCCAGGCCTCTTGCAGGTTCTGGCATCTCCAAGTACTGTCATCCGGTGTGTGGCCCCAACTGCCAAGAACCAAATTTCTACAGTTCTCCCTGATTTAACTGAGAAGAAAAAAATTATAGGGACTATATTTTCGTAGTAGATGAGTATTTCAACCATTTAGTCAATGGCTGAATTGCTTTCTTGTGTGCCCACAATTCACTAAGCCATTCATGGCAAATGTCCATCAGCAGGAATCTAAGAGCCATTCCTATATTTTCCCAATTTTTATAAAACCATTCAGAGACAGAGTTAATTTACCCAATGGCATATAATCAATACTAGCGCTAGGCTTTTAGCCCATTTTATATTGTGTTTTATACAATTTAACATATTTCTTTAAATTACAATGTTTCAAAGATCTACCTAAATCCCTAATGTTTAATCACATGATTATTTTTAATGTGAAACAAAAATTTTGGATGAAGTTGTTTCATGTCCAGACAACTTTAGAATTACAATGTATCTGGAAGATTACAAAAGTATTTTTTAAAAAACACTTTTCCTTTAAAATTTACTTTCATATATATGTGCAGATTCAGCTTGTGAATGCCCGGTAATAAAATATTAATAAAAGGTTTCTCTGGGCTTCAATAAATGATTTTTTAAAATGCCCAATGGTTGGGGCTGGAACGATAGCCCAGTGGGTAGGGCGTTTGTCTTATATGCGGCCTGCCCTTGCTGGCCTGGGTTCGATCTCCAGCATCCCATATGGTCTCCTGAGCACCGCCAGGAGTAATTCCTGAGTGCAGAGCCAGGAGAAAGCCCTGAGCATTGCTGGGTGTGACCCAAAAAAGCAAAAAAAAAAAAAAAGGCCAATGGTAAAGTCAAGCTCATCATTACTATCCCAGATAACTTTTTCTCTTAACTTTACAAGCATTAGTTACATTTCTGTTCATCTAAATCACATTCCTGGTAACATTTTCTGTAGAGGATAGCACATCAAATTTATAGCTGTAACTATATAAAATATGACAGTGATTTGATGTTAAACGCATGTAGATGCCACAAAGTTCTCCCTTTCTGCGACTTTGAATTGAAAGTTGCCCCCTAAGAAATTTTCAGCAAAAGATGCTCTACAAATCATAGTTTACTGCTACCAAGTGTTTTCTACTGTATTACCCTCGGGTCAAATTTCTTCTGTAATAAATAGTTTACCAAGTCAAAGTTAATTTTGTAGAAAATTTCCCACACAGACACTGCTGTGTTTCTTATGCTTTAAGTCAAGCAAAAAAAGGCCATAAACTTGGTAAGGCCCAGGTCCCACTCTATTCTCTTTCCACGTTATTTTACATTAAAAAAACCTTTCATATTATTAACATCTTAACTGTCTATATTTAGCCTGAGATTAAAGAAAGTTATTTGAAAGTAATCTTGCTCAACCTCATATAGATAAAAAGATAACTAATGTATTATTTAAATTATTTAAATGAATGTCAGTTACAGATACTAGATCTTATACATTAATAATATTGAATAAATGTCAATCCCAGACAAGAATATTTGTGAAATCAAACCTAAACAAAGACTATCCTAACTTAATTTTTTTTTTTTTTTGCATTTTGGGTTACATCCAGCGATGCTCAGGGGTCACTACTGGCTCTGCACTCAGGAATGACTCCTGGCGGTGCTCGGGGACCATATGGGATGCCGGGGATCGAACCCGGGCCGGCATAGGCCGGCCGTGTGCAAGGCAAATGCCCTACCGCTGGGCTATCGCTCCGGCCCAATCCTAACTTAATTTAATGATATAAGACAGGCCCACTTTTTGTGATATAAATTTACTTATATTCATTTTAGGCAAGTTTTTGAAATGAAGCATTGAAATCACAAATTCTGCTAAAGAAACCCCCAAACTAATATACTAAGCAGTTTTCCCACTTAGACAATTTTTCAAAACTATGAGAAAATTATGTTTTGACAGTTAATGACATTTTAAAATTTTCAGTTAAACCATATGAACTCAGGAGTATCTCGTGAGACATAAGGATAACATGCAATCAAACTCATTTACTGCCATTCTTTTTAAACGGAAATACACATTTTCTTCTTGAATAAAAAATTATAAAACTTACATTTCAAATAATTAATATTAATAAAAGATTCATCATTTCAACCTGTCAAGAAAGAGGAACTTTACTTCCTTATAAAATGAACCACTTGTGCATTTAAACCAAATATGGTTAATCAAATTCAAATGCTAGTATGTTTCCTATACTGTTTCCCTTTGATATGAAAAATAAAATATTTTCTATAATGTTAAAATATACATGCTTTTCCTAATACACTGTAAAGCCTTTTTTGTGCTGTGTAGATATAAAATAGCCAGATTTGTCATATAAAATGTTCATTTGCATTACTTATAATATCTAGTATTTATCAAGTAATACAAGACAGCCTACAGAATGTTTCATATGGTAAATAACAGAGTAGATACTTTTACAGAAATAGTACCATATTTTACAGTGCTACTGCAATAGTTCAACATTCATATGACCTTATATTTTGCAATATTTGTCAAAGCTGAAAGCAGAAATTTAGGCATTTTGCCGACACCCGTCTAATTTACAGTAGGAATTTAATGGAAATGTCTAATGGTTACAGAAATGACAATACTAATTCTCATTCAGTTTCTTTTCAGTTGACTAACCATTAGTGGTATCATGATATAGTCCCAGGTTCATAATAATCTCTCAGGTAAAATACTCAACATTATCTTCTGCCTTTTATTAAAAATAATGTGACATATGTGATCAAAGAACAAGATAAAAATAGACTGTCTCTTACCTCTGTCACTGAAGTCATCTACCAGAATGATTTCTGCTATTAGAGTTTCTGGGGTCCGGTTAATTATACTGTGAATGGTCCGTAGGAGTGATGTCCAACCTTCATTGTGAAATGGGATGATGATGCTGGTGTTTGGCAGTCTTTCCAGGTACATCTTGTGCTTACAGCTGGGGATAATAAAGTGGAGCATATGTTAAATGCAAACTGAAAATATATCTTGTATAAATCCTTTGCTATTTGAGAAATGCAAAACTAAATTTATTATAATAGTCTGACAATCAGAGCTTGTGCATTATAATGACCATTTTATTCATTCCAATCATTCATTAATTCTTTTTTCTCACAAAAATGCTTTTTTGGTGCAGGATATAGAACCAATGATGTCTCACATGCAAGTCAACACTCTACCACTTAGCCACCTCTAGCTTATACAAAATTAGTCTTACTGAACTATTATCTTTAATACCAGCAACTCAAATGGAAGCTTAAAAATATATTGTAATCCCTTCCTTTGTTAACATTTCCCTCTCTTACTCTGACAATAGTAAGTATGTATTTTATACATTAAAATTGTTTTTCATTGAGCTTATGATTAAGGTTCAGTGGGTTTTCTTGAAAGTGTTGGCAATTTAGCTTCTATAATATATATGCTTATCACAATGGTTGCAGCAGTCTTCTATGAATAGGATATATTTAAGGCTCCTAATAGGAAAACAATCAAAAGTAAAAAAATAAAGATCACATTAAGATATAAGCTAGACATAGTCACTATCCTAATGGAAATTATAATGAAAAATTACATGCTGATTGTAAAAACTTGTCTGAAATGACAAAAACATAACAACTTCATTCTTGTTGATTTAAATTTGTAAAAATATAAGTATGTGAAATTAAATGAAATTTTTATGCATCATTTCTATTTTGCTTTTCTTTTATAACTTGTTTGACAAATTTATGTGCCAAATGAATGTACATACTTCATCTTAAATTTCTTATCCAATCACAACTCTGCTTATTTAATGGATGATGATAAAGTATTGAAATTTTGTAAAAATCTCAAATTACTCCAAAATAGAAATAGGGAGAAGTTTCCATCAGTTCCCAAAATCAGAGGTTTGGCTTACAGGAAACCTTCAATACTGTAAATATGGGCAAAGCTAGTTTCTGTTTTGCTTTGTTTTATTTTTTTATTTTTGGTCATACCCAGTGGTGCTCAGGGTTTATTCCTGACTCTGCACTCAGTGTGCCTGGGGGAAATCACATGGGGTACTAGGGCTCAACCTGGGTGGGCAACATTCATAGCAAACACCCTGCGTGCTACTGTACCATTGCTCCAGCCCTATAAACCAGTTACTTTTAAAAGTATAAGAGTATTTAAATTTAGCAGTCCACTGCAACTTAGATAAAATTGGAGGGTAAATTGGAGGGTATTCTAACTGAAGTGAGTCAGGAGAGGGTGAATATGGATTATATTACCCCCTGTGTGGAGTATAAAGAAGCACAGCAAGGGATCCAATAGTGGTTAATGAAAACAAATCTAGAGACCCTGCCATCAGGTCTGAGGACTCATGAAGAACAAGAAGAGACCTGAGACAGCTGGTACCATGGAGGGAGAAGTGAATGAAAAACATGACATGCTCAAACATAAGCACTAGAACATATCATAATCCCTCATACTATTTAAAATATAAATGCAGGGATTCCTAATGCCTGGTCTTTTTCCTACACACTGGCTTCTATTTAGATGGGGACAAAACTATAGTGCTATTTTGAAGTAGTCATTAGATACTACTGATATGTATAAAATTTAGAAGAATATTCAAAACAAGTGCTTACATATTCCTAATGTTTGTCTTTAGTGGTGGTGGGAGGGTAGGCACACCTGGCTGTGCTCAGGGCATTTTCCTGGCTCTGCAGTCAGGGATCACTCCTGGCACGTTCAGGGTCTATATATGTTACGAGGGATTGAACCTGGGTCATGTAGGCCAGGCCAGCACCTTACTCAGTGTACTATCACTCTAGCCCCCAAATTCTGTACAAATTTCACATTTTAGCCCATTCTGTTAGCCTAAGTAATGACCTTTCACAGATTTTTATTTATTATGTTACCTAACTGTGTGAGTATAAGTGGTATGTTATATCATAAACAACCTTAAATCCCAATGGCTTTAGTGAACAAATAACATAATTCATCAATGTTTTATAAGAGGACTCATTAGTACAAACAGCAAACATTTTAAAATTGCCACAACTGTGACAAAAGGCAATGAGAGCACTGATTAGTCACAAACTGGGGATAATATAGACTGTGTTTTAGATAACATGCTTATATATTGGTCAGAATTAGTCAAATAGTGTTATACATAGAAACTAATTTTTTGATGATTAGAAAAAAACATACTCAAAATATTGACAAACTAAACTCACTTTAACCCATTGTCTTTTTTCTTTGATCTTTGGGTTCATATCTGGTGATGCTCAGGAGTTACTCCTTTTTTAGACTCAGAACTTAGTTCTGGTGATACTAGGGAGACCATATGGAATGCTGGGAACACAATTCAGGTCACCATATGCAAGGCAAATGCCCTATCTTCTGTACTAATGCTCTGCAACCCCTTTGCACTTTTCAACTATAATTTTTTAAACTACATTTATGTAAAAATTAAAGATATTTAATTTTATCATAGATTCAAAACATATCATTTAGCTGTGATCCATTTTTTAGAACTTCAAATGTCTATTTAAGGAACCATAACATCCTGGGGCCATGACTGACTGGGCATGGGACAAAAAGAAGCAAAGAGGCAGGCCTCCCTCAGGCAGACCCTGGAGCTCTGAGCTGCAGAGAAAATAAAAAGGACACTTTGAGCCTTCACATGCCAGGACACTCCCCCTCAGGTAAGCTCCCTGAGGGTAGGCCTGACCAGGCAGTCAACCACTCATGTGGTCGCATATTAATAAAAACAGGACATTCAATACCAAGAGGTTGATTACATTCTCGAAGAGAGAAGAAGAGAACACTATCTGCTGAGCATCTCCAGAGTCCCACCTGACAGTGAAGAAGAAAGAGTGCCCCAGAGGAATCAACCCCTGGACTACCACAGCACCATGCAGAAACAACACAGATCCCCAGCTCAAAGAGCAGATGAAGAAAGCAACTCTGAGGACTCCAAAAAAGAATACACATATCCATAATTTCTGTGACAAAGAATTCAGGGAAGAAATGGTGAGAATGTTTAATGAGCTCAATGACAATGGAATGGATGTCCAATAAAATACAGAAGGACATAAATGAAGCTGTGGAAAAGGCAGTCAATAAATTATGGGAAGAAATGAGAGCAGCAATGAGAACACTACAAACAGAAATATCATCTATAAAAACTCAGTAGAAGAAATGAAAACGCAATTGGCTCTCAACAGCAAGATGACAGCTGCAGAAGACAGAATCAGTGAGAATGGGAACAAGCTACAGAAAGTCTAAGGGAAATGAAGTAAATGAAAAAAAGACCAAAAAAATGGATTTATGGTGCTGAGAACAGAGAACATTGGAATGAATCCAAGAGGACCAACAAAAGAATCATCGGAGTCCAGAGGGAAGGAAGGAAACCTCAAGGAAATAGGTACAGTTAAAAAAATCCTTGAAGAAATGTTCCCAGAGTTAAAGGACACAGGCATCCAGATCCAAGAAGCCCAAAGTATACCAACAAAAAGAGACTCCAGTAAAAAGACTCCAAAACATATCCTAGTCAGAATAATGGACATCATGTATAGAGATACAATTCTTCAAGCAAAAAGATCAAAGAAGAAAATTTTATACAAAAGAGGATCCATTCGACTTTCAGCAGACCGATACAGAAGAGATCCCCCAAGCCTGAACACAATGGAATACTATGCAGCTGTTAGGAAAAATGAAGTCATAAAATTTGCCTATAAATGGATGGACATGGAGAAGACTATGTTGAGCGAAATTAGCCAGAAGGAGAGAGACAGATACAGAATGACTGCATTTATTTGCATGGCATAAATATATATGTACATATTATGATACCAATATCCAAGGTCAAGTGAAACATATATCAGGAGGTCTTGTCAAAGGTGGAAATTATCACAAACGTGTGGGTGTCAGAGTTTAGGTAAGACAGAAAATGGAACAGGGTGCTAATAATAGTCGAGGGTACTAATGCCAACCTAGAACTGAGCATTAAATAGAGGCAAAAGGATACACATGACAACCTTTTAATGTATGTTCTGTAATCCATAGTCTGGAAGGGAAGGAAAAGAGAAAGAGAGAGAAAGGGAAAGAAATAAAGAACCTGCCATGGAGCAGGGCTGGGGGAAGGGGGAGGGAACCGGGGATGTTGGTGGTGGGAGATGGGCACTGGTGGAGGGACGGGTGCTGGAACACTGTATGACCAAAACCCAAACATGAACTTTTTAATTGTATATCTTTTTATTTGTATATCTCACGGTGGTATAATAAAATACTTAAAAAAAAAAAGAAAATCTCAATGAAATGAAGGCCTCATCAACAATTCTTTATCCGGCTAGACTCATTCAGATTTGAAGGACAGATACACAGATTTGTTGATAAGCAAGAGCTCAGGGAGTTGATAGAATCAAAACCAACCTTAAATAAGCACTGAAAGAGCTACTCTAAGACAAGGCAACACCCAAAAGAACAACAAACTTATATAGAAAGATGGCACAAAATCCAATGACAATAATATCTCTGAATGTGAATGGTCTAAATGCACCAGTTAAGAGATACAGAGTGGCAAAATGGAGCATAAAAATTGAACCCAGGGCCGGAACAATAGCCCAGCAGGTAGGGTGTTTGTTTGCCTTGCACACAGCCAGCCGGTGCCAGCCTGGGTTAGATCCCGGCATCCCATATGGTCCCCTGAGCACCGTCAGGAGTAATTCCTGAGTGCAAAGCCAGGAGTAACCCCTGAACATCGCCGGGTGTGACCCAAAAAAAAGCAAAAAAAAATAAACCCAACATTCTGCTGCCTTCAAGAAACACAGCTGAGCAATCAGAACAAAGAGAGGTTCAAAGTTAAAAGCTTGAAAACAATCCTTCATTCAAACAACTTCTCCTAAAAGGCTGGGTGGCCATACCAGTATCTAACAGCATAGACTTCAGGTTGACAAAAGTGAGAAGGGACAGTGAAGGTCACTTCTTAATAAACAAAGAATACGTATCCAACAAGGGGCCAGAAAATACCTAAAATAACTGCTAATATAACATAAATATATAGGTACATATTATGATACCAATATCCAAGGTCAAGTGAAACATACATCAGGAGGTCCTGTCAAAGGTGGAAATTATCACAAACGTGTGGGAGTCAGAGGCTAGGTAAGACAGAAAATGGAACAGTGTGCTAACAATTGTGAGGGTACTAATGCCAACCTAGAACTGAGCATTAAATAGAGGCAAAAGGATACACATGACAACCCTTTAATGTATGTTCTGTAATCCATAGTCTGGAGAGGAAGGAAAAGAGAAAGATAGAGAAATGGAAAGAAATAAAGAACCTGCCATGGAGGAGGGCTGGGGGGAGGGGGAGGGAACCGGGGACGTTGGTGGTGGGAGATGGGCACTGGTGGCGGGATGGGTGCTGCTACACTGTATGACCAAAACCCAAATATGAACTTTTTAATTGTATATCTTTGTAATTGTAAAAATAAAAAAATTAAAAAAAAATAATAAAATAACTGCTAATAGACTTTAAAGAAGTTGTTGACAGCAACACGATTGTAGTTAGAAATTTTAACACTGCTTTATCAACTCTTAATAGATCGATAGTTGAGACTGAAACTCACCAAGAAAATTCAAGCCCTAAAGGAAGAAATGGAAGAAAGAGGGGTAGTAGATATAGACAGGGCATTTCATCTTCAGAAAGATCTGAAAACACATTTTTCTCCAATGCACATGGAACATACTCCAAGATATGTTCCATGCGGAGCCCACAAAACATACATTGATAAAATCACGAAGATAGAAATTCTGTCAACTATGTTTTCAGACCATGACACACTGAAATCATGTACATCCTCTCACACCGCAGACTGGCACACATCCAAAAGACCAAGAAGAACCAGTGCTGGCAAGAATTGGGAAAAAGGGGACTCTCATTCACCATTTGTGGTAGTGCCAACTGGTCTGACTCTTTTGGAAACAATATGAACATTCCTCCAAAAACTAGATATTGAGTTCCCTTTGATACAGTAGCACCACTCCTAGGAATATACCCCGGATTCCCAAAACACACATCAGAAACACTATCTGCATTGCTATATTCATCTCAGCTCTATTCACGGTAGCCAGAATCTGGAAACAACCTAAATGTCCAAGAGCAGAAACTGACTGGATAAAGAAACTGTGGTACATCTACACAATGGAATACTATGCAGCTGTCAGAAAAGATGAAGTCGTGATATTTACCTGCAAATGGATGGACATGGAGACTATCATGCTTAACAAAATTAGTCAGAAGGTAAAGAACATATATAGAATGACTGCATTCATTAATGGGATATAAATATATGCCAGTGTTCTAATAAATGTGTAAAATGGTAATGCCAGACTAGAACTCAGCATTGAATATACACAAAGATTAAAAGACTACATGTGTTTAAAGCAAATTGAAAAGAAATTTACTAAAAGGTTCATATAAGAATTTTTTATATATCTTAATAATATTAAGCATTTTTAAGGATACCTTTGTTGGTTGATTACATATTATTAAGAATGTAATATTAAGCTGGAGAGGTATTATAGCAGGTAGGGCACTTGCCTTGCATGTGGCCATCTCATGTTCCATTTCCAGCATCACATATTGCTGAACACTGCCAGAAGTAAGAGTAATTCCTAATGTTAAAGCCAGGAGTAAACCCTGTAAACCTCGTTTACAAGATATACCAGATATTATAATTTGTTTTATCTCATGACTTCAACGTTTTGTATACATCTAAAAATTTCGGTGTTCGCATTTTTGGTACAAAGTCATTTAATGTATTAATGAATTAAGTAGTCTATTTATTGTTTTGGGGGATCACTTCCAGCAATACTCATGGTTCTGTGCTCAGGGATCTCTCTTGGTGGTGCTTGGGGAGCCACATGGTATCTCTGAGATCGAAACTGTGTCAACTGTGGGCAAGTGCCTACTCACTGTACTATATCTCCAGCACCATAAATCATTAATTTATTAACTGCAAATTTATCACAACTTATAAATGTTTTCACTAGTAAAAGAGAGTTCACGTAGTTGAACTCTATGAAGTTTGCTTCCAAAAAATTCTTGGACAAATATGAGAACTAGCCTTCAGTAGGCAAGTGTCATTTTGGGGGGTACAGGATAGCACAGCAAAAGGCTACTGCAAGGGTAAAGTTGAGGAAGTGCTCATCGGGGTGAAGTGCTTAGAGATAGTCAAGTATTGTGCGTGCCGCCGTATAGAACCAGGGCCATAAACCACAGTTCCTGAAATGTCAAACAGCACCTTGCTGGAGACAGGTTGGTGGATAGAATGGACGGTCACACTGATGGAGGGAAGTAGACACTTGTGAAAGGATTAGTGTTGAAACACTGTATACCTTAACTCAGTCGTGATAAACTGTAACTCATGATATTTAATATTTGACTGTGAAAGAACTTCCAAAACAAAAAGATAAGAATAACTAAATTCTTCATTACTATCAAATTCCTAGAAAACAAGAAAGCAATGCAACCTTGAAAAGAGACCATGTTCAGAAAAGAAGGAATTTCTGACTGTTCTTTGCACTTTTTGACACTGATATCTTGCAGAATCATTTTGGTTCAGCTAAAGTTTCAGTCAGTCTCACGCTCAATAGCAGAATAAAATGTCAACCTGGCATCTGGCTAGTGACAGGCATAGTATGGGGCATATCTGTAGAAGTCATTTCCAAGCACCAATTTACATAGTAATTGTTTTAATGTCAGAATATTCAATTTTCAGCTGCTGGCTTTTGTCACACCGTTTTTCTGTTCTAATCTTGCCGTGTCAGTTAGGTTTGATAAAGCAGTGATAATTGGTAATTTATTTTACCTTTGACAGGACTGAAAAATTAATTTTGAATAATGACTATACATTGGGAAGGCAACAATCACTCTGTATTTATTTCATCACCTGCTACATAGGAACTAGATTTCTAAATCAGTATTTTATATGTGATATGATTAACACTTTCATATCATAGGTTAATGCCTGAAAATTTGAAACAAAAATATGTGTTCATGCTGCTGTGTGTTCACTATGGCAGAAGGATATGGCAAAGAACAGCACACGAAGATAGACAAGGTCAGAATGTGAAGAATGATATTTTCTGAACAATTCGTTTCAGTGCACCAGGGACTTAAGTATTATGAATGCTAAGACATCACATTCACTGTGGTTGTACGTAGGTCTGGACTTTGCTTCTTTGAATAATTGAAAAAAAAGCAAGAAGGAGTAGGAGAAGCTCAATAATAAGGTTATTCAAAGACTCCAATTAAGAGATAATAATGGATACAGTAGAGATTGGATACAGTAGAGAACCCAGGGCCATGGCAGAGCCTGGCAAACTATCCATGGTGTATTCGATATGTCAAAAACAGTAACAATAATGGACCTCATTCCCAATGAATGGAGACATTACTGGCGCCTACTTGAGCAAATTAATGAACAATGGGAAGACGAGTGATACAAGGGATACAAGTTATACCAGTGATACAGTAGAGATTAAGAATTAGAACATATTCCAGGCTTATTTTTGCACTTCAGTTTAGAGACAGTTTTAATAGCAGACAGAGGGGATGAGAGCAATGAGAACAAAATGAAACTAAAAGCCAATAGTGAGCATCTATGAACATAAGAGAGGTGAGATGAAAAGAAACTGTTTGCAAAAGGATTTTGAAGAGGAACTGAAATAAAAAGCAGGTGTGTTTCTATGCTTCCGCTTGAAACACAATAATGCATAAAGGTGAGAAAAAGGCTAAAGAGTCATATGTTGCTGGAAAACTTCATAAGATACAGACTGTAAAATACATTAACTTTTAGCAACACTGAAACCGTTAGTGACTTTCACAAATAAAATAAAACTTTGATGGCCTTGTAGGATTTTGAGTAAAAAGAGGGATCCTGAGAGTGAATGGGACTAAACGGATTCTATATCCATCGAGAAGTTGGGGTTCATAGCTGGAGAGAAATGAGTTAAAGAGAGAATATTGACAGAAATGGAGGGTGTGATATTCTTATCAAGTGTGGGTAAAATTAAGCCCAAACAATCCCTTTACCCCAAATTATAATACCCTAGGATTGGATCCCATACAGCCACTAAATACAGTCTATTATTTTTTGTCTACAAGTTTCTTATTCTAGACCTTTTATATAAATGGAGTTTTATTTTGTATAAAATTAGGGTCTATCTCCTTCACTTAGCATTTGGTTTTCAAGTTAATCCCAGATTTGACATTTGCAAATATTTTATTCTTATTTTATGACACAAGTAGCACGAGAGAGTGCTTTTAAACAAATATCCGGTAATTCTTCAATCAATATCATACAGCATATTACCAAAAAAAAATCATTCATGCATATATATACCCAAGAGAAAAGAAAACTGGTGTTCACACTAAATTTTCATTAATACTTAGAGCCTCATTATCAATAAAGGTCAAAGTCGGAGATAATCGGGCCAGAGCGATAGTCCAGCGGGTAGGGCATTTAGCTTGCACACGGCCAGTCCATACTGGCCCAGGTTCAATCCCGGCATCCCATATGGTCCACTGAGCACCGCCAGGAGTAATTCCTGAGTGCAGAGTACAACTGAAGTATGCCTGCTTTTTATTCCAGTTCCTCTTCACATGAGACAGACATGGGGCAGAGCTGCTACTGGCTCTCCCTGTGCCCAGCTGCTCATGAGGTACCCGAAGGGATGGCAGGTACTAGCCCTGGCCCGCCACCCCAGCAGAACCTCACAACAAGCCAGACGACCCCCACTCCATGAGGACCTTCATTTTCCACATTTGGACTTCCCCCCTCGTCAGAACTCCACCCAGCAGACCAGCCTATCACATCCTGGCTCATCGAGATCCACCTTGCTGCAGCCTTTTTTAATCCGGCCCAGATATGCTAATTCAGAGACAGACATGTCGCAGAGCTGCTACTGGCTCTCCCTGTGCCCAGCCGCTCCTGAGGCGCCCGGGAGGGATGGCAGGTTTTAGCCCTGGCCCACCACCCAGCAGGGCCTCACAACAAGCCAGACGACCCCCCCACTCCACGAGGGGCCTCCCTTTCCACATCCGGACTTCCCCCTCGTCAGAACTAACCCAGCAGATCAGCCTATCACATCCCGGCTCGAGCGGTTCATCAATAAATGCTGGATTTTGAGATGACTACAAGAGTATGCTACCTGCACGGCAGAGCCTGGCAAGCTACCTGTGTCGTATTTGATATGCCAGATACCAGTAACAATTATAGACCTCATTCCCATGACCTGATGGAATGGTTTTGAGGCTCTTTATGTTCCTGGAGCAAGCAGGTACCCTTGAGCTCTACTTGCATGAGATAGATCATATGGACATGTTACTGGTGCCCGCTCGAGCAAATTGATGATGAACGGGAAGACAGTGATTTTATGACAGAAACATATTCCATTATATGGATGTACAACACAATATTAATGCATTAATCTACTGACAGACTATCTTCAATTTTTTTTTTTTTCTTTTTTTGGGTCACACCCAGCTATGCTCAGGGGTTTCGCCTGGCTCTGCACTCAGGAATTACTCCTGGAGGTGCTCAGTGGACCATATGGGATGCCGGGGATTGAACCTGGGCTAGTATGGACTGGCCGTGTGCAAGCTAAACACCCTACCCACTGGACTATCGCTCCGGCCCGATTATCTCCAACTTTGACCTTTATTGATAATGATGCTCTACGTATTAATGAAAATTTAGTGTGAACACCAGTTTTCTTTTCTCTTGGGTATATATCCATGAATGATTTGTTTTTGGTAATATGCTGTATGATATTGATTGAAGAATTACCGGATATTTGTTTAAAAGCACTAGTTTCTTTATATTCCCACCAATAATTTAGAACTGCAATTTAGGACTTTGTCTTTTCCACATATCTGCAAGATTCGTTATCTGACTTTTGGCTCTGTCATTCTATTGGTGGGAAGGAGTACCTAGTTTGATTTATATTTCTCTAAGTTTTTTCCTGTTTTTCTCTTGCTTTTTTCCCAATTGTATAATTTCTCCAGTGAAATGACTCATTACATCTTTTGCCCGTATTTCCATTGGATTGTTTGTGTTTTTGTTTTCAGTGGTGTCAGGTCTTTGCCCAATGCATTTCTTGGTGCTTGCTCACTGCTGTGCTCTGAGGGCCATGTAATAGGGGGACTGAATCCAGGCTTCTCAAATGGGAAATGTAAGCATTGGCTTTTGAACTATCTTTTCCTTGTCATTTTATTTATTTTGCAAGTATTTCTTATATATTCTAGATACACGGCCTTTATCACATATATATCTGTGTGGGGAGATACACCTGGTGGTGTTCAAGGCTTACTCCTGACTCTGCACTTAGAGATCATTCCTGGCAGCTTGAGAAACCATACGTTGTTCCAGGTTACCAACCTTGGTCAGCCACTCTCAAGGCAAACATCCTACCCACTGTACTATATTCAGCCCCCAAACAGATTTTTATTTTGTTTTAATTTGTGGATACACTAAGTGATGCTCAGGACTTATTCCTGGCTCTTCACTCAGTGAAAACTTCACATGGGGCTCTGAGATCCGATGTGTTGTCAGGGACTGAACCCAGGTCAGCAGTGCACAAGGCAATCTACCTACCCTCTGTATTCTCTCTAGTTTCTCTCTAGTCCCACTTTATCATGTATAGTTTGTAAATATTCCCTTCTATTCTGTGCACTTGCATTTTCCCATTTGTATGAGCTCCACAGAAGCAGAAACATTCTTTATACAAAGATGATGTAGCCTTTTTTTCCCTTAATTTCATTTCTGTTTTGTTGCTATTTGGTATCATACCAAGAATCCTTTATTAAATAAATGTCATGAGAATTTATTCTAATTTGTTAAGAGTTTTATCTCTAGGGGCCAGAGCGATAACACAGCGGGTAGGCATTTGCCTTTCAACCGGCCGACCGGGTTCGATCCCCGGCATCCCTTATGGTCCCCCGAGTTCCGCCAAGAGTAATTCCTGAGCAAAGAGCTAGGAGTAACCCCTGAGCATTGCTGGGTGTGATCCCAAAAAGCAAAAAAAAAAGAGTTTTACCTCTAAAATCAGATAGATAATATATTCAGTACGGAGCTTACCTTGCATGAGTTCTGCCTGGGCTGATCCTCAGTACCTCACACTGTCCTCTGGGGTCTGCCAGGAGTACTCCCTAAGCACAGTGAGTGTGTGCCCCCACCTCTCCTCCCTCCAAAAGAATGTGTGTGCATCCATGCCTTTAACATAATAATCTTATGGCATTATTTAATGGTTCAACACCATTCACTCACATATTCCTACCTGGATGCTTTATTTAAAGTATTCATTTAAAAAATTCATTAAAAGATTCCTGGGGTTGGAGATACTATTCAGTTTATGGCCCTTCCAGTCAGTTTATGGCCCATCCTTCCCTGGTACAATATATATTCCCTCAAGCACTGACAGGAATGATCCCCAAGCACAGGGCCAAGAGGAAGTCTGTCTAGAGTACATCTTACTGACACACAAACCAAATACAATATTTTTCAAATGTGTTTTTTCTATGTTGAATGCTTTTGGCGCCCTCAACAACATTTATTTGATCCTGAGCATATGCAACTATTTCTAAACTGTCACTGATCATCAGGGTTCATTTTTGACTATTCTGCATACCTTTTTAGATTAACTCTATAATCAGTTAATATCTGCAAAGGATTCAGTGTTATTAAAACATGAGCTTTATAAACTGATGGAGTGCTTTAAATATTTGCTACCTGATCAATATTAGATCTCCATCCACAAATATAGAATAATTCACCATTGAGTCAACTTCTTTAAACAATATGTTATAATTTTCAAATTAGAAGTTTAACATCTCTTTCATTCTGTTTAGTCTGATGTGCTTTAGTTATTTTTTATTTTATTAAAAATAGAAGTACTATTAGGGAATGCCCCTTATCCTCTTAAAGGTCTAATATTCTAATTAAAAAGGGATAACAGCAGGGAATAATAAGTCAGTTAAGGCCAGTGTTCTAAACCTCATTTGAGACTATACTCTGGTCCCAGAAGAGAATCTGGGGGCTTCCACACCAGAGACCAGCTACCCCTGGTTCTGGGCCGTAAGACCAGCACCTGGGCCATGGGCCCTTGTGCCTTGTCCAGATAGCCAACATCAGGGGAGAGAAACTGCTCCTGAAACCTAGGCCCAAGGACCAGCACCAGAGTCATATGGCTTCATGCCTGAGCATGAGAGGGCTAGCACCAAGGGCTAGAGGGCAATAGGGCAACAGGGCAATAGGACCAAATAGCAGAGAAACAAAGAAATAAATTAGGGACACAGAATAACAGAGAAATGAGGTAACAGGTCAAAACAGTGAACTAGGTAAATAGAGTTCAGTACTTAGATAAAGAGAGAAACAAAGACAAAAGAGGCCCTGAAGAGAAAAGCCTACACAGAAAGGACCTATGAAAAGAGGTCCTGAAAAGAGATGTCCTTGGAGAGGCCCAAAAAGTGATACTTTGAACAAAGACCTCCAGAAGAGAGAGCCCTGAAGAAGACAGGAGCCTGCACAGATGTAACAGCATGCTAGAGAACCTGCCAGGAGAGAGCCAGAGGTCCCTGGAGCCAGAAGTCCCTGGAGAAAGGTTCCTCAGTGAGCAGCAAGGTAATGCAAAAAAAAAAAAAAGTAACAGAAAACATCAAGAGTAACCTTCAGGAACCTCTGGCCTTGTTCTTTCTTCTGTGGATGGGCCAGGGGAACAGTGCTGGTCCTGGACAAAGGCCAGGAGACTTAATGGACTGTGAGTGCTGCCTGGGACACAACTAGGCCCCAGATCTGCTGCCTTGGTTACCCCCTGACCCCAAGTACTGTTAGGACCTTGTAATTCACAGGAGGTGCCTTGGGGCATTCATGAGGGTGGGGGGGAGTCACAATCTGTCCTCCTCTTCTTTTATTTATAAACCCTAACCAAGTACATTTTCTTTTCTTTTTAATCTAGGATATGCTATACATGTGTAAATACTTAAAATAAATTTCTGTCATTTTTGTATTTGTTTTTTGGTGAACAGTGAGCTGTGCTCATGGCTTAAGAAAACACATGGAATGCCAAGAATTGAACCTAGGCTTGCTCCATGCAACAGAGCTAGCCTAGTCAATGGTGCCTGACCCATTGAACTATTTCTACAGCCCCTAAAATAAATCTTGAGTATTGGTCTTGTGCCTTTTAATCTTGCTGAACTTCATTAATACCAACAGGCTTCTTAAATGGATCACATAAATGTATTTTTCCTATATCAAATATTTTATTAGCCAATGAAGACCATTTGAATTATTTCTTTCCAAGATAAATACTTTTTTTCTTACCTATCTGAGCTAGTATCTGCAGTACAATGTTTTGCAAAAGCAATTAACGTTGATATTTCTTTGTAATAATATTGATACATATCAAGGGATATAAAGTAATCTAGACGGACAAATAAACTTGTTTGGCATTGAGATCCAATTCCACAGAACTCAACTGTTGCAGGACTCCTAAGGGCCGCTGCATCTGCTCTGGATTGCCTCCCGCAAATCACTCCGTAGATAAGGGGGTAGTCTAAATGTGGCAGTTTATCCGACCATGTAAGCTGTACTAGCTGGTATAAATATTCTCCCATGCTATCACAATCATCGTGGGACTAGCTAGATCTTACCAGCATATTAGCCTGGCCACGTAAGGACACCTAGGTAATTAGACCAGAGAGAAATGCTGTTTGCTTCCAAACAAACAAGCATGGCTCCCTGATAAAATATAAAACTACAATGAAGTAGAAGAGACTTGTGAAGGCTTGGAGAAATATTTAACTGGCATTGGTGTTGATCTTTGGTACAGTGACATGCCATCTCAGAAACCCCCCTTCTCTACATTTCAAAGGCATTCCGGCTCAAAACATTAGCACAGTAAAGGCCCTAGGTGAGATGCAGGGAGGGACTACCTGAGGGCATTGGACCCTCCCTGCTTTCCATAACAATGGGAGGAAGGTCTGAGTTGCGGGGGGTATAAACTAGCCAGTTCCCGCTCTCCCGGGCTTCTTCTTCCGGTGGGATCTTGCCTTGTGAGCGTTTATTCCCCTTGGAAGTTTTACACGTGGTGGTTGCCATCTTGGCCTACACGTGGCAGGGGTTCTAGCCTGGAATCCTAAGCATCGGGTTTTTCCTTTTGCTGATTTGTATGCCTGAACCTGTGATAAGTAAAGCCTTCTAAAACCGCATCGGATTCCTGAGTGTCCATCCATTCCTCGCCAGCTTCGGAGGTAGAAGGGAACTCGCTTCCCAGCACTGTCGGGGACCCGGCGGAGCGCCCGACACTCAATTTTGCAAAAATTATTAGTCAACATAATTTCTAGGAGGTAGGAGAGTTGAGACTAAAAAGTAGTGATAATTTAATAACTCAAAAGTCAGTTATTTGAGAAATTTCCTGTGTTCTCTTACACAGTAGATCTGACTCTCAGACAGAAGATGCTCTTTCTCTTGATAAATGTTCTTTGTAGAGGGAGAGCCATTAGATTATCTTTGAACCTCACTCCATCTTTTCATTTGCTATTTTCAGGAGAGCAGAAGATTGATGTGTTAGAATTATGGACCTTATATTTTGCTACTCCATATTTTTTGTGTTGGAAACTGCTTTACTGCAGAGATTAGTTACCTTAACTTTGTCCTTTATGCCTTAGTATGCCAATTGTGCTGTAGTGTATCATAATATCCATGACTTAGAGACTGAATGTATTTCTCTGGATTTCATTACTAGGAACAAACCTTAACACACAGATAAATCATGTTTCTAATTAGAATCTTTTGAATGAAAGGTAATATGTTTGAAGGTTCTGCAAGATTGCTTAGGTGAACCAGGGGCTACCTTGACAATACTTGTTCGAACTGTGTAGGCCCGCTAGTTCTTGCACTCAGCCAGGTGATGTGATACTTTCAGAACTGCTAAGTATTGCAGGGCTGTGGAGCTACATCAGGCGATACTTGATCAGAGACATAGTGTTGGGGTACTGCACATGCCAGACATAAACTCTGACCCTTTGAGCTATCTCTCAATCTCTAAAACTGTTAAATTAAATGAAAGTTATGTATAGGGTGATCTGCCATTTGCCTATGGAACATACAAGGATGCATATTGCTAACATAGTTTTGATGTAGTAAATCAATATGCTTGTAATCTGAAAGTCCTATAATCCAAGAGATTCTAAAGATTTTCTTATGTTTCATTAAGAGATCACTGATCACAGAATTTACTCTCAACATTCTATATCTTGTCTACTGTTATAACCATGAAGTCTGTGCTTAGTGAAGTCAATTCAAAAGGAGAGGGACAGATACAGAATGCCCTGTTTCATCCATTGAATATAAACCATAGTAAGGAAGTTAAAAAAGGTAACTCCCCAATGAAAAGACTCTGTAAGATGATCCAACTCTGGTGGGGAGAGTGGGAGAGTAAATTTTAGGGGGTATTCAGAGATAATGATAGAGGGAGCATTCTTGTGGTAGATGTGTTATTGGAACATGACCTGCATGTAATGCTATCATCAGATCACTGCAAATCTTGGTCACTACAGTAAAGCCAAATTAATGATTAGGTAACAAAGTCATGAACTCAAAACTACCCCTCTCTTGGCACTATTATATTATCCAAATTTAAATGTACAGGTAAATGTGGAAGGAACAGCATATTTCAAAATGAACTAATTTAGTTTAACATTACCCAATGTGAGGTCAGATTATAGGATAGCAGGTAGGGGGTTTGCCTTGCACATGGTTGTGCTGTGTGCAAAGCTAAAAGTAAAGGAAAATACAAAAGAGAGAGGAGGAGAGAGAGAGGAGGTGGGGGAGAATATAGAGAAGGGATAAAGCAATAAATAAAGGGAGAGAGAAAGAAATACATGCTTATAATTTGGAATAGATGGAATAATATAAAATATCCTCTTACTGAACACATGCTAATTGATTTTTGATAGGAATCTACCACAAAATGAAAAAAAAAGCTAAAAAATTTATTTTACGTCAGTAGAAAAGAAAATGACATACATAGAAGAATCATATTGTGGTAGGGTTTCTGAAATAATTCATGTTCTAAAATTCTTCTTTGGGGTGTGGAAGTGATGGACTGTATCTGGTCATGCAAAGTGCTTCCTCCTGGCTCTGCACTCATGGATCACTCCTGGCAGACTCAGGGTACCATATTGGAAGCTTGGGATCAAACCTGGGTCAACCATGTGTAAGGCAAAGCCATGCCCTAGACATTGTGTATTACTACATTCTCTGTTCTATGAGTCTTAATGTTAATGAAAATATTTCCTAAACCTAAAACCATGAATTTTGTACTCTATATGGCACTATAAATGAAAGAGAATACTAGCATATACACAGGGAACATTATCTGTAGTATATAGAGCAGAAATAAAATGCATTTTGAATGAAAGTCAAGAGAAGTAACACTTTAAAATAATATTCCCCAATATTTGCACCTGTAAAATTGTAAAGGAAATAAAAAACTGTTTATGAAATCCTATCTTCAGTTTGAGGTGGTTGACTGCAAATAAAACTTTCTGAGAACATTTGTTTGACTGTAAAAGTCACACAGAAACATCCAGGAACTGCATCAATGAAATGATACAATGGCCATTTAACAGATTTCTACTTATATAGATAGAAGTGTAATACACGTTGCCTTGCTTTTATAATTTCAAGACATCTTATCCAGAGCTGCAAACTTGTAGTTATCTCTGTTGCAGTCTGAAAAGACTTCAAGTTTACAACTTTAAATAATTGATCACAATAAGACTTTCTTTGCTCCAGATTTATTGCATATAGAATATGGGAACTTCAAGGCAACATTGGTTCCCTGTCCCTGCACTGCTGAGAGTCAGATACTACACTAACAAGGACACATTTTCACTCCTGAGTATCTGACACTAAGTACATGCTGTCATCCACCTCAAACACAGTTAATTTTTATTGTTGGGTGAGGAGAATGGTAATTAAGTTTAGGTGAATGCTTTTGCTATCATTGTTCCATGGCAGAGCCTGGCAAGCTACCCATGTTTTATTTATTTGTTATGCCAAAAACTAGTAACAATTATGGACCTCAATTCCATGACCGGAAGAATGGGTTGAGGCTCTTCCTGTCCCTGGAGCAAGAAGATGCCCTTGGGTTACACTTGCTTGTGACAGGACATATGGAGATGTTATTAGTGCCCACTCAAGCATATCGATGAACAATGGGAAATCAGTGATATGGTGATACAGTGAACATTGTTCCTATAATGCAACATTTTACTGCCTTAGAAACAACTAGAGGTATTATCAAAAACTGTTTTTCGGTCATATTTCCCCCTAACATTCAGATATAATGCTTTACTCATGCTATTAATTCAATAACTCTAATAACAGTTTTGAAATATTTTCTTTTACTTCTTCATTTTCTATACTAGGGTTTTCTAGAAATATATTTTCAAATGGTGGTGGTTACAGTAAATATGTCTTCCGAGTAAAGTAAAAATGTCAGTCTTCTGATGACTTTGGTGATTTCTGACACTGTTTCCATTTGCAATCCTTTCCACCTGAATACACATTAAAAGATTGGAAATATGAGGGTGGGGAGGGAGTGGGGGGAAATTATCCTCTAAACATATTTATTATCCAATAATGCAATTTAATGCATCTTTGATGGTGTGCAATTAGATATTAAAATTTCTCATAACTAGAAATGTTCTCAGTCAATGGGAATTACTGTAGATAATTTAAGGCAACCTGGGAATAATTTGGCCAGCTACAAGGCCTAGACCAATGTATAAAGCATTCAGTTTAGGAAAAATTGATTTGTTCTTCACATTAATCCTCTGCTTAACTATATTGGGAAATGCAAATTCCCATAAAACCTGAGGAGGAAACCAACAATTCTTTTATACAAAAAATAAATTATTAAGATGCAATATGGTAGCTGGGAAAGAGTCTCCCAGTTAGTAATAAATAATAAGCTGATCTTTTACTAAAGGTCTACTTTTGTAGAAGTTTAAAAGTTTTATTTTGCATATTGTAGGACTTAGATACTACTCTTCACTGTATCACTGTCTTCCCGTTCACCATCAATTTGCTCTAGTGGGCACCAGTAACATCTCCATATGCCCTGTCTCATGCAAGTAGAGCCCAAGGGCACCTGCTTGCTCCAGGAACAAAAAGAGCCTCAAACTATTATATTCGGTCATGGGAATGACCTAATATAATTGTTACTGCTATGTGGCATATAAAATACAACATGGGCAGCTTGCCAGGCTCTGCCGTGTGGGTAGCTTATTCTTGTAGTCATCTGTAAATCCAGGATTTATTGATGAACCGCGTGGCTGAAATCGGCCACGCTGAGCCGGGCTGTGATAGGCTGGTCTCTGAGTGGAGTTCTGAAGAGGGGGAAGTCCAGATATGGAAAATAGAGGCTCGCTAGGAGTGGGGGGGTCATCTGACTTGTTGCGAGGCTCTACTGGGGTGGCGGGCGAGGGCTAGAACATGCCATCCCTCCCAGGCGCCTCGTGAGCGGTTGGGCACAGGGAGAGCCAGTAGCAGTTCTGCCCCATGTCTGTGAGTCTCTCTTATTTTTATTAATTCCCCATTTCCTCTGCTTATCTATCTTGCATACCATTCTTTCTATACTATAAAAGATTTAATGAAGGAGAGGTGAACATATTAGAATGAATGAATTTATAAATTATGTGTGATAAGTACACAACTTCAAATTCTAATCACATTCTATGTTCTTGGCATTCATTTGGCATTGCATATTCTAGCAAGAAAACCTTAAATTATTAATTGGCATTAGAAGTAGAGAGGATGGACAAAGTAAGAGGGTGATTTCAGATGCCCTATAATCATACTATTTCCATTAATACTATAATATTTAACCATGCTATAATATTTAACTATACCTTACTTATAAAACAATAATTGGCAAGCCACAAGAGATTCAAAAAGTGATGAAATTGTAAAATCAACCACTACTTTAGGATTATGGATGCACTCATATTAAACATTATTTATGGAAATGTACCCACATTAGCACTGCATACACAGAGCAGACACATTTATTATTTAATATTATGGATTACAAAACATTTTTGTGTGTTAATTAGGTGAAAAAGTTTATTTATCATACTCACTTAATATATGGTGAACATAAATACAATAAAGGAAACTAAATGACATTGGTTGTACTGATACTCACTTAACATGGCGAATATCTGGCAGGGACCTCTCTAGGGCAATATTGTTGCTGACAAAAATATTGAAACCATTTTCCCTGTAGGCTGAGTCATCATGGTCCTCTTCAGTGAGGGGTAAGGCTTTCCATGTTCACCTTTCCCTAGCAGGAGAAAACAAATGGGATTAGCAAATGCATGAGTCATTTTATCCCCTGTAGCCAACAGATTTGAGTGCATGTGTCTGTATTCATCTAATAATAGTTACTCTAGCTAGAGAGGGCTCCAGCAGTAAGATTTTATCACATCTAATTATGTTTAGAAAAATGAATTATGATTTAAAAAAGAGCAAGTGACACATAAATAGAACATGGAATTCTACCTTCCCAAGCAAGTCCCTCAGGACTTGAAGTGTGAAGATTCTAATATAGGTATACTGCTACATGATTTAATTTTTTCTTTAAAAAAATCATGAAAAGTCCCTTTTTTCATTTATTTCCAATGATTGGAATGTTTTCATTGTTTCCCAATTTATATCAATACATTATATACCTTTAAGTTTTCTTTATGAGTATATTTTCACATATATTCACAATTGTGTATTTTTGGAAGGCAATATTTTCTATAAAGAAAATGATAAAGATAAAGAAAAATATCTTTACCAATCAGACTGACAGTTTACCCACACCCTCTAAAAAATCTTGAAATATCCTGGTGAACTATATATTACTCATACTACACTTTGCATTATCCTAGTTAATGAAATTGAGTCCATAAAATTTATCATTTGCCTTTTATACCAATAATAATTCTTTCATTTAAAAAACTTAAATCACTATTATACTATGAGCTTTGTTGTTAATTACATATGTTATGAGTACTTTTTCCGTCTTCATTAAATTGAAGTCTTCTGGTTTCTGGTTCTACATGCAAAGAGCTGTATCAGTTGCCTCTTGAGTCCACCAACAAGTACAAAAGATGGACAAATAAATCAGCAACTTTTTTGGATGCTTGAGATTGGAGACAATGCCGGGCAAACCACCCTCTCCAGTACTTCAAAGAAAGGAAAACACTGAATTTAGAAATTTACCTGGACAGAAAACCTAATCAATTGTAGACTTTGCAGACAAGCCCCAGAATGAAAAATTCCAAGAAGATTTACAAAAACGTGGGAAGAGTTAGTTTCAGGAGCATTTCAGAGCAACATCAAAGTTCGATGGAGGATGAAGTAACCGATCCCTTTCCCCACCGGCCAGAAGAGAACGCCCAGGGATCAAAGCATTTCTCATACTTGCAAAGACCCGGTTCAATCCCTGGTAGCACATACAGTCTCCTCTAGTTAAGAACAAAATTATTTCACGTATGAAGTTACAAGCACATTCACACTCGTCTGCACTCTCTTACACACCCACCGTGTTCGTAGCCAGTGTTGTTTATACTTGTGGTGCTTAAGAGTCAGGAATGTTTGACTCACCTGGAAGCTGGATAATCAACCAGCCCCTGAGGTATGCCCAAGCCCCAAGAGAGGGAGTTGGGCGTGGAAAAAACAAGAGACATCTGTGAAATTCACAGCACAGAGGCACAGGCTCACCAAAGGCTGCCATTGCCCTTCCTTCCAGACCGTCATCTCCGTGCAAAATAACGCGATGAAAGTACTGAGTACTTTGTAGCTGTCACAAGAAAAAAACAAAGCTACACCGAAAAGCATTTTTTTTCAAATACCCCGATTCAATGATCAGAAGCAGATATGGGTGGGTATGGGTTTATCAAACCATGGACTTTAAAACAACTATGATAAAATTCTATGTCTCTGAGATAAAGCAGACCATCAGAACAAATGGGCAATGTAAGCAGATACATGGAAAATCTCTATAAATCAACAACAACAACAACAACAACAACAACAAATGCTTATTAAAAGCATTGTAACAGGAAAAAGTGTCTTCTTGGCTTCATACCAGACTAGGCACAGCTGAGAAAGATTTTCCATACTTGAGAATATCTCAATAGGATCGTTGAAAATCAAAAAGCATAAAGGATAAAGATGGAAATACACCACAGAATAGATCCAAAAGTTGTCTTTTGGATCTATGGATTAGTCCCAAAAGTTGCCTGAATGTGGCCAGATCCGGGTTCGATCCCAGCATCCTATTGGTCCCCCAGGTACCACCAGGAGTAATTCTGAGTGCAGAGCCAGGAGTAACCCCTGAGTATTGGAAGGTGTGACCCAAAAAGCAAAAAAATAAATAAATAAATAAAAACTGGATCTCAAATATGACTTCAGTGCAATAGAAAATAAAATTAAGAAAAAATGGTAAAAGTCTCTGTAAGCTTAAGCATTAATAATGTTTAGTAATAGTTAATTGGTAACTTTCTACTTCTGTTAATAGTGGATTTAATTTTGAAAAAAACAATGAAAACCTGAGCTTGAAAATAAATGTTTTGATTTAAGGAAAAGCTGTTGAGAAAACAAACTTGTTGGAAGTTTGGTTGAAAATATGAAAATAATGAAGATACAAAATGTAGGTGGAAATTAAAAAGTATTTTGTGACTTTTTTTGAGTTTAATAGATTGTGTTGTTGATAAGATGTTTTTTTTTTTTTTTGGCCTCAGCTGTCAGTACCTGCGCACTACTTCCAGCTCTTTCATGGGGGAGGGTCCGCTCCCTGCTGTGCTCACTGGCTTTAGTGGTACCAGGGATGAAACCCAGCTTCCCATAAGCATAACGTGCAGTCACCTTGTTGTGTATATTCAGTCCTTAGAAGTTGACTTTTCTTTTTGTTTTTTTTTTCTTTTTAGGTCAGACCTGGCAATGCTCAGGGGTTACTCCTGGCTCTGCATTCAGGAATTACTCCTGGCTTACTTGGGGGACCATATGGGATGCCAGGGACTGAACTCAGGTCGGCCGCATACAAGGCAAATGCCCTCCCCACTGTGCTGTCGCTCTGGCCCCCAGAAGTTAACTTTTAAAAATATTTAGAAACATTTCAAGAGCATACAAGAGTATCCCACCCACACGGCAGAGCTTGGCAAGCTACCCGTGTCATACTTGATATGCCAAATACCAGTAACAATTATAGCCCTCATTCCCATGTCCTGATGGAATGGTTTGAGGCTCTTTATGGTACTGGAGCAAGCAGATGCCCTTGGGCTCTACTAGCATGAGACAGAACATATGGAGATGTTATGGGGCCCGCTCGAGCAAATCAATGATCAACGGGAGGACAAGTGATACAAGTGAAGTGATACTGGATCTCACAAGTTTTCCTGTTGGTTTTAAAAAAAAATGTCATTTGCTGTATTTCAATCTCAATAGGAAAAAATACTGTCCAAGAGAAATTTCACTCATATAATAGTTAATTATTGAGTGTACATTTCTATAGAGTACTGCGATAATCACGTACACATTTTTTCTGTGTATGTTATATACCAGTAAACAAAGAAGAAACTCTAAATGAACATTTTCTAGTCAGCAACACTAAAGTTGAAAAAAAATTTTTTTCTGAAGTCTCCATATTAACCGAAGAATATCCTTTGAGTTTTTGATTCTTTGGTATGAACTGAATTTATAGAGCACTCATAAACGTATATAATAAGAATTTAATATCCTATTAATAACACTACATATAGTGTTTTGGCATGATATTCTAAGCATAGCTCTTTCGATTCCTCTCTGGGAGACCCGAATAGCATTCTCATCCTGCTTTTGTAGGGCCCGGGTCTATGAGGCATATGTTAATGCAGGGAGAATGGTGGAGTCAAAGAGATGTGCCCAGAGCCGAAAGTTCTATGTCCTTTTAGCTATTTCTTCGATGCCTTTGAAGGCATTCTATGCCGCTCTCTTCCTCCTGCGCAGCTCAGGTTTTAGGTCGTTCATCATGTTGATTTCTCGACCTAGGTACACATAACTGCTGCATTCAGAGATATTTGTTCCATTGAGAGTGAATGGGGCCTCTGGAACTAGTTCATTCTTCATGAACATTGTTTTCTTTAGATTCAGCTGTAGACCTATCTTTCCACATTCTCTGTCAAAGTCAGCCAGCATTTGTGCCGCTTGGCTAAAGTTTGGTGTTATTAGAACAATGTCATCAGCAAATCAGAGGTGGTGTAGTTGCCGACCATCTATCTTCACTCCCATTCCTTCCAATTCTAATTGGCATATGATGTTCTCAAGGGTGGCACTGAAGAGTTTTGGTGAAATGCTATCACCCTGTCAAACCCCTCTTTTCACATTAATGATCACTTCTTTGTAGAATGGTGAGATCCTGGTGGTGAATCCGTAATACAGCTCATGAAGGATCTTGATGTATTGGGTTTGAACACCCTGTTTGGCTAGGGCTTCGGTGACTGCTTCAGTCTCCACAGAATCAAAGGCTTTCTGTAAATCAATGAATGTGAGATAGAGCGGCATCTTCTACTCCCTACAAACCTCGATGAGCTTGGTTACTGTGTGGATATGGTAGATTGTGCTGAATCCTTTCTGGAAGCCTGCTTGCTCGCATGGTTGTCTTTCATCTAGTGTTCTGCTAATCCTGCTCAGGATGACTCGTGTAAACAGCTTGTAGATGACGGGCAACAGGCAGATGAGGCGATAGTTGCCAATGTCGTGAATGTCTCCCTTCTTGAACAGTAGAACTGTCCTGCTGGTTTTCCATTGGGAAGGCACCTTGCATTTGGACAGGTAGCGTGTGAAGAGCCGAGCTAGTGTATTGATGAGTACCGACGGCAGATTCTTCAGGTGTTCGGGTCTGACTTTGTCTGGGCCTGGTGCTGTTCCCTTCTTTACCGACGAGATGGCAGTCAGATTTCAGAAGGGAGAACATTGGGAATGACATATCCATCCTGTGGAATTTGGTATGTGGGCAAGTGGATGTGGCTATCAAAGAGATTTGAGTAGAAGCCCTGGATAATCTTCTCCATTGCCTTTCTGGAAGATGTGATAGATCCATCATGGCGTTGGAGGGCAGTCATTTTGGTCTTATAGTTGGCAAAGAGCAGGCTGGCAGTGCAAATGCTATTCCTGGCTTCTGCTGCATCTTCCATTATTGCTTGGAATATCACGCCTCACTCAAGTGAGAGAAGGAATCTGGAGATCTACCTCCGTCGCCATTCCAGAATCAGGGACGCTGTCTCGTTTGCCTAGTCATCGAAAATCAGATGGGCTGACATGTAATGCGATTTGGAGACAACCACTGGACTAGAGCCATTACCGACTGGATCCCACGGGATATCAAATGATCACGTGGCCGCCCACCTACAAGATGGTCAGACTTCCTTGTAAAGACACTGAAGGAAGGTTTTGAGGCTCTTCGTATTCCTGAATCAACCAGATGCCATTGGGCTACATTGGCACGTGATAGGGTCCAATGGAAATGTTACTGGTGCCCGCTCGAGCAAATCGATGAATAACGGGATTCAAGTGATCAAGTGATAGTGTTTTGGAAAACATAAAAACTTCTCCAAAATTTGGAATTCCGCTTCCAACTTTCTGGGAGAGAAATTCTACTACTGGCCATCAATACCAAGAGCCCCAAACCTAAAGTTAGAAGAGTCTCCCTTTTTCATTTCAGTCCTACCAGTACACTACTTAGAAAAGCCAGAATATTACATAAAAACCTAAGTTTCTGAGAATATATGATTGAATAAAGAAATTGGTATATATATACCTAATGGAAGACGACTTGGCTGTAAAAATATATATAAAATTAGGCCTTTGGCTGCTACGCCAGATGAAGCTGGAGAGTATCATGCTGAGTGACGTTAGGTGAGGAAAGAGAGATACAAAAGATCTCTTATGTACAGGATATAAAGAAGTAGGGGAATATCAAAGTTCTAAGGCAACAGAAACTGAGAAAATGACTTCAGTAGGAAGCTGACCTCAGGAGGTGTGTGAGGCAGGTTTGGGACAATGGTGGACAGAAGCAGGCCCCAGGATGGAGGTGCAGTTTTGGAATGATTCATGTACAAATCCTCTTTGGAAAGTCTGGTGCCCGACATAAAATACATATTTTTAAAAAGTATGTACCCTAAGTGAAGTGTACACGCCCGTTAAAGGTTTCTTTTCAATGGTTTTGTAAGATAATTTTAATGCTGAACTTTTAGGTTCAGTCACGTTTAAGACCATGAGTTTGGAATTTTAAAGCTACACGTTCATTACAGCCTCTGTCAATCAAATGGAATTTCATTTTCTTTGTACAAAAATTCAGGTTTTAGATGGATAAATCTCCTAAGAAAAGACTTTTCAGATGAATGAGAGCTTCTCTAAAGTTATAAAACTAGGTTTTTGAGTCACCAATGATGACACACTAGGCATTTCTTCATTGTTGCTCTGAGAATAGGTTTTAAATTTTCCTGTTCTTATGTACAGAGCCTATAGTTTTTACTGCAATGTTTCAAACTCATTTTGAGTTTTAATATATAGAGCTTCAGAGACTATGACAGACATCTCTCATAGTTTGTCATTTCTTTTGTTTAAAAAAGGTGGAGGGAAACTTTTTCAGAAATAAAAAAGCATATGCTGAAGAATAATATTACCCAAAAGGTTTTAGAGTGATATTCAGTTTACATACTTATCTCCAAATTACCATGAATATTCTACCCACCCCTCTGAGAGAGCCCCACAAGGCAATGAGACTATAGTGCCTGCAGGGCAGAGCCTGGCAAGCTGTCTGATGCGTGTTCAATATGCTAAAACCAGTAACAAAAATGTTTATTTTCCTGACCCCGAAAGAGCCCTTAATATGGCAGCAGTAAGAAAGGCAAACAAGAAGTGCCTTATAAAATTTCAAGGCCAACCTAGGCTGCCAAAACGAGGAATAAAATGACTGTCTGTATTTTAATGTACGACGCTGGCATCAGAAGCATATATTGAGGATCTGATAGTGAAAGCGCAAAAAGATCAAGTATGACATCATTGGTTTGACTGAGATGAGGAGTTGTCAGTCGCATCATGCTGTATTTGACACTGGAGAAGAATTGTTCCTTGGAACATGCCACGGAAGAGGCATCCATGGCATTGGTGGCTTATCAACACGAACATGGCCATCAACATTGATTCATTTGAATGCCTAACAAACCGGATAGGACGATTACACTTGAAGAGATGTGGCCCACTGCCAGAAATTTCTATCTTCATTGTCTATGCACCAACATCCACATACAAGGAAGATGATCTTGACCACTTGATCACTTGAATCCGTTATTCATCGATTTGCTCGAGCGGGCACCAGTAACATTTCCATTGGAACCTATCACATGCCAATGTAGCCCAATGGCATCTGGTTGATTCAGGAATATGAAGAGCCTCAAACCGTTCCTTCAGGGTCTTAACAAGGAAGTCTGACCATCTTGTAGGTGGGCAGTCACGTGATCTTTTGACATCCTGTGGGATCCAGTCGGTAACGGCTCTAGTCCAGCGGTTGTCTCCAAATTGCTAAACATTTCTGTTACTGGTTTTGGCATATCGAACACGCATAGGACTGCTTGCCAGGCTCTGCCGTGTGGGCGCTAGCAGTTCCAGAAGGCTGGAACAGGAAGAGTTCTATAAAAAGGTCACACCTTCTACAAGATCATAGTCGGTGATTTTAATGCCAGATAGGACCAAGAAGATCGGCTGAAGAACTCCACATAGGGACCCATGGCCTAGAATGGAACAAACGGGATGAGAGACTCTCTGAGTTCATCATGTCCACCAAGACCATTCATGGGAACTCACAGTTCCAGAAGGCTGTAGTGAAACATTGGACATGGGAATCTCCTGGTGGACAGTTCGACAATGAAATTGACCACATCATCTTCAATCTATGATTTTGTCTGACCGATGTTGCTGTTGTCCCCAAATTCCAAACAGGACCCGACCACTGTCTCCTTCTTGCAAAATTCTACTTCAGCAACAGCGAGAAAAGACTGCAAAGTTTAAGAAGAGAACTCCAGAAAGACCACCAAATGGGAACTCTTTTGCACCATTGCAGCAACATGGGAAGATACCATCATTGACGACATTGATGAAGAATAAAACCGACTGGTTCAGCACCTCCATGATTTTGCGAAGAATGCCTAGAGAAAGACACAAAAGGATGCCTGTCTTCATAAACTCTCGAGCTCATTCACCAACATGGCAAGGTGCAGCCTTAGGCAACCAAATGCTAACGCCCAAGCTTGCAAAGCGTCCACAGAAGTGATAAAGGAAGACCTCAAAGAGAGAAGAGCAGAAATACTGGAAGATGCAGCAGAAGCCGGGAAAAGCATTCACACTGCCCACCTGTCTTTGGCCAACTATAAGACCAAGATGACTGGCCTCTAACGCCCTGATGGATCTATCACATCTTCCAGAAAGGCAATGGAGATTACCCAGGACTTCTACTCAGATCTCTTTGATAGCAACGTCCACCTGCCCACATACCAAATTCTACAGGATGGATATGTCATTCCCAACGTTCTCCCTTCTGAAATCCGACATGCCATATTGTTGGTAAAGAAAGGAATCGCACCAGGCCCAGACAAAGTCAGACCCGAACACCTGAAGAAGCTGCTGTCAGTACTCATCAGTACACTAACTCTCCTCTTCATACGCTACCTGTCCAAATGCAAGGTGCCCTCCCAATGGAAAACCAGCAGGACAATTCTACTGTTCAAGAAGGGAAACATTCACGATATCGGCAACTATAGCCTCATCTGCCTGTTGTCCGTCATCTACAAGCTGTTCACTGGAGACATCCTGAACAGGATTGGCAGAACACTAGATGAAGGACAACCATGCGAGCAAGCTGGCTTCCAGAGAGGATTCAGCACAATTGACCATATCCACATGGTAACCAAGCTCATCGAGGTTTGTAGGGAGTACAAGATGCCCCTCTGTCTCACGTTCATTGATTTACAGAAAGCCTTTGATTCTGTGGAGACTGAAGTGGTCGTTGAAGCCCTAGCCAACAGGGTGTTCAAACCCAATACATAAAGATCCTTCATGAGCTCTATTATGGATTCACTGGCAGGATCTCACCATTCTACAAAGAAGTGATCATTGATGTCAAAAGAGGGGTTCGACAGGGTGATACCATTTCACTAAAACTCTTCAGCGCCACCCTTGAGAAGATCTTGAGACAATTACAATGGGAAGGAATGGAAGTGAAGATAGATGGTCGGCCACTACATCACCTCATATTCGCTGATTACATCGTTCTGATAACACCAAACATTAGCCAAGCGGCACAAATGCTGGCTGACTTTGACTGAGAATGAGGAAATATAGGTCTACAGTTGAATCTAAAGAAAACAATGTTCATGAAGAATGAACTAGTTCCAGAGGCCCCATTCACTCTCAATGGAACAAACATCTCTGAATGCAGCAGTTATGTGTACTTAGGTCGAGAAGTCAACATGATGAACGACCTAAAGCCTGGGCTGCGCAGGAGGAAGAAAGCAGTGTGGAATGCCTTCAAAGGCATCAAAGAAATAGCTAAAAGGACAAAGAACCTCCAGCTCCCGGCACATCTCTTTGACTCCACCATTCTCCCTGCATTAGCATACACGTGAGAGACCTGGACCCTATGAAAGCAGGATGAGAATGCTATTTGGGTCTCCCAGAGAGGAATCGAAAGAGCTATGCTTGGAATATCATGCCTCACTCAAGTGAGAGAAGGAATCCAGAGTTCAGACCTCCGTGGCTATTCCAGAATCAGGGACTCTGTCTCGTTTGCCAATGCATCGAAAATCAGATGGGCTGGACATGTAATGTGATTTGGAGATGACTGCTGAACTAGAGCTGTTACTGAATGGATCCCACGGTATGTCAAAAGATCACGTGGCCTCCCAACTACAAGATGGTTAGACTTCGTCAAGACCTTGAAGCAACAGTTTGAGGTTCTTCATATTCCTGAATCAACCAGATGCCATTGTGCTACACTGGGATGTGAGAGATGTCCAATGGAACATTTCCTTATGGAATTCTACTTACAACTGTCATCATTTTCTCAATCAGAGAGAATGAGTTATAAAACAGATTTAAAAGTTCTTGGCAGTAGATTTCCAGAAGTTCTCTTTCCCTCCTTTCCGTGAAAGGAAACATGCCCAATCGAAATGTTGCTGAGCCTGCTCGAGCAAATCGATGAATAATGGGATTCAAGTGATCAAGTGAGTCATATATACATTAATATATGGGTATATATATATCCATATATATATCCATATATATATATATATATCCATATATACACTGCTTGCTTTTCTGATGATAGAAAATTTATTCCTGGGGCCAGAGTGATAGCACAGTGGGTAAGGCGTTTGCCTTGCAGTGGCCGACTTGGGTTTGATTACGGGTATCCCATATGGTCCACCGAGCATCGCCTTAGTAATGCCTGAGCTAAGAGCCAGGAATAACCCCTGTGCATCACTGAATCTGACCCAAATAGAAAAAAAATAAGAAACTTCATTCTTATATTCACAGTTCTTACTATGTGCTAGAATTATGAGTAATCATTAAATTAAATCAATTAAAACAAACCAGTTCTTGATTTGCACATAGACGTTACTAAATATTTATATTAGTTTGTGTAAAATAGTTTAAAATTGTTATTGAAAAATTATTGTGTCTTATTCACACAGGAAAAATAAAGTGATTGTTCTATTGAACATCTCATTTGTGTGAATCTTATTTAGCATCATCTACTACTGGTGGTGCATGGGATTCTACTTACAACTGTCATCATTTTCTCAATCAGAGAGAATGAGCTATAAAACAGATTTAAAAGTTCTTGGCAGTATATTTCCGCAAGTTCTCTTTCCCTCCTTTCCGAAAGTCTTTCTCAGATGCAAGTGCTTGATTTCACACCATGGCTTGTATTTCCCAGATAGCAACAACTTTTCTTCTGATGGACTGAATCTAAATGGAACATTCCTGTCAAATGTCTCCCACTTGGTCTGTTAGCATCTTTCTTTGTGTAGAAGTGATAAACTGTCAGAATTGGACATTTTCACCAATTTTTTAAAAAATGAGGCAGCATAATCATGATTCATTCCAGATGCCATCTGAAATGTACAAGAAGCTGAGATAAAAAAAAGTATCAAAGAAAGTGAAAAGAAATATAAAGAAAATAAATAGGCTAATGGTAAATGGCAGAGTAGAATGAAAACAACCAAAGGAAAAATGACTGGGAAATAATACCATAAACTGAAGGGCAAGATCTGGGGAAATATATTTTAGTAGATTTATACTTTGCAATAGAGAAAAGTCTGACTAATGAAGCAATGATTAATTTTATAACCTTTTATAGTAACATTCTACATATTTAAGAACAAAACTGAACTAAAATTCTATTATACTTTAAGATGTAGCTAAAATAGAGACTTTGGGGGCTGAAGTGATAGTACAGTAGGTACGGCATTTGCCTTGCATGCAGCCAACCTGGGTTCATTTCCTAGCATCCTATTTGTTCCCCTAAGCACTACCAGGAGTAATTCCTGAGTGCAGAGCCAGGAGTAACCAACCCCTGAGCATCACTGGGTATGACCCAAAAAGCCAAAAAAAGAAAGATTTTGATACTAAGCAAGTTCAAAGAAAAATTACAGCTTATCAAAAAATGATACTAAAATGATCATGACTTTTAGATAGATATATTATAGTGAAACATGATTTATAATAAGATACTATATTTCAAATACTTTCCATATAACTTGTTTCATATTTTGATTATGGATGACAACAAATGACTTCCAAGAACATATGCTATTTACGATAAAGTTTTAATGCTAACGAACGACAACTGCATTCTGATTCAGTAGATTATAAATAAGTTTGCTATGTAAGAAGAAATGAAGAATAGAAAAGATACACTTGCTTCAGTAATTTAAGAACAAAATCACTACTTGCATCACATCTCAGTCAGCGAGATCCAGGCTGGTTGGTTCTGACTCCAGAGTGGGTGATTCATTATCAAATGAACAAAAGGAAGCAACTTATAGAAGTTTTGTATGGAGAAGAGAGTTTACATATAACATGAACTATTGTCTTAAATACGGCTTACTTTAAATTCCTGTTCAACATGAATGTGCAGCCAATTTACTCTCTAGAATATAAATGCTCTTCCTATGTATGTAGTAATGGGATGAATAATTATCATGATCCATGTTTTGTGAACTTCTGATTGATCCAACAAGCATGGTATGCAAAGAGCAAAGGGAGTAGAAAAATTTATTCTGAAAAAGGATTTGAGTGAAAAAAAATTATGGAAGGAAGTAGACTAGTAATTTCCTAAAGGATAGTTAAGTCGAATCTCATCAATAACAGAAAAGTCTACATTAGATGAAATGATTAGTTTCATTATGTACCTTTAAATTAATTTCTACTGTTATCATGTATATGATTATATGATTATAACTGCAATGTTCTTTGAGGCATTGAATACCTGTGTCTGGGTATTTATAACATTTTATAAATGGATAATATAACTCTTGGTATATCAATGTAATTTCTAAATGTGATCGATTTAGATATAGTTCCAATTCTATGACTCACTCAAGACTTTATTTGATTGAATCACGTCTGAAATTGATAACTAGTTTTCCAGAAATTGTGGATTCCATCACTTTGAACATTGATAAAACGTGCAAAGAAATCTAGTCAGCAATTACTCCTGGTTGGGGTGGAACTATATGTGGTGCTGGGGATCAAATTATGGTTGTCCGTGTTCTAGGCAAGTGCCCTACATGCTATATTATCTTTTTTTTTTTTTGCTTTTTTGGGTCACACCCGGCAATGCTCAGGGGTTTCTCCTGGCTCTGCACTCAGGAATCACTCCTAGTGGTGCTCGGGGACCATATGGGATGCTGGGGATTGAACCTGGACCGGCATGGACCAGCTGCGTGCAAGGCAGACACCCTACCTGCTGGGCTATTGTTCCAGTCCCCTATATTATCTTTTGGCTCTCAAAATCTATAATTTTAAATTATACCTTAAACAACTAATTCTGATTTCTAAAAGTAGGAAAATATCAATGTTAAATTCATTTTTAATGGAAAATTAAACTATGATTAGATATAGTGAACATTTTTTGTTTGTTTAGGGCCCACATCCAACAGGGTTCAGTGTTTAACCCTGGCTCTGCAGTTGGGCATCACTGCCATTTGTGCTCAGAAGAACGTATTTGGCGCTGGGAATTGAACCAGGGTCTGTTGTATGCAAAGTAAAGGTCTTAAACCCTATACACTCTTTCCCTCGCCTCACAGTGGGCATATTTTTTACCATTTGGGTTTTTTTTGGTTTATATTATTTAATATATTGAACATGCAAAAATTTTACTTATTAGGTAAAATATCCAGAACCATCCACTTCAGACCCACAGTTGTGCTGCTCGGCCGGCCTCATGTGGAAGCAACCCATGGAGCTGACCTCCTGGTAAGGGGCTCGGCCATCCCCTGGCCTAGTCCAACATTGCTCCAAGGGTTTGCTCTCATGAGCAGGGGAGAGACCATGCTGGCCGGACTCGGAGTGGAATTTTGGGCCTTGCCCTTTCCTCCGCCTCCATGCCAGTTGCCCTGGAAGAGAGAGAGACCCACCCACACCAGACTCAGCTTATTTGCAACCCTGGAAGAGATACAGACCCATCCACTTCAGACTCACAGCTGTGCTGCTTGGCCGGCCCCATGTGGAAGCAACCCATGGAGCTGACCTCTGGGTAAGGGGCTCGGCCATCCCCTGGCCTAGTCCAACATTGCTCCAAGGGTTTGCTCTCATGAGCAGGGGAGAGACCATGCTGGCCGAACTCAGAGTGGAGTTTTGGGCCCTGCCCTTTCCTCCGCCTCCATGCCAGTTGCCCCGGAAGAGATAGACCCACGCACATCAGACCCACATGTCCCTTGGCGCGCAAAGCGGCCGCGCGATATATTTACAGGATACTGAATTTTGCATAAGCTTCTTCCCAATTTTTTTCACATTTATACATAGTACACAGTTATAAACATGTTTTAACTGATACCAGTAAGACTGGCAAGAAGCCAGAGAAAACCACACATCATGCAGTTAGTCATTCTCAGCCTCCAGACTCCATAGTTCCTCAGAGCTCCATCCAAGTGAAAACCTGATCTTCCCCCTTTAAGTTTCATCAGTATATGCTCGGGTTGAGAGCCTTCTACTGAGACTATACCACCTACACGGTAAAGCCTGGCAAGCTACTGTGTTTTATTTACTTTTATGCCAGAGACTAGTAACTATTATGGACCTCAGTTCCATAACCTGAGAAATGGTTTCAGGCTCCTCCTGTCCCGGTAGCAAATTAGATGTCCTTGGGTTGCACTTGTTGTGACAGGACTAATGGAGATGTTACTAGTGCCCACTCAAGGAAATTGATGAACAATGGGAAGACAGTGATACAGTGATACTTATTAGGTGACTAATAAGTGAAGTATGTAGAACATCATTCATCTAAAATTTTATTATTTTTCTTTTTTTAATATTTTATTATACCACCACGAAATATACAATTACAAAGATGTTCATAAGATATCCATATTTGGGTTTCGGTCATACAGTGTTCCAGCACCCATCCCTCCAACAGTGCCCATTTCCCACCTCCAATATCCCCAATTCCCTCCCCCCGCCCCTAGCCTGCCTCTATGGCAGGTTCTTTATCTCTTTCTCTTTCTCTTTGTCTTTTCCTTCCCTTCCACATTGTGGATTACAATACATACATTAAGAGGGTCACACCTGGCAGGTTTCAGGGACTACTTAGTCTTTGCACTCAGGAGTGATCCCTAGCAGTGTTTGGAGACCATCTATGATACCCAGGATTCAAACATTGGTTGGCTGCAAACAAAGCAAGCATCTTACCTCCTGTAACATCTCTCTGACCATTATTTGAGTTAATAAAAAGTTGAAATGTTAAGTACAGTATGTATATATCGGTTTTCAGAAAGTTATTTAAAACCAATTTGTATTTAATATTTATATTTTAAAGGCAATTGTAAATTAATTTATCTAATATTTGAACTGTTTTTGTTTTATTTTGTTTTAGGGCTATGTCTCTGTGTTCAGGGATAACTTCTGGTTCTGTACTCAGGAAGTACTCATGGAAGGGTTTGGATTCCAAGATCAAACCTAGGTCATTCCATGTAAGGAAAATGCCCTAGTCACTGTATTATCACTCTGACTCTGATATTTAATCCATTTTATTTTGCTATGGGGTAACACCTAGTGATGTTCAGACGTTACTCCTGGCTCTGCACTTATTACTCCTTGTTGGTTCAGGGGACCACATAGGGTGCAGAGGATTGCACCCAGGTCAGTTACATGTAAAGCAAGAACCTTACCCACTGTATATTATCTCTCCATCCACAATAATAAGACTTAGAAAATGTCAATAAAAGCAAAAAAATTTTCATTTTAATCCTTGATAGACTTGATTAAGTCAATAAAATATTGGATTTTGAAGGAAATAACTTGCTATTTGAAATATTGATAAAATTATTTTATATTTCTTCATTCATTTGAAAATTTTAATTGCAATAAAGTATAATTAAATTTTAATAAACTAAATTTTACATAAATTTTGATCAGATTTATTCTGGAAAAAGCAATGTGAAAGTATCAAAGTGAAGGGCATTTGAAAATAATAATAATATTTTACTAAAAGATTTTATTTGTGACTGCTAGTTTTCAGAGCACTTTAATAAGATTTTAAAATTATTATGATGTCTCTGTAGGTTATGTATATTAGACCCCTTTTACAGATCAGGAAACTGAGGATCTGATTCTAAGTTTTATTGTCACGCATAACTTTGATGTGTTGGAGTTCTGACTGAGTAAAGAAGCTTAAAATTTAGAAGGCTAAAATTTGGTATTTCCTGGCATCACTGTGCTTTGCAATGACAATAGCAGTTTTGAATGGGAGAAAACATATCTAGCCTTAACACCTGCATTAACACTAGCTAAGACTTTGCTAATAAAAACATACCTATATTTCAAATGGGTTCATTGTCATGTATCCACACCCATTTTCCTGATTCTCAAATATAAAAGGAAAGGGCAGATTATATTTTAATTTATAATCTACTATAGCTCCAAGTATGTCATCCCTTACCTACATCTTAAATTCAATTAAAAAAAACTGAATTTGACAAATATTATGTGAAGAGTTAGCATTTTCAACAAGTGTCTGAAGATAATTATCAATTAACTAATGGACAAACTATATGACTCAGTTATACAAAAAATCTATTAAAAATAAAATAAATGGGATTCTCTGTAAAGCTCAATCACTGTATCAGTGTCTTCGCACTGTTCATCGATTTGCTCGAGTGGGCACCAGTAACATCTCCATACGTCCTGTCACAAGCAAGTGTAGCTCAAGGGCAATTGCTTGCTCCAGGGACAGGAAGAGCCTCAAACCATTCTTCAGGTCATGGAACTGAGGTTCATAACCGTCCCTAGTTTTTGGCATAACAAATAAAACACGGGTAGCTTCCCAGGCTATGCCGTGTAGGTTGTATACTAATATTTACCTTTAGTAAAGCTCAATCCCAAGAGAAATTCCCAAGAGAAGTCTTTGGGCCTCCTGATCTACATTATCCATGTGTTTCGGTCCCTGACTAAAATGTAAGCAAAAGATAGAGGTAGTATACATAGATTAAAATAGATCAAGATCTCCAGGATAATTGATTGCCAAAAGATTTGATTTTTCATTGAAATAGTTGTAGATAAAGAAAACATAGCTTAGTTTCATAGTGAGTTTAAGAGATTGTTACACTATCCAACTTAAAACTGAAATTTTTCCCACCAAAGTTACTGCTCATAGTGATCAATTAAAATTGTCTCCATTCCTCTCTCTCAGAGGAACTCATTAAATTTCTCTTTGGTTAAAGCAAACTGTTCCCCAAGTAGAGATAAAAGACATCTCAACACCTATATGTTTCAATATTCTTCTCATCCCCTCAAAAAATACCACATAAAAATAATTAAGATGAAGCAATCATAAGTGCCAAAGAAAATTGTGAAAAAAATAAGTTATGTTCTCACAAAGGAACCAAACTGTACGGTGTAATTTTAATAAGAAAAAAAGGATTTACAAGTTCTAAATTATGAAATAATACTCTATGAAGTAACTGATTTTGGAGAGTATATTAGGCCTCTTGACAAAAATCATTTAAGAATGAATTCTTTTATCTTCTAGAAACACTGCTGAACCATATCCCAGTCACTTACAGAGCCTTAAATTATTCAGAGACTGGGATACATGCTTCTCTGTTCTTTCTAACTTAGCTCTACCTAGGTTGAAAATAAGTCTTTAAATGTGAATCTTCTTAGGACTATCCAGTCCCTAAGGATTATAGCTTCTGAGGTCATGAAAAATGGAATCATCACAATCAATGCCACTAAATCTATAAATCATAAAAATGTTCTTTGCAAAACAATGATTGTTATTTAGAGAAAAATGCAATAAGAGAAGAAAAGTGCACATATTGTTAGTTAGGATTGTAAATTATAATAATTACCATATAACATGATATAGGAAAGTAACAATTAAAACACTATGATATTTTCAATTGTAAGGAGGAAATGATCCTTAAAGGAGAAACTCATTATAGAAGGTCATTGAAGTGTAGTTAGGAGACAATTAAAAAATGATCAGGAGGAAGTTGAACCTAAAATCACTGTATAATGAGAAAATGAGTGCATCAAAAAGGACACAACCAAACTTAAAGGAAAAAGTCAACTTTTGCCTCTGAAAACACATATTATTAATTAATCCAATTTTGGTTTTGTCTCTTAACTATATATAAAAAATACAACAAAATACATAGATATTAGTTTTAGATAGTTTAGGTTATACACGGCAGTATTTTTTGCACAAATATAAGAATTTAAACTCTCATCAGGTGCATCCATAGAGCCATAAAAGAATAGTTCTGCCTGCCTTCTAGAATTTTTTTAAATGGTGCATTAGCAAAAAGTTAACACTAGTAAACAGTGAACAGAATTAAAAAAAATATAGGACATGAATAGAACTTGAAGTTTGGCTTTTCAATTGTTACTCATATGGTCTCTGGATTTTCAAAACTTTGACTAATTAATATTTGAATGGCCAGTTATTTTTAACAAAATTTCTATGCGTAAATCAGACAATACTTAAATTAACAATTTACTGACAAGTGACAGTAGTTCCAAACAACATCTAACCGACATTTTCATAAATCCATTCCCTCATTCAGCAAATATTTACCATAGATCTATTAAGTGTCAGAAACCATATTAAGACCTGAAAACATATATGAAGACATAAATATTCCAGTCCTCATGGAAAAGGAAATGGATTCAGGTCAAGTATTTCTGTATTAAGAAAATTATAGTTAGATTTTTCTTCTTGCATTTAAATGTTTTAGAATAGTTCATCTTTTATCTGCATGGTTTGATTTTTGAGCATAGGAATCATACCATTTATCTGTTACTTTTTATATGTGGCAGGAGCACACATGGCAATGTGCTTATAGATTACTCCTGGTTCTGTGCTCAGGAATCACTCCTGGGGAGTCACAGGTTTGTGGTGTGGGGACCAAACCCAGATCAGCTGCATGAGACATGATCGCCTTACCTGCTGGACTATCTTTTCGGCTTATTTTTTCTTTATTCATTTCACTTGATAAAAAGTTCATTTTTTTTCTTTACAAGATCTACTTCTTAGAGCTTGGAAGATAACACAGATATCAGGATACAAGCTTTGCGTGCCCAGGATCCTGGCTCAATCCTTGACTCTCTAGAGCCCCAGTGGCATAGCTCCCTCTTGCCTGAAACTGAACAGAGTATTGCTAGATGTGGACCAAAGCTCTGCTTGCTATCACCTCTGCCCCAGTCTTTCAATACATTTTTGTTTAATTTTGTTTTTATTTCATGCGGTTCATCAATAAATGCTGGATATATATATATATATCACTGTCTTCCCGTTTATCATCGATTTGCTCGAGCAGGCCCCAGTAACATCTTTATATGTTCTGTCTCATGCTAGTAGAGACCAAGGCATCTGCTTGCTCCAGGAACATAAAGAGCCTCAATCCATTCCAGAATGAGGTCTATAATTGTTACTGGTATTTGGCATATATATCAAATACAACACGGGTAGCTTGCCAGGCTCTGCCGTGCAGGTAGCATACTCTTGTAGGCATCTCTAAGTTCAGCAATTATTGATGAACCGTGTAGCCACTTACGGCCGCGAGCCGGGAGCTGATAGGCTGGTGTGCTGGGTGGAGGTATATATATATATATATATATATATATATATATATATACATATATATACATATATATACATATATACATATATATGTATATATATATATATATGTATGTATATATATATATATATATATATATCCAGGCACTCACTCACAGACATGGGGCAAAACTGCTACTGGCTCTCCCTGTGCCCAAATGCTCATGAGTTGCCCGGGAGGGATGGCGGGTTCTAGCCCTGGCCCACCACCCTAGCAGAGCCTTGCTACAAGCCAGACGACCCCCACCCCATGAGACCCTCCATTTTCCACATCCGGACTTCTCCCTTGTCAGAACTCCACCCAGCATACCAGCCTATCACAGCCCAGCTCATCGAGATCCACCCTGCAACAGTCAGCAGTCTTTTTTAAATCCGCCCAGGTATGCTGATCCAGAGACTCACAGATATGGGGCAGAGCTGCTATTGGCTCTCCCTGTGCCCAACTGCTCACGAGGTGACCGGGAGGGATGGCGGGTTCTCCCTGGTCCACCACCCAGCAGAGCCTCGCAACAAGCCAGACGACCCCCCACTCCATGAGGGCCTCCATTTTTCCACATCCAGACTCCCCTGATTAGAACTCCACCCAGCAGACCAGCCTATCACAGCCTGGCTCCGTGGCTGCAAGTGGCCACACAGTTCATCAATAAATGCTGAATTTATATATATATATATATATATATATATATATATATATATATATATATATTGCTCAAGCAATTATAATTATAGACCTCATTCACATGACTTGATGGAATGCTTTCACGCTTTTATGTTCCTGGAGTTAGCAGATGCCCTTGGGCTATCTCGCATGTGACAGGACATATTGAGATGTTACTGGTGCCCGCTCAAGTAATCGATGATCTATGGGAAGTCAAGTGATCAAGTGATTGCTCAAGCAAATCGATGGATAACAGGATATCGAGTGACCATTATTTATTATGAAAGTACCATGATTTACAAAGTTTTCATAGTAGAGTTTTTAGACATACACTACTGCAACACCGATCCTTCCACGAAGCTCCCTCCACCAATGTTCCCAGTTTTCCTCCATTTGCCCCAATCCCTCCAGCCTGCCCTCTTGATCTTTTTAAGTTTGGTTTGTTAAAAATTGGGTCTCTTTAGTTCAGTGCTATTGACTCTATGTTTGGATATTTGGTTTTTTTCAGTCCCTAGCACAACCTTTGTAACTCAATCCCCTGACCTGGTCCTTATTGCTTTCCTCTGTCTCTCCTCCACATCTCTTCCACTTTTTATTTCCTTCTCCTTCCTGAATAAAGTTGATATGGACATCCCTCTTTTAAAACATTGCATTTCCTCATGCAGGTATTCTATATACCACATATAAGTGATTTTACCCTTTTCTCTGGCTTACTTCATTTAAGAAATATCTTTCAGTTCCTTTCATGTTGCAGCAAATGACATAATTTCATCACTCCTTACTGCTGTGTAGTATTCATTGTGTATTTTTACTACATCTTCCTGATCCACTGATCTGTCATTGGACATCTTAGATGATCCCAAATCTTAGCTGTTTTATTAAGTGCTGCAATGAATGATGGCATCAATGCATTTGTTTGAATGAATGTTTGTTTGTCCTGGGAATAGGTACAAAAGAGCAGAACTACTGGGTCATATGGAAGTTGAATTCTGAGTTTACTGAGTACTCTACATACAGATTTTCATAGGGCTTGGACCTGACAACATCCCACAAGCAATGGATAAGGGTTCCTTTTTCACCACATCTCTGCTTCCAAAAGTTGTTCACAGTATTTTTTAAGATATGCTACTCTCACTGGCACAATATATCTGATTATTTTTTTGTCAACTGTATACATCAGTTAACAGTGGAATGATTCGGGATCTGGTATTTTTTGTTCTCAGTTGTAAGATCTTTCTTGTGACCTGAGAGTAAAATTATTTAAAGTTGGCTCAGGGAGTTTTACATGGGCAATTAGAAGTTATGCACATTGATCTTTTCACATTTCACTGTTTTTCATCCCACAATTTTTTCAGAAGCTTCTGTCAACCTCTCCCGCACCACATTCCATTGCAAGACAAGGAAATTCTGGGGCTGGAACCATGGTTCACCGAGGAAGGCTCTTGCCTTGCACTCCAGCAGCCCATATTCTACCCCAGGCATCTCAGATGGTTCCACGAGCACTACTAGAAGTTATTTCTGAGTAACAAGCATCATATTTCTGAGCATCACTGGGTGTCTTCCCACCCCTGTCTCACAAAAAATAAGAAAGTTAAATGAGCAGATAAACATACCTTCATTCCATCTCTAGCACACACTCAGTAATCGCTTTCAGAGTTATTCGATAGCAATTGCCATTAGATCTTACACAGGAGCAAAAATGTAAAATAATGGAATAATGAGCTATTTACTTTTTTTTGTACTTATCACTCTATCACAGTAGTAGCTATTTATCTGGCCTAAGGCATTCTAATATCATCAATGTAGTTTGTCATAAATAGTATGTGCCATTGTGCAGTTATAGATTATGATACAAAATGCAACTACTATGGTCTTTACAGTATTATTAATTTCCTTAGGCAATCAGCCAAGTATTTTTTAGTGATTTTAATTATGATTCAAAACAAAAGATTGAAGACCCATGCACTTTGGACATGCTTTCAGCAGGAAATCTGGTAGCTGTGGTCAGGAGCATGGATTCATGGGCAAGATCCAGGGAGAGCTGAACGGAGTTCTGGATTCTGTCAGAATTTTCTCCAAAAAGCCAGATGGCAATTATTTGTCTGCCACTTTTAACTTGGAAAATGTAGACTTTTCTTTATCAAAATGTCCATAAAATTGAAGTTCTCCAAACATTGACACATGAGCATCTTTTAAGAATATCCATTCCAGAGTAAAGGGCTAACACACTGACACAGATTAGCTTTCTCTGAAAGCAATCCTGGGAAACAAGACCAAGTGTTGCGCAATTGTTACACTGATTCCCAGGACCACCGGCCTGGGTGAACCAAAACTCTTATGTCGGGACTGGCTCCAGGACAAAGACAGTGAAGAGAAGAAACAGCAGAGGATCACCCTCTATCTCTGTGGGTGGGCAACATTCAGATGTCTGGTCTCCCTCTAGTTTGCATTTGGATCTGGTGATAAATGACACCAGATCCTGCTTAGACATCCTGCTCAGGCCTTTCCCTCCAATATCCCAAGTCCTCATTTCCCCAGGATAAGGATGAAGCTCTCGTATCTCCAAACCCAACTCTGCCCCTGCCTGTCTTCCCAAATAGAGTATCTGATCTTCCATGCCAACGGTAAACGAATTTCTTATATGTTTATCGTTCCCCTCCAGTTTTGTATAAAGGCTGTCTATCCTCTGCTTTCTCACTTTGCTTCCAGTCCTGTGAGGCTAACGCTGATTTTTGAAGCTCTGAGAGTTTCTGATCAGAAACCAGATATTTTTTTCTTTTTAAAACTCTGACTAAATTCTCTTCTCATCCTTGTTGCTATTCTCTCTCTTTGGGAGGCAACTTTGATACAGTTTTCAGGGCTCTAGGCCAAATGCCAGTGACCCTGGACTAATTGGGCTTATTGCTCAGGACCAGGGATGCAGTATTCAGAGGCAGCAGTACTAAGGTGATCAGGGCCACCCTGCAGGATCCAGAATTATCCAGGTGGTACTTTAGGGACATAAATTACAAGCATCAAACTTGAGAACTTGTAAGGCATGTCCTGTAGCCCATTGAATTATTCCCCATACACACTTGCTGCCACTCCATAATTCAGCAGATGCATTAGCAATATCATATACTTATTCAAGCCTACCATGACCTATGCACTGTTATTGCAGATACCATGTGAACTTTATCATCATGAGATAAAGTTGAACTAATAAAGTTGAACACTGAAGTCACTGAAAAAAGAAATTCTGATAATCTGAACTTTCCCCCTCCTCATTTACTTACTGGAAGGAGAGGTACCCAACTGGACCCCCACAAAGTGAAAAGGTAGAGTAATAAAAATAATTTACTATGAGAGTGAGATGGTTTGTGTCAGAGCAAATAAAGAGGTACACTGGTGAGAGTGACACAGAGGGGGTCTTCCTAAGAGAGAGACACCTCCTCAGCCCAGTTTGAGAGGGCCTGGTGTTGTGTGCCTCTAAGCTGCTTAGGTAGGAAGTTTCTGCCTTCTATAGATTAGCCAAATTCAGGAAATGGTGAGTGGCAGGAGGTGTAGCTAATTCCAGGATGGGGATAAGTTAAACATAAATGTTCAGAACCAATCATGGGGAGGGAACAAAATGTCTGTAAGATATGTTGGGCCTATCAGAGGAAAGAAGAGCTTTAGATAGTTTTGGGTATGAAGCTACATGCAGGGTATTTGGCTGAGCAAACCCATGAAGGGAGTGGCTGAGCCAAATCCAGGCACAAGGTAACAGTGAAGCATATCAGTATTTGGATTACTGCGATGGTTTTAGCAGGAATATGGCATGGCAGAGAGCAGAGCTGTGGGACTCAGCAAGTCAACTCCTCTTGGGGCTTATGCTAGACCATTTCACTTACTATTACCCCAGAACTCTCCTTGCACATCTTGCGACCTCACATTCGCCAACATCCTATTCACTTAACTAACCATCATCTATCTCCTGTTTTCATCTTATGCTCCATCTAGTTTTAAAAATGTGCATTGTTTAGACTAAAAGTATGTCTAAACTTTTCTTTTTATATCAAACTTTCTCTTCCTCAATGACTTACCTGCATTCATTTGCTAGGAAGGTCCTATTGTTGCAGGAACTAAGAGAGGGAAGGACCCCCATGACAATGAACTTTCTGGGAATGAAACTACTAGCCCTAAGGCTGTCAGAACCAGCTTGTAGATACAGAAATCAAGACCTATAAGATTTCAACAACAGACCCTGGGGAGAATGGATCAACCCTCTCTGCCTAGCCATTAATCTGATTAACCCTTAAGGGTTAATGCAGAGGACTCTGGAAAAATCCTGGCCAAGAAGATAAAACCCTATGAAAGTCACCTTGAACAAAGGAAGCACATGTGTTTGCTGCCTGAGCCCATGTGATGCTTGTGCCCACAAGGCCGAAGTTAGTGTACACTAGAGCACTTGTGTAGACCGCTTCTCCCTCTTGGGACATATACAGTTTTGCTCACTTTCTCTCCTTCTTCTTCCTCCTTCCTCCTAAAAGCCTACAAATAAAATCTGTTTTTGCTTCACTGCTTGTCTCCTGAAATTCTTCTACAGAGAGGAAAAACAAAATCTTTAGGGGCTGGGTGAGGCCTAGCCTTTCCAGAGGGCCCTGGGGCATCAGAGGCAGATCTGGAGAAAGTGATCATCTCTCTCCTTCTCAAGCCACCTTGGGGTCCACCAACATCATTATCCTATACTCATGCTCCGTGTTCTGGGCTGCAAAGTCAAAAGCTGTTCCCCATTAATCTTTATGCTTCATATGCCGTATCTAATTCACAAGACATTTTCACTGGCTCTTCTTTCATTCTGTTCATTTGTGGCTACTTCTTCACTCCACTGACTTATTGTGCCTGTCTGAAGCTGGATTAGTTTGCATCTCACTGAAGAGTGATATGTTGGTATGACTTACTCTTAAAGTGGTTATACATTTTACATTCTCACTGGACATAAAGAAGAGTTCTCTTTGGCTCTACAAACTTGCCAACATTGGTTGTCAGTAATCTAGATGTGGGTCATTCTCACTAGTACTTGGATCATTTTACCTAGTTTCCACCATATCTCACCCTCACTGTATCAACCTCAGTAGCTCCACAAGCACAGCATACCTGGTTTATAGAAGATAGCTAACAACATCTATTTATATTTATTTATTTTTATTACTTGGTTTTTGGGGTCAGATATCATGATGCTCAGGGTTACATCTGGCTCTTATGTAGGCAGGCATATAGGAAATGGCAACGGACTTTCTAAAAGTAATAAAACCAATAGGGGCCAAGGCTGCAAACTCAGGAATCAAGGCCTGATAAGGCTTCACATGGTGCCCTCAGAACCACAAAGGTTGGAACCTCACTGAGGGAAGCAAGAAAAAAGGCAAGGAAGGGAGTTTCGTACTGGTCTATCAACCACCCTCATTTCAAGCCTCTAGGCATTGGACCCCAGCAGTGAATTCTACCAAAGAAGAAGCCCCATGTAGGGGAAATGGCAAAAATCCTATAAAAGCCACCTTGAACAAAGGAAGCACATCCATATACTCCCTGAACCCATGTGTTGTTAGGCTACATGGCCGAGCACATATAGTGTCAGAGCACATGTGGTGCCCAGGCATATATGTCACCTGTATCTTCCTTCCTCATATATATATATGTGTATATATGAATATATATGGATATATATATATGAATTTATATATATATATATATATATATATATATATATATGAATATATATGAATATCGAGAGCTGCTACTGGCTCTCCCTGAGATCAGCCACTCACGAGGCGCCGGGAGGGATGGTGGGTTCTAGCCCTGGCCCACCATCCCAGCAGAGCCTTGCAACAAGCCAGACGACCCCTCATTCCATGAGGGCCTCCATTTTCCACATCCGGACTTCTCTCTCGTCAGATCTTCACCCAGCAGACCAGCCTATCAGCACCCGGCTCACGCGAGCCGTGCGGTTCATCAATAAATGCTGGACTTAGAGATGCCTACAAGAGTATGCTACCTGCGGCAGAGCCTGGCAAGCTACCCGTGTTATATTTGATATATATGCCAAATACCAGTAACAATTATAGACCTCATTCCAGAATGGATTGAGGCTCTTTATGTTCCTGGAGCACGCAGATGCCTTGGGCTCTACTAGCATGAGACAGGACATATGGAGATGTTACTGGGGCCCGCTCGAGCAAATCGGCGATGAATATCACTGTATTACTGTCTTTCCATTTTTCATCCATTTGTTCGAGCAGGCACCAGTAATATCTCCACATGTTCTGTCATAAGCGTAACCTAAGGGCATCTACTTGCTCCAGGACAGGAAGAGCCTCAAACCATTCTCCAGGTCATGGAATTGAGGTCCATAATTGTTACCAGCTTTTGGCATAACAAATAAAACACGGGTACCTTGCAAGGCTCTGCTGTGTAGGTGGTATACTATCAGTAGAAAGCTCTTATCTCGAGCATTTACTGATGAAACTTATATATATATGAATATATATATGAATATAAGAGTATCTATATAAATATATATAAATATATATACATATATATTCTTACTGGAATCTCCCTCTTTTAGAGAGGCTGTGTTCTCTCTTGAGCTTGTTATTCTCCCTCACTTTCTCTTCCTCCTTCCGTTTCCTCAAAACCTCTAAATAAAATCTATTTTCACTGCACTGTTGTCTAGTCTTGAATTTTTTTTCTGTGAGATAAGACCTGAAAATCCGGGTAAGACTTAGGGGAGACGTTTCCTCCTGAAAATTTTATCAGTCCTAACCTTACCAGAGGGTCTCAGGATGGTAGAGGCAGATCATCGAAAGTCACAATTTCTCTCCTCCTGATCACACATAAGCCACCTGTGGGGACCTACTAACTCAGCTCTGAACTCAGAAATTACTCCTGGTGGTGCTGGGTACCATATGGAATGCTGAGGATTGAACCACGTCCGCTGCTGTGTGCAAGGCAATAGCCCTGCTTGCTGCACTATCACTCTGGCCTCCAGTTAACTACATTTAATAATGAATAAGTGAATGAATACATTTCTCAATATGACAAATGGCAACCAAATTTTAGGTTATCTTCAAGAAGAAACTAAATAATAGCTAATTTATTTTAAAGTTTGTGCTCCAAATAGAAGACAGGCTATCCTTGTTGATACACACCAGGGAACAGCTAAATATAAGAATTTCCCCTTTGTACAAATATTAAAATAAATAAATAATTACATCTCCATAGAAGTAGAAAAATATAAACAATATCAGAGCAGTTACTGATTGATGGGAAAAACACACTAAATTATATAGTAAATTCAACTTTATTTAGGAGTTCAAATAATGCTTTTGACTCATCATAATATTTGCAATGTTTCATTTCGTTTCCTGGCCAAAACAATTCTTGTGATGCTGATGTTTTATCTGTCTTTTGATATATGCCTTGGAGGCACTAAAGTCCTTTGAATTTCTCACCTCAAGGATTTGGAGCAATACCAGGGCAATGATAGTTTGATGCCTCTGTAACAGTTAAAACTTCAGGTTGAGAAGGAAGGAGTTCAACTTAGAAGAGAGAGAGACAATGGAGCAACTGTGATCTCTGCCAGAGGGAAGGGAACAAAATTCCACAAGATAAGATGGAGCTTAACACTGGTATATGCAGTATGTGTTGGTGAAATGACAAACATACAAGGAATATGCGGACAGGATAAACGAGGGGCTCCCGACCCTGAAAAAGCAGCAGCTCATCACCATTCTGAATAACTCTTATAAATTAGTACTGTAGGAATTTTCTGAACCTGGTGATTTGAGAAGTGTAGAATAGTTCCTGTTGGTTGTAACCAAAGACACAACTCTAAGGCGCATAGACAACGGAACAGAACTGCTTTGCAAGCTATTTAACATTGCACAATTCATCAGATTTCCACTAGAAACTCATGCGTAGAGCTGAATGCCACTGTGACTGAGTTTCTGATCAGTCTGATAGCATGTGCATTGATGTCAATTTATTTTAGACAGGAAGATGTATTTTGTGTGTTTCTGAACCTGTAAACTATTTTTCAAGTCTTGATGCATTTTTCAAGTTTATTAACCATAAATTCAGAATGTAAGATATTTCTTTAACTTCCTTCTCAAACCTGTAAGCATACAAGTATTTGGGAATAAAATTTTAAAAAAATAGCACCCTACCAGTCAAATATAACATAATACTATTATAAAAATGTTAAAAAAAAACTTTTAACTTCTGTCTTATCTAATTCAATATAGGGTGGAGTAATTATGCGTGTGGCCAACCTGGGCTTAATTCCCTGTATCCCATATGGTCCCCCAAGACCACAAGGAGTAATTTCTGAGTGCACAGCCAGGAGTAACCCCTGAGCATCGCTGGGTATGACTCAAAAAGTGTGTGTGGGGAAATTGCACATTTATCATGAACGACTTTGTAACTCTGTATCTTATGGTGACTCAATTAAAAAAAATAGGAAAAAAATGAGAAGTTGCAAATTTGAGGATCAGAGGGATTTGGAATGTGGAAATTTTCTTGAAGGTGTCACATCCAGCAATGTTCAGGGATTACTCCTGGCAGTGCTTGGGGAAACCATATGGGATGCCAGGAATCGAGCCCAGGTCGGACATGTACAAGACAGGCCCATTACTTGTACTATCGCTCTAGCTGTTGCCCAAGAGTTGAATGATTTTAAATTTTGCTTTCGGCCTCTTTTTAGGATTCAAATAAGTATCATTCATCTGCCCCTGATTTTATTTTTTTTTTTGTTTGTTTGTTCTGTTTTTTTTTTGCTCTCACCTGTCGATGCTCAGGGGTTACTCCTGGCTCTGCAGTCAGGAATTATTCCTGGTGGTACTCTGACGACCATATAAGGTCAAATTCAGGTCAGCCACATACAAGACAAACACCCTACCCACTGTAATATTACTACAGCGCTTGCCCTGAATTTTCAAATGCAGAAAATTTTCTGAATTTACTTATTACTGACTCATGATTGAGTCATACAATATTCCAACACCAGTTCCTTTACCAGTGATCGCACCAATGTACCCAGTTTCCCTCCGGCCCCTAGCCTGCCTATGCTACAGGCACTTTATACCTGCATTCAGCTTAGCTTCTCCTCCACCAATGCCATATTGTATTCTTGCCTGACCCATCCCTTCTGTTCCCAGTGGCAAGCCTTACTGTAAAACAGTTATCTTGTTGATTGTTGATTTTGGCATTTGTTATTCATTTCTTATTACTAAGAAATAACTCAGATACACAGCGCAAAGCTCTACTGGCTCTCCCTGTGCTCAAATGAGCATGAGCCTCCCAGGAGGGAAGGTGGGTTCTAGCCCTGGCCTGCCATCCAACAGAGCCTTGCAAGAAGCCAGAGGAACCTCCACACCATGAGGGCAGTCATTTTCCACATCTGGATTCCACAGTTCATCAGAGCTCCACCCAAGAGAAAAGCCGATCTCTCCCCATTGTGGTTCATCAGTAAATGCATGAGATGAGAGCATCCCACCTGCACGGCAGAGCCAGGCAAGCTACCCATGCCATATTTGATATGCCAAATACCAGTGACAATTACAGACTCATTCCCATGACCTGGACGAATGATTTGAGACTCTTTATGTTCCTAGAACAAGCAGATGCCCTTGGGCTACACTAACACATGACAGGACATATGGAGATGTTACTGGTGCCCGCTCAAGCAAATCATGAACAACGGGAAGATTAGTGATACAAGTGATACTTTCAGTAAATTCTTAGATTACTATATTTATATATCAATATTAGAAGCAAAAAATATCTAGCATTATTTTTTATATAAGAATCCTTAAAGGATAGATATTGACAATTAGGATATTTAATTTTTCAAATACAACCATTACAAATAAAATCATACATGTATATAGAAATTCTTCAGATCAATCATTCTGAATTCAATCACATCTATGAGATATTGAGATATATTTGATATACATGTATATACATCTTTATGTTCTTAGTTGTATAAGTAACTATAGAAAAGTCCAAGACAAAAACACTTTGTGAGAACTAAAATTACACTTTAGAAATTAAGTTTTTCAATTACCTTCTCACCTAAAAAACAATGTTTTTTCTCATTTTAATCACCATAAATTATAAAAATGAATTGCAGAAGTTCCTTTGAAAGTGATGGAATATGTTGAAATATAATAATAAAACATGTGGTAGGTAAAAAGCTAATGGTTCTTCTGTGATTGTAAAACAGAAACTGCAATTCAAATTAGCTAAATTTAGTCCTTCACTACTATTTATAATACATTTCTTCCATTAGAAATGTAGCATCCTACTTAGTCTAATTTTTTATTGTTAATTATAATTATCATTAAAATGATCTCTCATGTTATCTTGGCCAAATATAGATAATAAAATGCAAAATATTTTAAAAAATAATGCATTGCTTTGTACTAGTTCCAATAATTTCTTGAATCCTTAAATTTGAATCCATTTGTTTAAAAAATAACGTAATAAATCAATTTATTTAACTTTTAGAGTAAAATATTTACTGCCAGTATATATAGCTTTTATTTGCTTTTACATACCTACCTTTGTTTTATACTTTCTCTTGGGACAAATTGCTAATTAATAAAAATCGCCTGTTTTATCTATGCTTTTGCAGAAAAGCACAAAGAAATGGAATTACCATCTCTACATTCCTAGTAGTATTAATTTAGAGGAACACCGTGAAATAAATACACACTGCTTTCCTTTTGTCATGACAACTCATCAAACTTAAGTACACATTATGAAACTGCTCATCAACATTTGTTATCAGAGAAATGCAAATGAAAACAACAAAGAGATGTCTGTGAGAATGATATGTATTAAAAAGACTAGAAACAACCAATGTTGGTGGGGGTGTGTTGAAAAGGATCTTTCACTGTTTATGGAAAAGTCATCTGGGTCTTCCTCTAAAAAAAAAAAACTCTATAGAGATGGCTAAACAACTTAAGGATAGTATTTCCATATTACCCACAAATTCCATTTCTTTGCATCTATCTCCAGTACCATAAACTTGGGCACCAATGTAACCCTATTACCTAAACTATAAATTTAAAAATGCATCCTATGATTTTTTTAAGAGAATAATACCTTTTACTCTGTGTATGTGTGTGTATTTGCGTGTGTGAGTGTGTATTTCTATGTGTGGTCCTTCATACTAATGAATAGTTAGTCAGCTTTTCTAGGACAACATAGTTATGTATTTCATTTCCTACAAATGAAAGTTGTGTACTGAAAAAATAAAAGAAAATTAAGTGACATCAATTATTTTTTCTTGAGCATTTGGAATATGTTTCAAGAAATAAATAATTTAAAATTCAAAGCCTGCTATATAAAATACCTTAAATATTTGCTTTTAATTTAAAATCATAGAAATATGCAATAGTCTGGTTTAATATGTATCTATAATTGACTGTTTTAATATGTATTCTATAAATGTGTCATTATAAAGAAAACCTTGAATATTTTATTACTGAAGTGTTTGTCAAGTCAAAGTCTATTAAAAAATAATCCAAAAGAAAGAGACTGATTTTAGAAGTTGTTTGACTTAATTAAAAGTAGTGTGTTCCCGGGAATAAAAAGTCTACAATGAATTTAAATGGTAAATAGCACATTAGGGAAAAATGTCAAATTCTTTGTCATGATAACTAGCAAAAAAGTTCCCTTCATTAACATCACAAAACATTTCAATCAAGTAATGCAAAAAAGTACATTTTAGATTAAGGCAAATTGTTAAATAGCATCTTGTATAAATTTGTGAAGATTATCAAATGTACACATTCAACATCTGGAACTTGGGTTGCACACAGATATGAGATAAAAAAAACTAATAAAAATGGTCTTTGTTTCCTTCAACAAATACTTCTAATATAATAATAAGTCAAGATGCCATGATGTGTACATTTTCTGTAAACAAAAAGGAGGAACTCCAGAAACTTAAATCAAAACCTAAGACTAATTAAGGAACACCATGAAACATATTATGAATTCTCAGTTGGAGAGATGGGGAGAGTTTTCTACCAGGAACTGATTTCTTCACAAGCTGGTCTGTGCCTTGATTTCCACAACTGTCCCTAACTACAGAGTAGTGGACATTTTTTAGCCTATTTTTCCTCATGTTCATAAATAGGACAAGCCTGTGGATTTTTCTTTGTTTAGTTAGCATGTAGTTCAAGGATAATTTTAGAATTTATAGAACTAAACCTTCACTGCCTTTATTGAACAAGTTTTATGAATTATTTTGAAAAATAATGATTCTGATCTACTTCCTTCATTCTAGTGCTCATCTTTTTGACTTTGTCTGTGTGTCTCTCAAATTTTCATAAGTTTCTTTCAACTTAGCTGTGAACACTTTTACAGCATTTGAAAATTAAAGTCCGTCGATTAAATTCTATCTTTCTATATACATAAATCGCTCAGCTTAACTGAGAAGGTTTAATGGACCTTTGCAATTGAATGTTTTTTTTTCCACTCTTACCTCTATACTTTATTCTACATTAGTCTTCCCACAATTACAAATTAATTTTTTAAATTTTCTCTTTTTTATTTCTATTTGCAATTGAATAGTCTGTGAGTCCAGTTCATATCAAAAACAAGCAATTTGAGACAACATATATAAATATTTAAATGCTTACATGAAGTCTTTATTTGAGTCAAGTTCTATCAACCATTTTATGTCTATATTGTAAATGCTGTTTTCTATTTTCACTGTCAGATTCCTTATAATCTAAGCAATAGCCATTAAGCTAATGTTGTTATTTTTATCTCACCTGTTGGATAACTCTAGGTAGGGAGTGCTTAACAGTTTTCTTAACTGTTGCCTGCAGGAAGTTACCCAACACTCACCCTTATTTTTGACTTTTCAGATTTTTTTAGTATTGCAGTCATTTTCTGACACTTTCTCAGAAGCCAATAGTAAAGGATAAATCACTGAAAGAGTTTGAAGCAGGAAAGGACTTAATATAGAATGTTGATTATAAGGCCTCTGGAAGTAATGACAACTTCTAAAGCTCATAAAAAAAACCACTGGTGATCTCTGCTTCTTGCAGCATAAACGTCTATCAGTGACAGGAAACAAAATCCAGGAGTTATTATAAAATTGACAACTGCCTTCGGTTGAAATTCTTGTACTTTCTGCCAATGTGCATATGTGTTAGGAGTGGGGGTCCATAGGATCTTTGCTTCTCTTCTGCCTCATGGGTCAGGTTCAAGTCATTTCCTCTGATGAAATGTGAACATTAACTGTGGGTAAGTGCACTTCAGAAACACTGATTTCAAAATTTATCTTAATGTCAGGAAGAGTTTGAAAGGGACAGGTGTGGTACTGAATCCCCATCAAAGGAGGCTCCCAAGGAGTGGGAATCAGAATAACTCAGCGTTAGATACAGGAACAGGAGTGGTAAAAGATAATACCGATGTTGATGATAGATAGCACATTGATGGAATAATCTATGCATTTCAGATGCAATTATATGACAATTCTATGTTAACTCATTGAGCCAATTCTTGTTTTGAGAATATATTTGCATTTAAATATTAATAATGCAAAAATAAGAATAGTGCAAAATTGAGCAATTTTTCATTTTTGTTAGGGTTAGTTATACTTGCAAGGCTGCAAATCTAATATATGGAGTATTTTTCTTTTACCTTTTCTGTGGGTGGCTGATATAGGCCCTCCCGGTAGTGCTCAGAAATCAGGCTCAAGGTGAAAGAAGGCAGAAATCCCCTTTCCCAACCAGGGTAGGCCTACTCATGGAAAGTTACCAATTTAAGGCCTGAGTGTCCTTTTCATCTTGAAGTAACCTTTTTGTTATCTAAAAAAGGCCCAGAACAAATTCCTGTTAGAGGTTATGAGACCCCCGCCCAGAATCTACTATCTGGCCTGAATTGCCTGGATTGCATTCCTGCACGTACACATAGCCGTTGCTGACCCATGATCCCACACGTGTATCTAGCCGCACCAAATATAGAAAGAAGTATTAAGAATGACCTGATTGGTGGGAGATGGTTACTTGGTACAAAGTGATTGGCTGCCTCTTGGCGCAGACCTTGATATAATATTTTAAATGTATTGGATGTTTATGCGCGGGCTTTTCTGTAGCGGCGGGAACTATCTCTTAAAAGATCCTCCCTGGAAGGGCTCGGGGCTCTTGGCCACTGACCGCTTGGGGTCATGCTATGGGCCCGAGAATACTCGCTTATTAATAAAACCCTTGCTTTTTGCATAGGACCCGGTCTTTCAGAGTTTTCCTTGATAGGTGCGGCGCTCTGAGGCTCCCAGTCAGTCACCCCATCGGGTGGCCAACTCTTTCAAAGGGACCTTTTAGCTGCCAGATATTAAACCCCAGGTTGATCACATATAGGTAAGCATACTGCACACTATACTATCTCTCGGACCCCCTCTTTTGTAATTTTGTTGTGTTTCTGGATTTTGGTGCCCAACTTGATGTTTCTGAGACCTAACTCCTAGTTTTGTGCTGAGGTATCATCTTTGGCTGTGCTCTGGGGACCATATGTAGTTCTGGATATTTGATCCAAGGCGGGTGCAGGCAAAACAACTATCTTCACCCCTTAACCCCTGGCCCTCTTGGGTACTTTTTTTCCTGGCCAAACAGAGATTCTAAATAACTGTTAAGTTCTACATTTTCATCTCACTCCAGCTTCTGGTCACCAATGTTCTGTTTTTAGGAATTGAACGACACAAGACAATTCATAGTGGTAGAATCACACAACATTTTACTCTTTTGACTTATTTTACATATTAGAATAATTTCCTCAGTATGCACACATGTTGTAGCATGGGAAAGGATCCCAATTCTCGTGTTTATTACTGATACTTCTAAACCACTCTGAAGAAAGCTAGAATAAACATACTCCTTTAAAGCCTGCTCTCAGTTCTTTCGGATATGTACTGAGGGGAAATGGCTGGCTTATATAGCAATTCCATTTTAAATTCTGTAAGGAATGGTCATTCTTTTACAAAGCGACTGAGACTTTTTACACTCCCACCAAATGTGTGGAAGAGCTTAAGTGTTTTCACACTCTCATCAGTATTTGTTTTATTCTATATATGTGAATATTGTGTGTGTTTTATAGTAGTCATCCTAAAGTGTGTGAAATGATAGCTTACTAGAATTTTATTTTTTAATGCTGGTCACTTGAAATATATCTTTAAGAGGCTGTTATATTTGTATATGGATAAGATACAATTATTATTCTCAGACTATTATTGAAGGGATGTAATGGTTTATATGTATATCCTGAATATTAAAATATATATCAGAAATGATTTGCAAATATTTCTCTGACTTTTTAAGGTTTATTTTTTACTATTTATCATATTATATGATGTTCAGTCATTTTTTATTTTAACACAACATAACATTAATTTTTACTTATATTTACCTGGAATTTTGATGTTCTATCTAAGAAATTATTGCCAAACCAATACATTGGATTATACTCATAAGAGTTGAATGATTTTAGGTTTTTGCACTCAGTCATTCATATATGATGAGGTAATTATGGGGTTCTGATGAACAGCAAGGGGCCAATGTTAATTTTTATACATAACTTCTTAAAAGTACTTTTGGAATTCTCCTATTATATAATTCTTGGCACCTTCATAAATAATAATTTTATTATTTATATAAATCCTCTTTGGGGCTCTTTATTTATACTACTCTGGTCTATAGTTTTGCATGTATGGCAATAGCACTATTGTTTGGTTTGTATGATTTTGTTTCGTTGGTTTTGGAGCCACATCTAGCCATACACAGAACGTGCTCATGTCTCCGTGCTCAGGGTCACATCTGGCAGTGTTCAGAGGACTGTCTAAGCGCTGACTTCAAACTGATAGGTGCTGGGTTCAAACTGCAGTCTGTCAGATAGAAGGCAACTATCTAAACTTTTCCTTTACTATCTCTGCTCAATTAGCATTATTGACTACTAGGTTTTGAAATAAGCATATGTGAACTTGAATGTCACTATAATTGTTTGGCTATATGGGTTCATATTCTTGGCAGAAAATTCTACTGTCAATCAACTAAAGTTGATAGTTGATAGGAAAATAAGCATTGCTAGACAAAATTTCCCAAAATTACCTCATTTTTAGGAATTTTTCATTTGAGCTTATCGTAGGATATACTTGATTTCCCAGAGAGCTAGCCATTATTATTATTATTATTGTTGTTGTTGTTGTTGTTGTTTTTTACAATTTCTTAACATATAATCTGGTTATGCTACGCATTGAGGTACAAAGTTACTTCACCCACCTCTACAAAAGAACACAAAAATCTTGTCCACTGGCCCTATGTCTCCTCTAGTACATCTCTTCATTCCTTCTCTTCCTACTCCTACTCCCACCTACTGTATTACTACTAGTTCTCTTACTAAAATGAGAGGGTAGATCCTAAAATGAAAGCGGGATCCAGGAAAATGCTAAAATAAGGGGCACAGGCAGCTAGAATTCACATGATGCTAACTAAAGGGATAAAGTGGGTTTAAAAATAATAAGGTAAAATTAGAGTAGAAATGCACACGTCCTGGTAAGGAAAAAATATAAATCAATTGGATTGTCAGAAAGAATAGATAGTTGTTTTTATGGGCAACTCAGAGTTATTACAAAGGGTTTATAGAAAGCTGTAGCCAGAGAAGCAGAAAATAATCACACAAACAACAAAAGATGTGCCCATTAAGTCTGTGTGAGAGAAAAGGTTTCACAAGAGAACTAAGGATCTTCTTGGAACATTTTGGCTTAAACTTGTCTCCATTGGTGGTGGTGTTGGCATATTATATTGTTGTTAAAAGAATATACATTAGCACTACTATAACGATATTACCACAACTACAATAAAAATGAATTAACTATAACAATGGGAAAATATGATAAACTAGGGTCTCAGTAATATGACTCAGTGGTAGATACTTAGGACTATTATACTGATGCCTTTTGAAGTAGATTCTGGGCAATGTCCCACAAAGCCACATTCTTAGCACTTTAGAGCATTATCATAGGCACAGTATGTGTGACAACAGATGTGGCAACAAAGTATATGACAACACTCTGTGTTTCCTGCAGCAACAATCAGTAAATTATGAAATTAAAATATAGGAAGACGTGTTATAGGAGATCAAACACTTTTTCCAATAATTGGAGTTTAATAGACAAAAACATTCTATTTGGAAAAATAAATAATCATAATAGTTTTCATTAAGATAGTTTAATAGATGACAATTCAGATCAGTGAATCAAGAGATAAGAGAACTCACTGGTTATTTATTTTTCAAGAAGTAAATTTGTTGAAATAGCTCGAGAGTTGAAAGCATTGTCCTCTAGACAATTGACACAGGCAAAAGGGACATGACTTTTATTTAATTTTGATTAATAAATATCAAAAATAATTATTAATTAATTAACATGAGTTTATTTAATTTATTTTGAGTTGGGAAGTTTTTGGCCCCAACCATGGAACTAAGAGCCTACTCTTATCTTTGTCCTTAGGGATCACTCCTGGAATTGTTCAGGATTTATTCCTGGCTCTGTGCTAGGGTCATTACTGGCAGATCTTGGAAGACAGTATGTGATTCCAGTCACTGAATGGGGTCAGTTAAAAATATGACAAATGTCTTCATCTCTATAATATCCATATGTCCTTAATATCTATTTTAATATGATAAAGGTATTAGCATGTTATATTAATTATGAGAACATGATTCATTTTGCGTTTTGTCTATCTTTTCATGCATTGAAATTTTAAAAAGTGATGCAAAGCAGCTTGTGTAAATAGGGCTTAACAAATCTGCTACATTCAAATGTAGAATGCCATTTCTCTACATTCAGAAAATTAGACACTTTACCAAAGAAATAAACCAAGCACCATACTGACTTTGCTCTAGGCAGGTGCAGTCATACATAGCAAACATTAACATTTGTCAGGTTGGAAAATTATGCAAAAGAGACTAGACTGAATCAGCTGTTGGTAATGTTGGTGATAGGCCAGGAGAAAAACAATTCTCAGTTTTTGGCATTCCATCTGCCCTGCCTGGCTGAATCATGTGAGGGTAGAAAAGAACAATGTGGCATATTTGTTGGTTAGAGATTATTGCATTGTTATATCTTTTCCATTCACTATTTATGCATAGTTTTTTCCCTTGCCAATGTTGATGGGGTGGGGGAAGTCGTGTAAAACCATTCTTGGGGCTGCCAACTGTTACTAAGATTGAACCTGCTTCCATAGCAACAGACCCATTATCAGGACAGCTCTTAGGCACGTGCAACAGCAGCTTCAGCCCATTAAATGGGATCCTGCAGGCAGGATTTCTCATAAACTTCCACTGCTGCAGAATATTTGTGTTTCTTTTTCCATGCTTTATTTTCAATCCTCAGGAACCACAAATTTCTGTTCTTCCATCATTTACATTTGTCACAAGAATAATTTCTTTTCAGTTATTTTAAATGCCATGGAGATTAATTTTAGCAATCAATACAGCAAAAAGAAAAAAAGGTCACAATAAAACCCCCCACTTACATACACTCGTTTACATCCATTGTTTGGTGATCTTTATGGTCCCATTAATGTTTGGTATAATTGTAGCCCAGTTGCTCTGTTTCAACGATCTATTTCAGAAGTCTATGTCCGAAAGAAACAGAGAGGTAATTTTATATGCCCTCAGTATTTTAGTTCAAAAATGAAAAAAGTATATTTTAAAGCTTGAGAGAGTGGAGTATCTTAATTTCTATTAAAATATAAGTAACAATACTATTTATTGACAATTTACATGGGCCTTAAGATAGTAATAGGTTATTTTTAATATTGAGAATATATGGATTATTTCCTTATTTTATAAATGTAAATTAGAGTAATACACTTTCATTAGTTCAGCTATTAGTATCTGCATTGAAATAATTTGAGCTCTGATTCAGAGACCGGATCCTAGATATTCTTTACATCATAATTGTCTCATGCCATTCCTACTTAAAGTGAAATAGCAGTTATTGTCTATATGTAAGTATAAGTAAATGAAGTAGAAAAGTTCATTGAATGCTAGAAAGAAAGCTTAGCGAGTATGAGGCTTAGGTTCAATCCCAGCACTGCATGGTTAGCTGAGAACTGCTGGACATAACTTCTCAGCACAGAGATGAGAGCTATTCCAGAGCTCTGCTGAATGTGCTTCCCAAAACAAAATGAATATTAAAAATAAATGAAAAAGTACGCATGAATAAAGGTTGTTTTCATGTATCACTGTCATTGTATCACTGTCTTCCCCTTCATCATGAATTTTCTAGAGCGGGCACCAGTAACATTTCCATATGTCCTGTCTCATGCTAGTAGAGCCCAAGGACACCTGCTTGCTCCAGGAACATAAAGAGCCTCAAACCATTCCATCAGGTCATGGGAATGAGGTCTAAAATTGTTACTCGTATTTGGCATATCAAATATGATGCGGGTACCTTGCCAGGCTCTGCCGTGTGGGCCGCGCAAGCTGGGCTGTGATAGGCTGGTCTGCTGGGTGGAGTTCTAACAAGAGGGAAGTCTGGATGTGGAAAATGGAGGCCCTCATCGAGTGGGGGGTCGTCTGGCTTGTTGCAAGGATCTGCTGGGGTGGCGGGTCAGGGCTAGAACCCGCCATCCCTCCTGGGTGCCTTGTGAACAGCTGGGCACAGGGAGAGCTAGTAGCAGCTCTGCCCCATATCTGTGAGTCTCTGTTTTCTCTGTTTTCATGGAGATGTGATAAGATAAATGTGTGGTTGAAGTGGCTTCAAGAGAAAATGCAAAGATAGAATAGAGAGATAATGAATACAAGAACAATTGAAGGCCCTTTTTTAAAAAAAGTACTAGAATACCAGTGCAGAAGTTGGAGAAGGCATTGAGGGAAGGGAAGAATAATTGCATGCTAATTTGCTGATGGGAAAACTTAGTAAAGTACCAGTGAAAAATGCAAACTAAGAGCAGAAAGAATTCTGGAGAGCTGTCTTTCTCTGCGAATGAGAATAAGAAAGTTTGGTGTTTCATGAATAAAAAAAGGAATTGGCCTTCAAATGGAATTGAGCATTTGCTCAGAGTGCCAAGGGCAAAGACAGAATATGCGGCAATATGTACAGATACTGATGCTTAGAGAGCGGTGGCTATGAAAGCTCACAGCAAAGTAAACAGTTCAGTAGCTGCAGTGATGAAACTTGTAGAGATATTTTTGTTTATTCTTATTCTCATTTCCTCTATAAACGTTTTTCTGGCAAAATTTATAAAACAATTAGCATTCAGATTTTTATATTTTAAAAGAATTCAAAATCAAAAGGATTATTTCTTGAAGATGAGTGAGAAAGCAAATACAGTATATTGTTGGACTTATTTTCTGAAAAATAAATGACTTTAGTTAGTGACTAAACTAACTAAACTAAACTAAATGACTTTAGCTTAGCTTTCAAAACAAAAATGAAAGGAACAATTGTACATTCTCTTCTGCCCATATTCAGTACTTGTAGCATCATGCAGGAAAACTGAACCGGTGACCATGATTGGTAATGTCTAAACAGCACAACAAATAACGGAAGGGGCAGCAATAAAAGATATCATCACTTTTATTAGGACTAAGAATGTGAATAAAATGATGGCAGTAAAGAGATAATGCTAGATCATAGGTATCAGTAGTTAGGGCTAATCAGAATATGAATAGTTGAAGAACTAAATGAAAAGTTTGGATAGTTTTGAAATTATGAATTCTGTAGGAATTGAAGCACCAATAATGAAATTATCTACCTTATTTTTATCCCCTTTTTATTATGCCACTGTGAGATATACAATTGCAAAGAAGTTCATATTTGGGTCTCGGTCATACAGTGTTCCAGCACCCATACTTCCACCAGTGCCCATTTCCTACCACAGTGTCCCCAATTCCCTTCCCACTTCCCTAACCTGCCTCTATGGCAGGTTCTTTATCTCTTTCTCTCTTTCTCTCTTCTCTCTCTCTTTATCTCTCTTCCTTCTCTTGCACACTGTGAATTATAATACATACATTTAGAGGTTATGATGTGTATCTTTTTGTCTGTATTCAATGCTTAGTTCTAGGCTGGTATTATTACTTTCCTCAGTTATTAGCACACTGTTCCCTTCTCTGTCTTACCTAACCTCTGATTCCCACAAGTTTGTGGTAGATTCCACCCTTGACAAGACCTCTTGATCTATGTTTTGCCTGACCTTGGATATTGGTTTAATATTATATATACATATATATATATATATATACACACACACACACACACACACACACACACAAATAATGCAGTCATACAAATAATGCAGTCATTCTATATCTATCTTTTTCCTTCTGGCTAATTTCACTCAACATGATTCTTTCCATGTCCATCCATTTATAGGAAAATTGCATAACTTCATTTCTCCTAACTCCTGGTTCTGCACTCAGGAATTACTCCTGGCAGTGCTCGGGAGACCATATGGGATACCGGGATTGAACCTGGGTCGGCTGCATGCAAAGCAAATGCCTTACCCGCTGGACTATCGCAGACATGGGGCAGAGCTGCTACTGGCTCTCCCTGTGACCAGCTGCTCACGAGGTGCCCGGGAGGGATGGTGGGTTCTAGCCCTGGCCCACCAGCCCAGCAGAGCCTCGCACCAAGCCAGACGACCCCCACTCCATGAGGGCCTCCATTTTCCACATCCGGACTTCTCTCTCGTCAGACCTCCACCCAGCAGACCAGCCTATCAGAGCCCAGCTCGCATGGCTGCTTGCAGCCGCTTGGTTCATCAATAAATGCTGGACTTAGAGATGTCTACAAGAGTATGCTACCTACACGGCAGAGCCTGGCAAGCTACCCGTGTTGTATTTGATATATATGCCAAATACCAGTAACAATTATAGACCTCATTCCGGAATGGATTGAGGCTCTTTATGTTCCTGGAGCAAGCAGATGCCTTGGGCTCTACTAGCATGAGACAGGACATATGGAGCTGTTACTGGGGCCCGCTCAAGCAAATCGATGATGAACGGGAAGACAGTGATACAGTGATACATTTCTCCTACAGCTGCATAGTATACCATTGTGTAGATGTAACAAAGTTTCTTTGTCTAGTCATCAGTTCTTGGACACTCTGCTTGTTTCCAGATTCTGGCTATTGTGAATAGTGCTTCTATGAAAATAAAAGTGCATATTGTGTTTCCGCAGTGTGTTTTTGGCTTCCCAGGGTATATTCCCAAGAGTGGTATGGCTGGGTCGAACAAGAGTTTAATTTCTAGTCTTTGGAGGAATGTCCATATTGTATTCCAAAAAAGACTGTTTAGTCAACATTCCCTCCAACAATGGATGACAGTCCCTTTTTTCCGTATCCACACCAGTATTTGTTGTCCTTGCTCATTGGATATTGCCTGTCTTTGTGCTGTGAGATGATATCTCATTGTTGTTCTGATTTGCATCTCTCTACTGATTAGTGATGATGAACATTTCTTCATATGCCTTTTGGTTAATTGAATTTCTTCCTTGTCAAAGTTTCTGTTCATTTCTTCTCCCCATTTTTTGATGGGGTTGTATGTTTACTTCTTGTAAAATTCTACCTGTGCCTGATATATCCTGGATATTAACCCCTTATCAGATGGGTATTTTGTGAATATTATCTCCAATTCTGTGGACTTGACTGTCTTTGTATCTTGGTCACTGTTTCTTTTGAGATGAAGAAGTTTTTTAGTTTCATGTAGTCCCATATGTTTTTCTTTGCTTCTAGTTGCTTTTTAAGTGGTGTTTCATCTTGGATGATGCCTTTAGCTTCAATATTGTGGAGAGTTTTCTTATAGTTTCCTCCAAGTACTTTATGGATTAGGTTCTGATATTAAGATCTTTAATCAATTTTGATCTGATTTTTGTGCACGGTGTTATATAGAGGTCCAATTCATTCTTTTACATGTAGCTGCCCATTTTTCCCAGCACCACTTGTGGTAGAGGCTTTCCTTGCTCCTTTCTCATTTTTTGCTCCTTTATCAAAAATTACATGATCATGTGTTTGAGGATGGGTGTCAGGATACTCAACTCTATTTCATAGGTCCACAGATCTGTTTTTATTCCAATACCATGCTGTTTTAATTACTACTGCTTTGTAGTACAGTTTGAAGTTGGGAAAGGTGATGCCTCCCATCTTTTTGCTTTAAGTATCCATGGGTGTTAATTATTCCATACAAATTTCAGGAGTTTTTGGTCAATTTCTTTGAAATTTGTCATTGGTATCCTTATAGGTACTGCATTGAATCTATACAAAGCTCTAGGAGTACTACCATTTTGACAATGTTGATTCTCCCCATCCATGAGCAGGCAATGTGTTTCCATTTCCTGTGTCCTCTTATATTTCTTAGAGCAATATCTTTAGTTTTCTTTGTAAAGGTACTTTATACACTTTGTTAAGCTGATTCCTAGGCATTTGATTTTCTGTGGCCCAATTGTGAATGGGGTCATTTTCTTAATATCCCTTTCTTCTCTTTCATTATGTGTATATAGGAAAGACACAGACATTTGGGTATTGATTTTGAACCTTGCCGCTCTACTACAAGTATCTATTGTTTCTAGGAGTATTTTGGTAGGAAGTTTAGGGTTTTCTAGGTATAATATGTCATCTTCTAATAGTGATAGCTTGAATTCTTCCTTTCTTATCTGGATGCCCTTAATGCCCTTTTATTCTCTGATTGCTATGGCAAGTACGTCCAGTACTATAGTTAATAAAAGAGGTGAAAGTGGGTAACCTTGTCTTATTCCTGATCTTAGGGGAAGGCTTTCAATTTTTCCCCATTGAGAATGATTCTCTGTGGGCTTTTTTTAGATGGCTTTGACTATATGAAGAAGGTTCCTTCAATCCCATTTTTGGAGATTTTTAATCATGAATGGGTGTTGGAACTTGTCAAATGCTTTCTCTGCATCTATCAATATGATCATATGGTTTCTATTTTTTCTCTTATTGATATAATGCATTATGTTGAATTACTTGTGGATGTTGAACCATCCTTGTATTCCTGGGATAAATCTTATTTGGTCGTGATGTATAATATTTTTGATGAGTCTTTGAATTCTGTTTGCTTGTATTTTGTTGTTGAAGATCTTAGTATCTGTATTTATCAGGGAGATTGGTCAAAAGTTTTCTTTCTTTGTGTGGTCTCTGCCTGCTTTGGGTATTAGGGGTGATATGTGCCTCGTAGAATCTGTTTGGGAGTGTTTCTGTTTTTTCTATTTCCTGGAAGTGTTTTAAAAGTACTGGCAGTATTTCCTCCTTAAAGGTTTGGACGAATTCATTAGTGAATCCATCAGAATTGGGCTTTTGTGTTTTGGCAGATTTTAATTACGGATTCAATTTCCTCGATGGTGATAGGCTTATTCAGGTGTTGCAAGTCTTCTTGTTTCATCCAAATCTTTTTCTGAGTGTTGTCAGTTCCAACCTTGTACACTTGCTAAGGTTTCCTTTCCTATCATTATACTCTTTGTCTTGTTTCATGGTCTATAATTGATAAAATTTTAGCCTGTTATAGCTCAGCACCCATAGGATATCAAGGTGTCACTGAGGAACTACAGGAGCCTAGTTGAGAAACAGAAATTCTCTAGACTATGTATAGGAGAATGACGGGCCAAGAGAAGTTGGGTATATAAGCATGTTTAGGAAGGTAAAATCAAGGCCTAACAAGGCCAGACTATTTGTAGATTATCTTTTACCTGCAATAATAAAGTCAACACAGACTCTAATATGTGTGTTTGGCAGAAAGTGCTAATATATTTAAAGCTCAATCTTTTGCACTTTTCTATAAATCCACCATTGCCCTGTAAAATATTCAATCTTATGTATTCTGTCCCTAGAGAAAGAACCAGTGTGCCAATAATAGATGGTAATGGTAATCCTAGACTGTAACTGAGTATTGAAAGTAGGTAAAGGGAAATACATGCTAACCCCTCAGTTTATGCATTGTAAACCATAATGCACAGAGTGAGAGAGAGAGGGAGAAAGAGATAGATATGAGAGAGAAGAAAAGTGTCTTTGAAAAAGGCAGATTGGGGGAGGGGAAATGGGGACTTTGATGCTAGGAAATGTGCACTGGTAACGGATGGTGCTGGAACACTGTATTACTAAGACCTAATCATTTGCCAACGTGGCAAGGCGCGAGCCACAGGAGACCAAATGCTAATGTCCAAGCTTGCTAAACGGTGCAGAGAAGCAATAAAAGAAGACCTCAAAGACAGAAGAGCAGAAATACTGGAAGATGCAGCAGAAGCCGGGAAAAGCATTTGCACTGCCCGCCTGTCCTTTGCCAACTATAAGACCAAGATGACTGCCTCCGACGCCTGATGGATCTATCACATCTTCCAGAAAGGCAATGGAGAAGATTATCCGGGACTTCTACTCAAATCTCTTTGATAGCCACATCCACCTGCCCACATACCAAATTCCACAAGATGGATATGTCATTCCCAACATTCTCCCTTCTGAAATCCGACATGCCATCTCGTCGATAAAGAAGGGAACAGCACCAGGCCCAAAAGTCAGACCCAAACACCTGAAGAATCTGCCTTCGGTACTCATCAATACACTAGCTCGGCTCTTCACACACTAACTGTCCGAATGCAAGGTGACTTCCCAATGGAAAACAAGCAGGAGAGTTCTACTGTTCAAGAAGGGAGACATTCACGACATCAGCAACTATTGCCCCATCTGCCTGTTGTCCGTCATCTACAAGCTGTTTACATGAGTCATCCTGAACAGGATTAGCAGAACACTAGGTGAAGGACAACCATGCGAGCAAGCGGGCTTCCGGAAAGGATTCAGCACAATCGACCATATCCACACAGTAACCAAGCTCATCGAGGTTTGTAGGGAGTACAAGATGCCACTCTGTCTCATGTTCATTGATTTACAGAAAGCCTTTGTTTCTGTGTAGACTGAAGCAGTCATCGAAACCCTAGCCAAACAGGATGTTCAAACCCAATACATCAAGATCCTTCGTGAGCTGTATTACAGATTCACCACCAGGATCTCACCGTTCTACAAAGAAGTGATCATTAATGTGAAAAGAGGGGTTCGACAGGGTGATAACATTTCAACAAAACTCTTCAGCCACCATCGAGAACATCATGCAACAATTAGAATGGGAAGGAATGGGAATGAAGATAGATGGTCGGCAACTACACCACCTCCGCTTCGCTGATAACATCGTTCTAATAACACCAAACATTAGCCAAGCGGCACAAATGCTGGCTGACTTTGACCGAGAATGTGGAAAGATAGGTCTACAGCTGAATCTAAAGAAAACAATGTTCATGAAGAATGAACTAGTTCCAGAGGCCCCATTCACTCTCAATGGAACAAACATCTCTGAATGCAGCAGTTATGTGTACCTAGGTCGAGAAATCAACATGATGAACGACCTAAAACCTAAGCTGCACAGGAGGAAGAGAGCAGCATGAAATGCCTTCAAAGGCATTGAAGAAATAGCTAAAGGGTCAAAGAAACTCCGGCTCGGCTCCGGGCACATCTCTTTGACTCCACTGTTCTCCCTGCATTAACATATGCCTCAGAGACCTGGGCCCTATGAAAGCAGGATGAGAATGCTATTCGGGTCTCCCAGAGAGGAATCGAAAGAGCTATGCTTGGAATATCATGCCTCACTCAGGTGAGAGAAGGAATCGGAGTTCTGATCTCCGTCGCTATTCCAGAATCAGGGACGCTGTCTCGTTTGCCAAGGCTTCGAAAATCAGATGGGCTGGACATGTAATGCGATTTGGAGACAACCGCTGGACTAGAGCCATTACAGACTGGATCCCATGGGATATCAAAAGATTACGTGGCCGCCCACCTATAAGATTATCAGACTTCCTTGTAAAGACCCTGAAGGAACAATTTGAGGCTCTTCATATTCCTGAATCAACCAGATGCCATTGGGCTACATTGGCACGTGATAGGGTCCAATGGAAATGTTACTGGCGCCCACTCGAGCAAATCGATGAATAACGGGATTCAAGTGATCAAGTGATCAGTGATCAATTATGAACAGTTTTTTAACTATCTGCCACTGATATAATAAAATTTATAAAAATAAAAAAATTTAAGTAAAAAAATAAAGTAGACAAATCAAGTAACACATTATATATATCTTATTTGTATTCTTTGATCTGATAGGCTGCTTTGTAATTTTTATTAAAGAAAAAATAATGCAATTAAGTTCTTGGATTTGGTGGGTCCCCACAAAAGTGCTCCTAGGCTGTTACTGGCTCTGTGTTTTGGAGCCGCCCTGGAAGTCTTCAGGCCACTATGTATTTTCAGTATTGAACTGGGATCTACTGCATGGCTGCATGATTGTAGGTGCCTTATACTGCATGCTAGTAAGTGCCTTATCTCTCTGTCTTCCCATCTTCTTTTTTTTTTGCTTTTTGGTTCACGCCTGGCTATGCTCAGGGGTTTGTCCTGGCTCTGCACTCAGGAATAACTCCTGCTGGTGCTCGGGGGGACCATATGGGATGCCGGGGATCGAACCCGGGCCGGCATGGGCCGGCTGTGTGCAAGGCAAATGCCCTAGCTGCTGGGATATCGCCCCGGCCCCATCTACCTTCATTTTTAAGTATCATTATTATAAATTCAGCAAATTTTAACATTTGAAGAAAATTCCTAAGATCTGACAATGACATTAAGCAAACGTATATAAATTTATAGTTACCTGATTTCTTATTTAATTCCTTCAATCTCTGGAGTAAACCCTCCTCAGTCTCTTGGTCTCTCTCTCTCTTTTTTTTTTTGCACTTGCTTTGGTCACTTAGTTTTTCATAATGTCATGGGAAGAAGTTTGTATATAGGGAGAATAAATGAAAATACCCATTAAAGAGTTTTTTTTCTAACTAATGTATTTTATCAGACAAAACATGGACACTGCTACTATAGAATACATTTCTAATGTGCCTCTCATCTCTGACCAACACAGTAATAAACGGACAGGAGAGATGTGAGCAGGAGACTAGACATTCCATTTGGGGTATAGAGCTCCATCTAACCTGTTATATATTTTACAAATAACTAACATATACATTATTAATAACAGAGAGGACGAAGAAATTCTTGAAAGTTTTATTTTTAAAATCTCATTTGCTGAGCTAAGTATAACTATATAATTGCATATAATAATAAAATTATTATTATTATTATTCAGCTGTTCACGAGGCACCTGGAAGGGATGGCGGGTTCTAGCTCTGGCCCGCCACCCCAACAGAGCCTTGCAAGAAGCCATAGGAACCCCCCCACACCCTGAGGGTCGCCATTTTCCACATCCGGACTCCCCTATCGTCAGAGCTCCACCCAGCAGAAGAGCCGATCACAGTCCAGTTACGCTTGGCCACAAAGCAGCTGCACAGTTCATCAATAAATGCTCGAGATTATAGGTGACTACAAGAGTATCCCACTGCATGGCAAAGCCTGGCAAGCTACCTGTGTCATATTTGATATGCCAAATACCAGTAACAATTATTGACCTCATTCCCATGTCCTGATGGAATGTTTTGAAGCTCTTTATGTTCCTGGAGCAAGCACATGCCCTTGGGCTACACAAGCAAGTGACAGGATGTATGGAAATATTACTGCTGCCCACTCGAGCAAATCGATGATCAATGGGACGACAAGTGAAAATTGATACAGGTGATTGATTCATCATGCAACACAGCATTACTAAGCTGTTTCTGATTGGTTTTCAGCCATACAGTGTTCCAACAATCATTCCTCCACCAGTGAAATATACCAACGACAATGTGCCCCATTCCCCAGCCCAGGCACTCAACTTCTCTCTCTCTCTCTCTCTCTCTCTCTCTCTCTCTCTCTCTCTCTCTCTCTCCCTCTCTCTCCCTGCCCCTTTTGTGCATTTTGGTTTGCAATAGACACTGAAGTGTTATCAGTATATCCCTTTCATGTATATCTACTTTCAATACTCACCTCAACTGTTTCTTTAAATCAGAAAAGCCATTGTATTAGCTTGCTATACCTCAAGTAGCCTGGTCTGGGAAACAGAAAGTAGAACAAATGCCCTGAGGATTGTCTAACTTAGGAAGTTTGCTCTGGCAATTTACTTAAATATTCTAAGCTTTCACTTTTTTAAGGTGTCAAGAGGAGATAAAAATAACTACCTTGGAAACTTGTGGAAATATTGCACAGTGCTTGGAATAAAGTAAAATCTCAAGACAGAGGCTATTCTAGGTCTACAAAGCCATATTTAGTGGCTCAAACCTGTAAGGTGGCACAGTTTAGTTTATTAAAGAAAAAATGTGTCTTTTTTCCTTAGTTTAGAAATCAAATTTCATGTAATATATTGTTAATTAAGTAACATTCCAGGGGAGTAAGAGATAAAATGAAACTCATAATAAATATATTAATATGCTTACAATAAAATTTAATTGTCCACTTAAAGGCTAAAAGTAAAAAATAGATTTAAGTTAGAGTAGGTCATTTGTGAAACACACATTTTAGTTTTAAGGCCATTTCCGAATTTGAACAGTGGATACAATATGTCTGTGGATTTTACTCCCAGTTATGGAGTCTTTACTGTTCTTGTGCTTTCCATAGTGTCTGTAATATGCCTGCTTTAAACACAAGCAGGATAACCACTATAGAAAGTGCTTGCAAGTCACCATATGTGCATTAATAGTGAAAGGAAGCAATCTTGGGCAGGACAGGTTGGGGCATGAGATGATTGTGGAGGCCACTGTGAAACCAACTAAAACTAGGGCAGTTATTCGCTGTGGCTCACTTGTGGACAAAATTACTGAAGTGCAATTTTATACATGAGGGGCCAGAGATAGCACAGTGGGGAGGGCATTTGCCTTGCACCACGGCCAATCTGGGTTCCATCCCTGACATCCTATTTCATCCCCCATGCACTGCCAGGAGTAATTCCTAAGTACAAAGCCAGAAGTAACCTCTGAGCATCACTGGGTATGACAAAAAAATAACAATTTTACAAATGAGCCAAAAGCAACTTGCTTCAGCAATGGACATTTGACTTGGGTGAGGCCATTTTCTTTAGCAAAGGTGATTCCCAACTAGGGTTTGTTGTTGGGGTTTATATAACTTAACTAGCACTTCTTTTTATTGGGGGCACTAAGTTCTCTAGTTATGAAGGACTGTTTGTCTGGCATGTAATGCTTTATTTATCAAGCAGCAACAGGTTATGACTCCCTGTTGCCTGCTGATTAGGTAGTTAATCTGAAGTCTAATCAAAAGAATAAACTGCCATGGTCCACCACAGTTGTTTACTTATGACATTAATATCTCACAGTGAATGTCACTGCTGTTAATCACCACCTGTGTATTTCCACTCCATTGTGTGCGTATGTGAGTACAGGTTCTAATGCTTCCAGGTTCTCGAAACATCACAGTTTACTTCTACCAATTTCATATGTCGCTTCATTTTACAGTGTATTCCAACTCATTGGTCCTGGACCCAGTGAGATGACTCAAAGGACAAGAGTGTAACTAAGCTCCAGCTACTAACATTCCTCTATGTACAAAGTCATGAATAGACCCTGAGCACCCTCCTGGGTGGATCCCCAACCCAAAACAACCAAACAAAAACAAAGAGCAAAGAAAAAAGGAAACATTTAACTTATATTTTCCAAAAACAAAATCGAATGGCTCAACCTAAACTATGTTATGTATTATATGTCTTATTAGCTATGTTAAACACCCTTGTATATAATTTTATACTTATATATATGTATATATATATATATATATATATATATATACTTTTTCCTAGAGACCTTTATTTGATGCAATTATATCAATAGTTGGCCCATACTTTAAAAATTTTTAAGTTCTGGGGCCAGAGTGCTAGTACAGCAGAGAGGGTGTTTGCCTTGCACTTGGTTGGCCTGGATTCGATCCCTTGCATCCATCCCATTTGGTTCCCCAAGCCCCGCCAGGAGCCCCCGCTGAGCATCGCTGGGTGTGATCCAAAAAAATAAAAAAAATTAGGTTCTTCATCCTTCCACCCTCAATTTTTATTGTACCATGGTTTATAGTCCTGCCTGGCAAACTACCCATCTATTTGACATGCCAAATATCAGTAATAATTATAGACCTCATTCCCATGACTTGATGGAATAGTTTTGGCTCTTTATGTTCCTGGAGCGAGCAGATATGCTTGGGCTATCTCACATGTGGCAGGACATTATTGAGATGTTTCTGGTGCCCGCTCGAGCAAATCGATGATCTATAGGAAGTCACGTGAAGTGAAGTGATATGTGTATATATATATGTATATATATGTATATATATATATATATATATATATATATGAGATGAACCGTGCGGCTTGCTGGACTTAGAGAGCCTACAAGAGTATGCTACCTGCACGGCAGAGCCTGGCAAGCTACCCGTGTTGTATTTGATATATATGCCAAATACCAGTAACAATTATAGACCTCATTCCTGAATGGATTGAGGCTCTTTATGTTCCTGGAGCAAGCAGATGCCTTGGGCTCTACTAGCATGAGACAGGACAAATGGAGATGTTACTGGGGCCTGCTCGAGCAAATCGATGATGAACGGGAAGACAGTGATACAGTGATATATATATGAATGATTTTTATCCTTTTTATTTTTGCTTAGTAACTATTTTACTTTTTTCACCTAATATATTTCTTTGCTATTTGGAAATATGTTAGGATCTTATTTCAAGAATCCCTTTCACTAATATCTGTCTCACTTCTTAGTAGAAGACATATATTGAAATACCTAGGGCATTCTACTTATATTAAAAATTATTTGCTAGGCTCAGGTAAGAGAAAATCAGTAGAATGAAAATTTATAATTCACAAGCAAAGTCTCAGAACTGTGCACTCTCGTGTCTACATACCCTCAGTGTAAATGATATTGTAGAAGAGAAGTCTGAATTGCTGAGTTCACAACTGAGATTTTGAATGCTCAGCAGACCACTTGAAGTCGCACTTTCTATTCAAAATGTTGGAACAATTTTCATATAGGCATAATAATGGATATATGCTAGCAAGCTGCACATCTGAGAGATCATCTATATATATATTATTGTAACATAAGTTAAAAGTTAATATGTATAATAATATATGTATTAATATAATATATACAATAATATGTAATACTATATATATATAGTATCAATATTAGGGTTGTTCAATATACAAGAAAACTTAATTGTACTATACATTGCATGGATGCTGTATACAGTTCTCATTTATCACTCACAGTTTTTTTGCACTGACAGAGAGAATCACAGTTGTAAAGAAAGAAGTATCCTAGGGGCCGGAGCAATAGCCCAGCGGGTAGGGCGTTTGCCTTGCACGTGGCCGGCCTGTGCCGGCCCGGGTTCGATCCCCGGCATCCCATATGGTCCCCTGAGCACCGCCAGGAGTAATTCCTGAGTGCAGAACCAGGAGTAACCCCTGAACATTGCGGGTGTGACCCAAAAAAGCAAAAAAGAAAAAAAAAGAAGTATCCTCAGATATAACTTAACTGGAGTTATTTGAATCTTATGTGAATCGTACTAAATCTCACTTATTTGAATCTTACTAAAAATCAGAATGGCAACATGTGAGAAAGAAAGAAAATCTAAGAATGCTATTTATTATTTTTCTTTAAATATTTTTCAAAAATAGATTACTTTTGAGATGCAATTAGAATCGGTCATTTTCCCAAAAGATGTAAAGTATATTAGACTATTAAGCATTACCATGTTAGATCTTCATTTTTGCCTGGATGATAGTACATGGGTAGAGCATTTGCCTTGCATGCAGATGTCCCGGGTCCAATCCCCAGTATCCCATAAGATCCCCCAAGCAATGCCAAGAGTAATTCCTGAGTGCACAGACAAGAGTAACACTTGTATGTGCTGGATGTGACCTCCCCAAAAAAGAATTTCATTTTATATTAGTATTATAAAAATGAAATACTTTTACTTTACTCATTAAAACAATATAATATATGAAGCTACTGTATAAGGCACAGTTGCAGGGGGAGGGGGAAGAGGCAGTCAGATTGGACCAGAGTGAGAACCCTTTCAAAAGCTAAGGAGAATTAACTAGAAGAAGGAATAAACTGAGGCAGGGAAAAAAAGTGAATTTTAGAGAAAGAACTTAAGGCAGTCATCAGAGATAACAAACAACACGATGCGTACAGAAGGTGAATGGTTGATTAAGGTGTGTTTAAACCTTACAAGAGAAAAGCGTGTGGGAAAGGTGCATGGGCGGTGTACAGAACCTTCTCCTGTAGGTAAGGAAGACCCGGATGCCTTATCACACCCCACTTACATGATTGACAGGAGACAGGCTTGTTCACACCCAGGGCTCTGCCCCGTGGGCCCTGGTTGGTTTATGGTCTGACATAGAAAAGACCGCCCCGGGGTGAACCCAGAGCCACAGAAGAACCTGGCAAGCTACCAGTGGTGAATTCAATATGCCAAAAACAGTAACAAAAATGGACCTCATTCCCAACTAATGGAGACATTACTGACACCCCCTCGAGCAAATCGATGATCAATGGGAATACAAGTGATGCAAGTGGTGTGTGCATGGCAGTTATTGCTGTTGAAATCTGAGCTGAAGGACACAGTGTATAGACTTACAGAAGTACCATCTACTTGCTCAGACACAGGCCTGGAAGGCTGCAGACTGTTAGAGACTCAGAGCTGGGACCAATATCAAGTCCTAGCAGATTAGGCTGTTGGCACCACTGGCAAGTGAATTCCTTCCCTAGTTGTCTGGGGGATTTGAAGTATGGAATGATTGTCATGGCTTAGAGGTGGAAACCGAAAGCAGCTACTTTCATTTCAACCTGTTTCAGCTGTGATAGAAGTCTGGACCTCTGCCTCTGCTGGGTCCTCATGCATAAGCCAAGGGTGCAGTTTGTTGGACTCCTTATTCAATTCTCTCTGCCCATAACAGCCCTATAAGCAACAGAAAATTCCTAGACTAAATCATGGAGTCGCCTTTATGAAAATAAATAAAGCAATGAAGGTGCAAAACATAAAAGGTCAGCAGCCATAAAGACAGTACAAGGGTTTAAGCCTTTGTCTTATAAGTGGCTGTCCAACTTTGGTCTCAGGCATAATGTATGGTTCCCAGAGCACCAAATGGGTTTATCTTTGAGCATAGTTTCACAAGAAAGACCTGAGTACTCCCAGGTGTGAGAGAAAAACAAAACAAAAAAAAAAAAATAAAGGTTTAAAACAATCTAACTTTAAGGAAGTAGGAATGGAAGAACAATGCCAAATAAATAGAAGAAAATAAACAAAAGTTAGAATGGAAATAAATGAAATTCAATACAAAAAATTAAAAGCTAAAAAATCAGTTTATTTAAAAGGATAAACAAAATTGTCAAGGCCTTAGTTTCACTAAGAAATAAAAAAAAACAATGTAATAAAAGGAATTAGGAATCTATGTTACAACTGAGAGCACAGAAATACAAAAAAATTATAAAATTATCTGAGCATCTCTGTATGGTAAAATTTGGAATCCTATAAGAAATGGAAATATTTTTTAGAATCTTACATTTTTAAGACAAACAATAAGAGATACATAACTTAAACATATCATCACCAAGAAGTATTAAAATTGAAAGGGTAATCAAGTGTTTCACTAAGACTAGATAGCTTCAGTGTGAATTCTAACAACATTTCAAATACTGTTGAATGGCTATCCTCAAAGTTTTTTAAAACTTGAAGACACAGAAAATTCTCAAAAACATCTTTGAGGGCATTATATATTATTCTAATTAAATAATCAGACAAAGATAATATGAAATTAAGAAAACAGAAATATATCTCAGATGAACATAGGTACAAAAATCTTCAACAAAATTTTGTCAAGTTGAATTCAGTAATTGTTAAAAGAATAATTATTATGACCAATTTGCATACTCCAAAAAAGGCCCATGAACACAAAATGGACCCATGAACACAAAAATGTTCAACATCACTTATGAAGGAGATGTGAATCAAAGTACAATTTCACCTCAAACCTGAGAAAATAAACTGTAAGCAAATGTTAATTAAGGTGTTGAGAAAAGGGATCCTTAAGCCTTTTGGTGGGGTTAAAATGGAAATTGGCCCTTTTATTTAAACAGAATATGAAAACAATATTTCTTATGAAAACCTTACGTGTAAAAGAGTACTTTTCACAACACAAATCAAACGATCACTGCTGATTGATATCTAGAGAGGAAGCCATAGTGCGATACTAAGTGGAATATTATACTCTCACTAAAAGAATGAAATCTTGTTTGTTGCAAGAACATGGATTGCTTGATGTGACAAAATCAAGTAAAGTAAGTAATAAATCAAGACAATTACTGGATGACTTCACTCGTGTGTAGAATAGAAAAAATTAAGCAGTTTAACTATCAAAATACAGAAAACTATATCTCCACTTCCAATAAAAATCTGGTGGTAAACTTACCACAGGAAAAGAAAAAAGTAAAATTGAATTATAGGAAAATTGACTCAAAACAATGGTGTAAAGATATTAAGGTTGTGGTGGTAGGTGGAGAGCATCTACATAATGTTAACTGTGAAATCCGAATCCCAGATTTATATAGGAGCAACTAATCATAAACCACTGAAACTTGATTTAAAGGGATGAATTACAGTGATCACTTTATAATATGTGTAAATCAAACCCCCATGCAGTGCAAACTAAACTTACATACTGAGACATGTCCATGATTTTTCTCAATTAGAAAGGAAATTCAATTTTTATATTGATTGACAATATTTTGACCTGCATTTCAAAACAATAATTAGAACCAGGGAGCTAGTTCTCAATCAGTGGTACCTGGCTTGCATAAGCAAGGATGTGAGTTTGCTCCTCAGCCCAAAAGAGCTCCCCATCCCCTGTTTGGCAGCTATCACTGGCAGTGACAGCTGAGACCACTGAACACTTTTTGAGAGCCCCCATTCCAGTTTAATCATAATAATAATTATTATGAGACTGACGCGCTACCTACTGCACTAAGGAGGCCCCATTCACTCTCAATGGAACAAACATCTCTGAATGCAGCAGTTATGTGTACCTAGGTCGAGAAGTCAACATGATGAACGACCTAAAACCTGAGCTGCGCAGGAGGAAGAGAGCAGCATGGAATGCCTTCAAAGGCATCGAAGAAATAGCTAAAAGGACAAAGAACCTCCGGCTCCGGGCACATCTCTTTGACTCCACCGTTCTCCCTGCATTAACATACGCCTCAGAGACCTGGGCCCTACGAAAGCAGGATGAGAATGCTATTCGGGTCTCCCAGAGAGGAATCCAAAGAGCTATGTTTGGAATATCACGCCTCACTCAAGTGAGAGAAGGAATCGGAGTTCTGACATCCATCGCTATTCCAGAATCAGGGGTGCTCTCTCGTTTGCCAAGGCATCAAAAATCAGATGGGCTGGACATGTAATGCCATTTGGAGACAACCGCTGGACTAGACCCATTACCGACTGGATCCCACGGGATGTCAAAAGATCACGTGGCCGCCCACCTACAAGATGGTCAGACTTCCTTGTAAAGACCCTGAAGGAATGGTTTGAGGTTCTTCATATTCCTGAATCAACCAGATGCCATTGGGCTACATTGGCACGTGATAGGGTCCAATGGAAATGTTACTGGTGCCTGCTCGAGCAAATCGATGAATAACAGGATTCAAGTGATCAAGTGAATAACCATTAGTAGGCAAACAACCCATTCATGAAAATTAGTATGTCTTGAACTTAACAAGTACAAAATATTTTAAAGATTTATGCTAAAGTATTTAATTTGGTTCATAGAATTTGTTGAAGTTCATATCTACAGAATTCTTGCAATGAACTAGGTTCTTAGCAAAGGCGTTCTGTCAATGTAACTTAAATACTACCAAGTTTGGCTTAGTTGAAAACCTACAGTGTTTTATGGCTCTCTTTGGCATAACACATAAAAATCATTTCATCTACTTATAAACATTTTCGGGTATTCACTGGAAACTTTAGTTTCTAAAACATGAGAAGCATCATCTTACTACATAAACTGCACCTTCAGCGGCTTCTTTGAAGCAAACTTGAGGGAATTAGGAGAATGGTAACTGTATCTAACAGCATGAATTTCCTCAGGCATATCTCCCCAAAGCTTTGTAAAGTCAAACAAATTGCAGGTGTGCCTTAAGCAGTCTTCCTCCCCTGCACAAGCCCCCAGAGTAGTTTTCCTCTATTGGGATTGGGTCCACGCCCTTCTCTGCTCCTCTGCAAGATTTGGAACCCAAGATGATCTGTTCATAATCAAAACGCTACCATGTAGTTTCTAATTCAGCACATAATGTTTAGGGAATGTTTAAAATCACACCAAATGCCTGGGGCACTCCTTTTCAAAATTACGGCTTTACTAAGATGGCATGGATACTAGATACAGTTTGGAGGTTTGAATTTTTTTTTTTTTTACATGGGTGGAGTGGGTATTTGGGCCCTACTCAGCAGTGTTCAGAATCTATTCTTGGCTCTGTGGCCAGGAGTGACCCCTGTGGTCAGGCTTAGGGGATCACGTGTGGTGTTGGGAATTGGTCTAGGGTGGGCTTCACGAGGGCAAGAGCTTTGCCCTCCATGTTTTTTCTCCAGCTCTTCACTGTCATTAATAAGTTTTCCTAAATGACCCCATATTTTAGTCATGGTTAAACACCGGTAACAAAGGGAACATTCTTGTGGCATTATGAATTCTTATACCTGGGAGACCATACAAGATTTTTAAGTACCCAATGATTATCTGAATCAAATACTATACATATCATCCTATTTTGGGTTCAAGGGATGTTTTGTGAAGGGCTCAGGACATTAGTACACCAGACACTTGTTAATAGTCTGGAAAGTCAATATGATCAGAGGAGTTTCTTGTACACATTGGGGTCAATGGGTCTTGTGTTTTGACTTTTTATTCTATTTCCTTTCAGTGGTTTTCAATGAAGCCAAGTTGGTGGTATTTAAGTTACGTTGACAGAACACCTTTGTGAAGAACCTAGCTCATTGCAAGCATTCTGTAGGTATGAACTTCAAGGAAGCTCCAAGAACCTAATTCAATACAACGTGGTTCATGCTATGACAGGGGAAAAAGCAGGTAGCAGAAGGTGATGCTTGGGAGGTTTCTGAAAATCTACCCTGCTGTTGTTTTATTCCCCTAAATCTGTCCATGAACATGAAACACCATGGCAGAGATTTTTAGTTCAATAAAAATATGAGGTAGTTACTTTCCACTGTTGTCTTTATCTTCTTTGTTTTTGAGTGTTGTGTTTGAATTTGTTTGGATCAATTCATTCAGCAGTTGGTAGTTGGAAAGAAAAGCAAAACAGAAAACTTCAAAGAGTGCTTCATGAGAGAGCTGTACACTGGCTCTTTACCTTTAAGCTATTCTTGGAAGGAATTCAGCCTCATCCTTTAGATATAACAGCCATTTGTGATCAAGCACTTCTTTATAAATCACAAAGCATTCTGTCTAGCTCAGGTTCTTTATAGCCTCTCTTACCCAGGGCTTTCTCAGCTCAATGGGTGCATTAATTACAGTTGCCCCGGGAACGCCAGAGTTGTCAATAGTACCTCTTGCAGCCATTTTGATCTGGGTGTGTGGTAATGGAGCTTTTCCATTGCAGCTTCCAAAGGAACTATTTCATCCAAGCAGAAGAAAGGAACTGTGGTCTTGTTATTATCTGTTGGTAAACCTGGGTCAGGTTGATGATATCTTCTTTGTGGATGCACCATAGTGTAGCCTAAATTTGCACAATTTCACTCTAGCGTTCTCACTTTCATTAGCAATTACTATATTTTTCTTCTCTTTTTTTGCTTTCTTTCCCCCTTTTGGTATTTATGTTTTTATTTTCACACTTTTTTTCATTGAGGTAACATTAGTTTTCAAAAGTAAAAGTGTTTGTGCTTTATAGAATACCACCACTACTTTGCAGAAACCACCAAATTGCCACTATCCTTCCACATAGTATATTGAATTCTGAATATGTGCTCCACCCCTCCCCAACACACACACACACACACACACACACACACACACACACACCTCTTTGGTAACCTCAACTCTGTTGTCGGAATCAAAAGGCTAGTTTTCAAGGAACACAAGATGTTCCACTGCTTTTTTTCTCTTTATATACCACATATGAGTGAGATAACCTGATATTAATCTTTCTCTTTCAGACATTTATACAGATAAATTAAAAACAAACTTTACAAAAAAATATATATGCATGCATGTAATTATATATATGCATATATATATATATATAAATTTCAGGAAAGGGAAGGTATTTCATGTCATGACAAACGGGTTTTCAAATTAATGAAAAATATAATTATCAAACTCAGGAACACAAACTTGTTGGGTGACTCCACACCTTCTGGAATTTTGCTACTTAAGTCCTTTACACGTCTTTAGGCTAGTGGTTTATGGTAAAGGGATCCCTCTGCGTAAATAAAAAGGAGCTTGGGGGCAGGTACTGATAAGACAGCATGATTCTATATACTCCTGGAATCTGGTCATAATTTCTATTATGAGACCAAAACAATCTAGTTTAGGTATATTTCCTCATATCCCCAAGGTCCCTGAGTGGGACTTGATTAATACCAGTAGGCATACACCATAACTGTGTTGGGAACCACCCTTAGGGAATTTAGCTCTACAAAAGATCAAAGGCAGGGTCATACTAAATTATTTCTAAGATAAACTAGTAAGGCTTCTTAGTAAAGAGAGCAGAGCACTTAGAAATTACCCTGGAGGAGAGAAGACCAAACAATGACCTTGTGGGGATAGCCATCTAGTATGCATGAAATTCATAGTCTGAATTATGTTACGTGATTTCCCCCTCAGGAAATACACCCTTAGATATGTTATCTGGGCGTAATTTTTTTATATCAACCCCTTCTCTATGGTGTTTTGCATGAGACATGATCTAGGAGAAAGGGAATAGGTCTGGCATTTGCATCTCTTAATCCTAAACCAGAGTGTGGCCCACCTGGAATCTGTACCTAAAAACTGGTTTTAATCTTTGGTGATGCTGCCTACCTGGGAGGAAACTCTGGGTTTTTTATGCTTGGCAGAGGGAATAAAAGGAGCTGTTTGGTCAAAAAGCACACGTTTGTGTGTGGGGCGGGGAGGGGCACATCTTGATCAGAGCACATGGTCAGTGCATCTGAATAGTAGCTCAAGGTCTGGGAGAATAAGTTGCCCTAGGTTGTGGTAGCAGAGTGTGTTTAATTGTTGGTGGGATGTAAATAGCCTTTTAGATTATTTTGGACTGAACTTGTGGATTTTGTTCATTAGCTGTCAGCCACTTAATGTGACTAGGGAGCTAGAACCCTAATATTTTTGGGTTCCCAAATGGCACTCTGACAAAACTAACCTTAAGAAGAATGATTACAATTGTGTTGATACTGACAAGAATGTATGTGGAACTGCTATTTCCAAGAATGCATTCTAGCAAATGTTTCTCTCCTTCTCACAACAGTACTTGAACTGAAGGTAAAGTCCATAAAACAATTAAATAAAGGGAAAAATAATTAAATCAAGGGAAAGCAAATTTTGATCTTGGCAACACAAACAGAGGCATACAATTAGATAAGCTCTTTCAACAAAGATGTCTTAAGTGTGTCTACCTAAGTAAACAGGAAATTAAGAAACTTTTTTTCCTGAGACTTCCATCAGCTTGGTATCTCTTCACGATCCATCCTGAAGCTGGGCCATCTATATGGCTGAGACTGTGGGGTGTGCGCGCTACTGCTGTGGATTTCAAAGGGTCTTTGGCTAAAAACTTTGTGTGTTACTCAGGTGGGCATGGTCAGTCTCCCTCCAACACCCCATCCCAGTACTGATCAAAGCAACAGCACCCCAACATGCAAACAGCTGAGCTTCACAATTTCAAGATTAATCTGGGAAGAACGAGAAACTGATGAAATTCATAGGCATACCTACCCCTGGACCCCATTGGGTGTGGAGCACGACACAAATCATCCCAGTTCTACAGATGCTGGAGCTAAATTCCACAATACCAACAGAACAGTCCAAATACAACAAATAAAATAAGAAAATAGTGTGGAAGTCCACTCAGCTCAATAAGCAAATCAACGACAGAGGCTCAACTAGTGGCAAAGAGTTCAGTACATCCTCAGATAATGTAAAACCATTTAATATCTGTGGAATTTTGAGCTAAAAGCACCAAGAGTAAGATCCCTAACAATGAAACACTCCCAGCAAAATCAAAGTTCCCTTTGCTTTAGCCCTAATCTAGGCACTCCGTCTTCCTTCTTTTAGATGCAATATAAATGTAACTACATTCCTTAGTAGAATAGAGGTTCATGTTATGATCTATTTGGAGGTGAATAGCATTGTTCATGGTTAAAAATAGAAGAGGTTCTTAAATATTTTTCTTCTATTTTTTACCATATTAGAAAACTCTTTTTATCTTTAGCTCTTTCAACTAACTGAACAGGCTCCACTAATGATTTTTCCATGTTCTTGGCAGAACAGTGATGTAAAAAGAAAGTGGCAATGATTCCATTTCCATGCACCTATAAACCAAATTGTGATAACTCTAATGATAAGAAGCAGTGGAGGGCTGTCAAATCAGTGAGGACTAAATTAAGCAGTACTCTAAGCATTTTTGCCAGAGATAGCATAATTATATATTTGCAGAAATTGTGCAGTTCAAATACAAACTCTCTGGGGAAATGAATCTTAAAGTTTCTGTGACATTGAACAATTGTCTAAAATGTAAAACGTCTCTTAAGGCTATAAGGCCCTATTATATAAACAAATTAATTATCTTTCAATATAATATAAGATATATAAACAATTTTAGCCACAATATACTTTACAAAATCTATTAACTAAGCAACTTCTCAAGTCTGTTAAGACTTTGGATATATAAAGAAATGCACACTTTATATTAAGTCCCATCAAACCAACTAAAAGAATAGAAATATACATAAGAAATTATCTTAATTTTTAATAATGAAATAAATAATTTGAAAAATTTAAGAAAATCTGCATTTATATTAATTCAGTAGTATTTATGTCTGGCTAGAATGAAAAGATCATATACTTTGAAATAAATGACTGTTTTCTCAATACTAACTTTCAGAACCAGTACCTTTTAAACCATTTATGCCATAGTGATTATTATTCTAACTTCATTACACATAGATTTCAATCTTTTTATAAAAATGTATTTGAGGCCCTGACTCATTCATTACACTTCTATATGAACTTCAAACATTATTATTACACTTTTTTTCGACTTCAATATGAAGAAATTGTTCACACAAAACAATTGTATATGTTATGAAATAAAGGAAAAATCTTGAAGGATGAGTAGAAGCCAATATTTCTAGATCATGTGTGTAAATACATGCATGTGTAAACGTTTAAAATCGGAAAGGACAAAAGTTAAGTTTACAAGTGTTGTGAAATTTTACTCCAACTATATATATATATACAATCAATGTAGACCAACATTACTTCAATGAAAATGAGAATAGCAAGTTACTGTATCAGGAAGTACAGAAAAAGAATCAGAAAAAGCAAAACTGTTAAGGAGAAAGTGGATTTTCCCATGCCGGTGGGTTCTTGAGAACTGAGAAAGATTTGATACACAACCCAGCAGATTGCAAGTTAGCTATTGTACAGATGGTTCTGGGTTCCACTCCAGATGTCTAGGCCTTTCTATTACCCATGAACAACTTCCTGTTCCCATCCCACACAGTCTACTCGTCTCCCATGAATGATGGCTGGCTCCTGTTCGCATACTGCTCTGTCCTGTGTTTGCTCTCCCAGCCTGTGTTCCCAGACAGCCACTACTTGGAGAGTGGTGTCCTGTCTGTTATCTGAGCCAGCCTGGGCCTCCTAGTCCACGCTGCTCTGTCTCTGTCCTTGCCTGGCCTGTGTGGCCTCCCTGACTGGGCCTGTGTCTGAGCATGCCGCCCTACCTTATCCAGCGAGGGAGAGTGGGAGTGGGCAGGACAGAAAGAGAGGGAGAACCTGGGAGCCCCTTTTATCTACGGCCAAATCCCAAGTCACCCACCCGCACTTCTACATTCTGATTGGCTACCTGTTGCAGGGGTGTGATTGGCTCCCTATGACCTGGCGCTCTCCACTTTAGTTCCTGCTGTATCAAAATTAATTTTGTGACATTAGGTTTAAATGCAAGTATGAGCTACAACGTCACTCTTTTCTGATATTCAATTTATAACAAATTTATGAGATCAGATTTATAGATGATTTGTGTAAATCTTCTGCACATCATGGTTTTTGCACAAATGTGCGTGCTCAATGAACTGGCACTCTTTTCTGTTGAAGTACAGCTAAGATCCTGAATAAATTAAATAGTCATATTTCATTAGAATGATGGTTTCTTTAAATAAAGAAGTCTCTGGGTTTCTTGATTAAACTTTATTGCAAAATGATAACAACTGGCTTTTTGATTAACAGGATATTTAAAAGTTTTAAATAGAAAACACAGATTTAAGCATATTTTTTATCTGTTCATCAATGTTTTTCTTATGTTCTTGGTATACACATTTAAAAGATGAAGTTTATTTACTAATAAAACATCTTCATTTTAATGCCTATATAAAGGATCTCTTCCTACTCTGAAATAATTTCAAAGAAAGCCAACAAATAACATATGTTCAGTGACATGTATTTCATTGGTAACTAGGCTTCATGAAAATGACCTATCTGAACAGATGTGCTCATTGTATTATTTTCAGAGTCTCAGAGAAAGTGAATCAATGTGAACATCTATTGTGATCACAATGTAACCTCCCAATCACAGGCAAGCTTGCAGGATGACAGAGGCTGTCTCACTTAGGAAAGCGATGCCACCCGTGGTACCAATTGAAATTCAGTATTATCTTAGCTCTGTCTGAAAGAATGGCATAGATGGAACATTACTGTCATTTCCCCCCTTTTAGACTGCCTAAATGCTTGTCACTTGAAATGGTCTAGCTCAATTTAAACCACATTTTCATATGCTAATCACATATCTTACTCGTCTATGACAGTCATCTGTCTTCACAATGGTCATAATAGTCTTAGGAAAATCCATTCCCACATGAAGAAACACAGGATTTTCTTTCATTTGCTAAAAACCCCTTCACCACCACCCCCAATCTCAGAATGTCTTCTACTCCTCTCTCAAAGTTCACTGTAATTTTGACCTATCTCCCTGCGGCTTTGTTGATCAGTCAAGTCCACATCAATCTTTTGATTTTTACTCAACTATAGGGCTGATTGCTTTGCATTATTTTTTATTTAAACTCCAAACTGCAGTGCCTTTATAATGCCTGTTATTTTATCTCGATCTTCCCTTATCATTCTAATCTGTTCATAAATTTAATGTTAAACAGAAGCATAAACATGATGTTTAACTATAGAAAATGATTATTTCTGTAGATCAAAATATCCAGGTAGGATAAATTTTATAAGAAATAGCATTTTATCCCTCCTTAGTATAATTTATTTACTATAGTCTATATATTGTCATAAAAATATAATTTATAATAACATTTAGCACTAGTTTTTGGCCTGATTTGATCCTCCCCCCTTCCCTCTCCTTTGCAGTGGTGGTTATGATATTATCGGTCTTGAACTTAATTATAGTGATCAATGAGGTTTGCGCATTTCAATTGTGTACTCAAATCCACATGGTGATGCTGTGCTATAGATCCTACATTTTGTTGGTGGTGTTTGATGGTGTAAGGACTCCCAAATTACTGTGCCACTATGATCAAACTGAGTATGTGGGGTTGCTGAAGACCAAACTCACCACTTCTCACCTGTAAGAGAGATGCTCTATCACTAGGTTCCTTCTGGGTAAGTTTTCATTGTTAACTATGTGTGGCTCTCAATCTTATTTCAATTTCCCTTCTATTACATGAATAAATGATTACCAAATACATTTCCCCACTGGGTTCTGCTTCTAATAAGATGACCTTTAGCAGTCTTGTACTTCATACTTTCTACTTCCCTGACGGATCTTAAGAATAGCATTATTATATTAAAATTTTTCCATTTTAATTAGAGAGCATGGTATTTTAAGCTATGCAAAATTATTTTCTGAATGTCACTTAAAAACTGCACATTTGGAAATAACTGAAAAGTTTGTCATCCTCTCTTTATCAAGATCTTTTTTAAATGGAACTACATTTATCAATATATCACACAAAAAGTTCTCATTTCTTTTTTATTCCTTTGCTGATAATTTTGTTCTCATTTATTGTCTCTTGGTTTGAATTCTCTCTACTTAAACTGTTTATGAGGATAGTGTATTAACTCAATCTTTTATGTACTGACTGATGAAATGTTTGTTCTCTTCTAATTTCTGAGGTCAAAATTATTTTTATTTTTTTTATTATACCACCATTATATATACAATAACAAAGATGTTCATGTTTGGGTTTCAGTCATACAGTATTCCAGTACCCATCCCTCCACCAGAGCCCATTTCCCACCACCAATGTCCGTGATTTCCCCTCTCCCACAGCCTGCGTCTATGACAGGCACTTTACCTCTTCTCTCTCTCTCTCTCTCTCTCTCTCTCTCTCTCTCTGAGATGCAAATGAATATGCTCCTTATGCTCCTACTCTTGTCTGATTCTACTCCATGGTAGTAAGGTCTGTTTGTTGACCAGATGCCTTTAGTCACTTTTATTCCTTTGCTGTTCCTTTATATTCCAGATAAGAGATCAATCATTCTATATCTGTTCCTCTTCTTATGGTTGACTTCACTCAATCATGATACTTCCTGGGTCTGTCCTCCTAATGTGTACTCTTTTATCAATAGTTTAAATTTTTTGCACAAAAGTGTTTCTTGAGATTAATGGAAGTTTCTCTCTTTCTCTCATTATTTCTCTCATCTCTTTTTCTTTGGGGGTGCCACACGAGGTAATGCTCAGGGATGTTCCCAGACTTGTGCTCAGGAATTACTCCTGCAGTACAAAGAAGAACATATAGGGTGCCAGAGCACCTGGGTTGATTAAATGCAAAGCAAATGCCATACATACTGCAGAATCTAGGTCCAATGGGAATATAATTTAAAGCTTCTTTAATCCTAGCATTTTTAATTTTTAAATAAATGCATCCAGTATTTTAACTTCATGACTCTCATTTTATTGAATTATAATCTGTTGTGACATATTTATACTCAATCGCCTGTCCTTTGACTTACATCTCAAAAGTTTCACATCTCTTTCTATTCTTAAATTAAATGTCTTAATTTGAAAATCCTAAAATCACTTCAAAATATCTTTCTCATGTTGGACTTCATCTTTTGGGAATGCCTTGTTAGTGCCAGGCTGCCTTTTTGTCATCTCTTATGTTCAAGAACATAGATTTTTTTTCTGTTGAAATGTCTTGTGTTTTAGCTCTGACTCTTACATTTGATGTTCATTAGTCCTATTTTTATTTTTGATTTTTTAAAATATTTTATTATACCATGATGATAAATACAATTACAAAGATGTTTATGTTTGGATTTCAGTAATACAGTGTTCCATCCAGCACCCATTCCCCCATAAGTGCCCATCTCCCACCACCAATGTCCCCAAGTCCTCCCCCTCCCTAGCCTGACTCTATGGAGGTTCTTTCTCTTTCTCTCTCTCTCTTTATTCTCTTACACATTGTGGTTTGCAATACATACATTTAGAGGTTATCATGTGTATCTTGTTACCGATATTCAATGCTCAGATCTAGGCTGGTATTATTTTTGGCGATTATTAGCACACTGTTCCCTTTACTATCTTATCTAACCTCTGACTCCCACACGTTTGTGGTAGATTGCACCTTTGACAAGATTTCCTGATTCATGTTTTGTCTGACTTTATATCACTTGTATCACTTGTGTCATTTGTCTTCCCTTTGTTCATTGATTTGCTCCAGTGAGCACCAGAAACATCTCCATATGTCCTGTCATAGGCTATTGTAGCCCAAAGGCATCTGCTCACTCCAGGAACATGAAAAGCCTCAAAACATTCCTTCAGATCATGGGAATGAGGTCTATAATTGTTAATGGTTTTTGGCATATCAAATATGACACAGGTAGCTTGCCAGGCTCCGTAATGCGGGTGGGATACTCTTGTAGTCTCTCATCTCATGCTTTTATTGATAACATGTGCCTCATAATCAGTTGATCAGTTGGGCACAGGGAGACCTGGTAGCAGCTCTGCCCCGTGTATTTGAGTCTCGGGATCAGGCATACATGGACTTGAAATGGACTGCTGTAGGGTGGGACTCTGACGGGCTAGGCTTGTGATTAGCATTTCTGCTGGGTGGAGCTCTGATGAGCTGTGGAGCCTGGATGTTGAAAATGGTGGCCCGTATGGTGTGGGGGGTACCTCTGGCTTCTTTCAAGGTTCTGCTGGGATGGTGGCCAGGGCTAGAACCTGCCTTCCCTCTTAGGAGCCTCTGATAGTTGGGCACAGGGAGAGCTGGTAGAAACTCTGCCTCATGCATCTGAGTCTCTGGACCAGGCATACTGGGGCTTGAAATAGACTGCAATAGTGTGTGACTCTGATGAGCAGGGATTGTGATCAGCTCTTCTGCTGGGTGGAGCTCTGTGAGCTGTGGAGACCGGATGTTGAAACTCACAGCCCTCATGGTGTGGGGATTCCTCTGGCTTCTTGTGAGGCTCTGCCTGGATGGTGTGCCGGGCTAGATCCATCTTCCTTCCTGCGTACCTCATGATTAGCTGGGCACAGGGAGAGCCGGTAGCAGCTCTGCCCTGTGTATCTGAGTCTCTGGATCAGGCATACCTGTGCTTGAAATAGACAGGTGTAGTGTGGGACTCTGATGAGGAGGGCTTGTGATCAGTTCTTCTGCTGGGTGGAGCTCTGATGAGACGTGGAGTCCAGATGTTGAAAATTGTGGCCCTCATGGTATGTGGTTCCTCTGGCTTCTTGTGAGACTCTGCTGGGATGGCAGGCCAGAGCTAGAACCTGTCTTCCTTCATGAACACCTCATGATCAGCTGAGCACAGGGAGAACTGGTAGCAGCTCTGCCCCCATATATCTGAGTCCTGAACTTGGATATCAATATTATATATATATATATATACATATATATGATGTATATATATATACATACATATAATGCATATATATATACATATATACATATAATATATATGTGTGTATATTTATGTCATGCAAATAAATGCAGTCATTCTATATCTGTCTATTTCCTTCTGGCTAATTTCACTCAACATGATCCTCTCCCCTTCCTTCCATTTATAGGAAATTTTCATAACTTCATTTTTCCTAACAGCTGCATAGTATTACACTGTGTTGATGTACCAAAGTTTCTTTATTCAGTCATCAGTTCTTGGGCACTCTGGTTGTTTCCAAATTCTGGCTATTGTGATGATGAGCATTTTTATATGTCTTTTTGCCATTCGAATTTCTTCCTTTTCGAAGTTTCTGTTCATTTCTTCTCCCCATTTTTTGATGGGTTGACTGTTTATTTTCTTGTAAAGTTCTACCAGTGCCTGATATATCCTGGATAGCAAACCCTTATCAGATGGGTATTTTGTGAATATTCTTCCCCATTCTCTGAACTGAATTGTATCTCAGTTATTGTTTCTTTTGAGGTGTGGAAGCTTTTTAGTTTCATGTAATCCCATATGTTTATCTTTGCTTTCAATTGCTTTGTTAGTGTTATTTCATCATTGAAGATGCCTTTAGCTTCAATGTCGTGGAGGGTTTTTCCTATATTTTTTTTCGAAGTACTTTATAGATTCAAGTCTGATATTGAGATATTTAATCCATTTTGATCTGATTTTTGTGTATGGTGTTAGACAGAGGTTCAAATTCTTTTTTTTTTTTGCATATCTTTCCAGTTTTCCAAACTCTCCCAATAGCTTCTATGAGGCACTTATCACCCTAATACTCAGAGCTGGCAGAGACAATACAAAAAAAGAAAACTACAGACCAATTTCCATGATGAACACAGATGCTAAGATCTTCAGCCAAGTACTAGCAAACAGAATCCCAAAACTCATCACTCATATCACTTGTATCACTTGTATTCCTGTTGTTCATCAATTTGTTCAAGCCAGCACCAGTAACATCTACAACATTCCTTTATGTACTAGTGTAGCCCAAAGGCATCAGCTCACTCCAGGAAAACAAAGAGCCTCAAAACATTTGTAAGGTCATGGGAATGAGGTGTATATTGTTACTGGTTGTTGGCATATCAAATATGACACAGGTGGCTTGCTAGGCTGTCTGAAAGACTCATCAAATAAATTTTACATCATGACCAAGTAGGATTCATCCCAGCAATGCAAGGATGGTTCAACAATTGCAAATCAATCAACATAATACATCATATCAATGAGAGAAAAAATAAAAACTATATGATCATATCAATAGACACAGAGAAAGCATTTGACAAGATCCAGCACTTGTTCATAAAAAAACACTCCATAAAATGGGAATTGAAGGAACCTTTTTCAATATAGTCAAAACCATCTACCAAAAGTCACAGCCAGTATCATCCTCTATGGGGAAAACCTGAAAGCCTTCCCCTAAGATCGGCAAGACAAGGTTGCCCACTCTCACCATTTCCATTTAATATTTTGCTGAAAGTACTTGCCATAGCAGTCAGAGAAGTAAAGAACATTAAGGATATCCAGATAAGCAAGGAAGAAGTCAAGCTATCACAAATTTCAGATGATATGATGTTATACCTAGAGAACCCTAAACTCTCAACCACAAAGCCTCTAGAAATAATAGATACCTATAGTAGAGTGGCAGGGTATAAAATCAATTCCCAGAAATCAGTGGCTTTTCCATATACAAATAACAAAAAGAGAAGAGATATTAACATAACGATCTCATCCACAATTGTGCCACAGATAATCAAATACCTAGGCATCAGCTTAAAAAAGAGAATAAAGGACTTGTATAAAGAAAACTACTAAACACTGCTTAAGGAATAAAAGAGGACCTGAGGAAATGGAAACACATTACCTGCTCATGGATGAGGTGAATTAACATTGTCAAAATGGTCCTACTCCCTAGAGCTTTATACAGATTCAATGCTATCCCTCTAAGGATGTCCATGACATTCTTCAAAAAATTGACCAAAAATTGCTGAAATTTGTATGGTTTAATAAACCCCCAAGAATAGCTAAAGCAATTCTTGGGAAAATAAGATGGGAAGCATCACCCTTCCCAACTTCGAACGGTACTACAAAGTGGTAGTAGTTAAGACAGCATGGTATTGGAATAAAAACAGATCTGTGAACCTATGAAATACAGTTGAGTATCCTTATCTCCATCCTTAAATGCATGATCATTTAATCTTCTATAAAGGAGCAAAAAGTACCAAATGAAGCAAGGAAAGTCTCTTCATTCTTGATTTTGCTTTCTACGGGAATCTAGGATGAACCATTCTGTTTCAGTAACTCCTGAATTGGTGAGATCATAGATCCCTTACTGAGGTCTTTCTGTGTTCCTTATTTGTTTAAAATTGGAAACAATTGCAAGACGACAGTTTCCCCTCAGACCTGAGTAAAAATAAATGTCTCAACTTGTTCAAGACCCTGAAGCTTAATATTCAGATTCCCCTTGACCATAAAATCTTAGTTCTTCCCATGTGACTTTGTTGATGGTTAAGTTTATGTATAACAAAATTCAGTCACTTTTGCCCTGATATATGGTCAAGCATAATTCTGGATATTTCTGAATGGTAATTTGAGGGTATTTTGAATGTATTTTTATTTTTAAAAGCTGGATTTTAGTAATAGAAGTTACTCTTATGATTTCAGTGAACTTCATTCAATTAGTTGCAGATATTAATAGATCAAAGCCTGAGTTTTCCCGAGCAAGAAGTCATTCCAGAAGTTTAGTCTTGAACTACAGCTCTTCCCTAAATCACTAGGCTACCAGCCCCCAATAATTTTTTTTCTATTCTCCAGACTTCTAAAACTATGAGGGGAAAAAAATTCTACACACACAAACACTCACACATACACAGCCCTTTGCGCCACACACATACACACCTCTTTTTCCTCCTTCTATAATGAATTTCGACAAATATGCCCTTTGGAAGACAGAAGAGCAGAAATACTGGAAGATGCAGCAGAAGCCGGAAAAGCATTCATACCGCCCGCCTGTCCTTCGCCAACTATATTACCAAATGACTGCCCTCTGACGCCTTGATGGATGGATCTATCACATCTTCTAGAAAGGCAATGGAGAAGATTATCCAGGACTTCTACTCAAATCTCTTTGATAGCCACATCCACCTGCCCATATACCAAATTCCACAAGATGGATATGTCATTCCAACGTTCTCCCTTCTGAAATCCGACATGCCATCTTGTCGGTAAAGAAGGGAACAGCACCAGGCCCAGACAAAGTCAAACCCAAACACCTGAAGAATCTGCCATCGGTACTCATCAATACACTAGCTCAGCTCTTCACACGCTACCTGACCGAATGCAAGGTACTCTTCCAATGGAAAACCAGCAAGACAGTTCTAATGTTCAAGAAGGGAGACATTCACGACATCGGCAACTATCGCCCCATTTGCCTGTGGTCCATCATCTACAAGCTGTTTACACGAGTCATCCTGAACAGGATTAGCAGAACACTAGATGAAGGACAACCATGCAAGCAAGCAGGCTTCCGGAAAGGATTCAGCACAATTGACCATATCCACACAGTAACCAAGCTCATCGAGGTTTGTAGGGAGTACAAGATGCCGCTCTGTCTCACGTTCATTGATTTACAGAAAGCCTTTGATTCTGTGGAGACTGAAGCAGTCATCGAAGCCCTAGCCAAACAGGGTGTTCAAACCCAATACATCAAGATGCTTCGTGAGCTCTATTAAGGTTTCACCACCAGGATCTTACCATTCTACAAAAAAGTAATCATTAATGTGAAAAGAGGGGTTTGACAGGGTGATACCATTTCACCAAAACTCTTCAGCGCCACCCTTGAGAACATCATGCAACAATTATAATGGGAAGGAATGGGAGTGAAGATAGATGGGCGGCAACTACACCACCTCCGCTTCTCTGATGACATCGTTCTAAAAACACCAAACATTAGCCAAGCGGCACAAATGCTGGCTGACTTCGACCAAGAATGTGGAAAGAAGGTCTACAGCTGAATCTAAAGAAAACAATGTTTATGAAGAATGAACTAGTTCCAGAGGCCCCATTTACTCTCAATGGAACAAACATCTCTTAATGCACCAGTTATGTGTACCTAGGTCGAGAAATCAACATGATGAATGACCTAAACCCTGAGCTGCGCAGGAGGAAGAGAGCAGCATGGAATGCCTTCAAAGGCATTGAAGAAAGAGCTAAAAGGACAAAGAATCTCCAGCTCAGGACACATCTATTTGACTCCACTGTTCTCCCTGCATCAACATATGCCTCAGAGACCTGGGCCCTACGAAAGCAGGATGAGAATGCTATTCGGGTCTCCCAGAGAGGAATCGAAAGAGCTATGCTTGAAATATCACGCCTCACTCAGGTGAGAGAAGGAATCGGATTTCTGACCTCCATCACTATTCCAGAATCAGGGACGCTGTCTCGTTTGCCAAGACATCGAAAATCAGATGGACTGGACATGTAAAGCGATTTGGAGACAACTGCTGGACTAGAGCCATTACCGACTGGATCTCATGGGATATCAAAAGATCACGTGGCAGCCCACCTACATGATGGTCAGACTTCCTTGTAAAGACCCTGAAGGAACGGTTTGGGGCTCTTCATATTCCTGAATCAACCCGATGCCATTGGGCTACGTTGGCACATGATAGGGTCCAATGGAAATATTACTGGCGCCCGCTCAAGCAAATTAATGAGTAACGGGATTCAAGTGATCAAGTGATCAAGTGATGCCCTTTGGCCACATCAGCCTTGCTTCAACATCTCAATACTTCTGGAGAGAAAACTGCCACTAAGAACAGTTGGGGCACCACTGAGTTATTCTAGTAAGTCAGCCCCAGTCTCAGCACAGATATCTCTGGAGTCTTCTTGGGATGGAGGTGGACCAAGTTCTGCCCTGCCAAGAGAACCAGCATCCAACCTCCTGAGCATAGAAATAGTCCAGCTTTACAAGCACATAACTAACTTTGAAGAGATGCCAAGCTGCTTAGTGAACCCAGTTCCACAGTTCTTGTAGTGACCACATGTCATCCATTTAACACCTCCAAATTTCACAGAATTGATAGCTTGAGGTGACATAGTAAATTCAATGGGAAGATTCTGTAGAATTCCACTAAACTCAATTAGCAATACCAGTAATGCTGATACTCAATTACCACAAAATAATTTATTGAATTCTGAGACACTGATGATAGTAACATCATTGCAATGTATATATAAATATATATATATACATACATATATATGTAATAATTAGTAATATAAAGCAACTTATTTCGTACCTGCAAAGGGGAAATGATTGAGGGACTGGTGGGAAACTGAGGACTCATTGGTAGTATAATTGTTACTGGAACAATGAATATCTGAAACAACTATATCAAGAAAAACTTTGTAAATCACAACGTTTAATAAAAAGTGGGAGAGAACATCAGGCAGAACATAAAAATAGACTGTTATACTCTGTTCCCCAAATATCCATTAGTTTTATATATACCTTCTATTCATATCTAGCAGTGATACATAAATCAAGAATTGTTTTTTATGTCAAGTCCTATGTCTCTCTGGACATAGGTTTTCAAGCAAGGCTCACTATCTGATTCAAGCAAAATGAGCTGATGCCAGCAACCCCTGCTGTGTTCAAGGAGCCGGATGGAAGTGTTTTCCATCAGTGCTGCTCTACATGAACTGACAGCTGCTCTAATCAGACTCATCTTCACTTTGAGAATACTTCTGCCTAGAGATACAATGAAACAATTATTGATTAGAGAAAGGGAGATTATAAGCAGTAGAAGCAGAGGCCCAAAAGAAGAAGCTCCATGCAGGACAGGGAGAACTATTCTAAGGGGTTCAACCTGGCTCTTTCAAACTGCTGGGAAATCATAAATGCTCCCTGGCAGTCTGCTCAGCTCATGCGCCTCCAACAATTCAGGAAGGCTGCTTATGAAAACATTTTCTGCTTTTTAGCACTTTCAGCTTTATTTTTAAAGCAAATTTCCATGAACTGCCTAAAATAATCTAATTGTGGTGCACTCTTTTCAATAGAAAGGGATTAATGTATTATAGCATTTAAGGAAATGTATAAAGGCATATTTAAGCGATCCATAAATGTTACAGGGATGCACATTTTGCATTGTCTTTGTCATATGAATATTGTGTATTATTTAAAAACTGAATATATAAATCTAATTGAGGGGCTGGAGTGATAGTCCAGTGGGTAGGGCGTTTGCCTTGCACACGGCCTGCCTGTGCCAGCCCGGGTTCAATCTCCGGCATCCCGTATGGTCCTCCGAGTACCGCCAGGAGTAATTCCTGAGTGCAGAGCCAGGAGAAACCCCTGAGCATTGCCAGTGTGACCCAAAAAGCAAAAATAAAATAAAATAAAATAAAATCTCATTGAAAGATAACTCATTGCTTTACCAGTACCTTTTATTATATATTTGTTTATAAATTAAAAAAAAACAATTACTAATCTTATATTACTACTTTACAATATTATCATTTCACCTGCAAAAAAGATAAATACAGTTCACCATGGTTTAGAGTTCTGACTAGAATTTTATACATGTCTGCTTTATTTTACCAGAGCGTTTGGAAAGGAAAATAGAAACAGTCATTGACATCTATAATTATGTCTGTAGTTGTCGATACATAGGGAATATGGGGAATTCATGATGATCTTGGGTTGACACAAGTTAGAAGTAGCTGCTTTTTTTCATCTTACTCATTTCCTCAAGGGCCCAACAGATAGAAAGGCAGTGAAAATTCAGGACTGATTATCCTTTGGGACATGAGGCACAGCTTGGGAAACAGGTCTCCAGTGCCTAGTCTGTGTCATTGAGAGAAATAGTTTGCTTAAATATCTGTCAATATCACTCCTCAATGCAGTAGCCCCACTAAGAGAATAGGAACATGTATAAAGTTGCATGCCATAACAGATCTCACAATTATAGTGAAATTTTATAGAGAGGAAACTGTATAGGCAATCTGAAGAGAGTAAAGGCCATAAGTTTACTTGTTACCATTAGTGAGTGTTCCATTACAGAAACATTTAATTCCATGTGTTACAGAATGGCAAATATTCAAACTCAAAAAAATGTGATTAAGAGAAATAAAAGAGATTGTCAGTATGTGAATAAGGGTCATAGACTGGTTTATAAACACGGATTCCAGTGTTTATAGACTGGTTGTCCCAGTGTTTATAATGTTGTGACATTGATTTGAATGTGTGTGGATATATGTTTATAGGCACATGTATATATCACTTTGATTTGTATCATATATATGGCATTATATAAACAGTTTTGCATATCCATGTATGGATTCACAAATATATAGACTTCTAAATTTGTGAGCTGATTTGAAATACACACCTATATAGTTTTGAGGAACACCCAGAAAATGTTTAAGAACTATCAATTATTGATTTAAGAAACTTTACAAGAGAAAGGATAAAAGGAAGGAATCTACTAGAAATTAAAATATCTATTTTTAAAACATTAAAGTTAGCATACTTATTCTCCAGGGGATAGATTCTTCTGACTCCTACCTACAGTATTGCTGAGCAGAGTCAGGAGTAAACCCTGAGCATATTCTGGTGGGGCCCCAAAACAAGCTAAAAAGAAACATATCTGGATAGAATCCTTCATGCTTTTTTTACTGTTCAATAAAGTATTAGTTGTGTCTGTCAGAGCCTTATTTTATTCATTAAGAAACATAAAATATTTCTACTATTAAAAATCACAATGACAATACATTAAATATAAATCCAATAATTATTTTTATAACTTTGTTTTTAAACTTCATACCGTAATGATTATTTCTAAAAACTGAAGTTTGTTATATGCATGATGATTTTACTAGATATATCCTAATTAATATGTACTGCTAAATTCTATTAGATTGTTATCTAGGTCAATGTGTATTAAGCTAATCTAGTCATTCAAACACAATAATGAATTTGGATCCCTAAGGCTCAGTTAGTCACCATGGAAATTCAAATCATTATTAAATGCCTGATAATACTAATTCACTATGTTCTCCAGTCTTTTCACATCAGTAAATCAAGTACCATATCAATGAAATTTACTATCCATTAAATCTTGTTGATTTTCCATTATGGATATTTTATAAACAATGAAAACGGTTACCGTCAGTTTTGAGCAGATATGTTTCTTTGAAAAGCTAATAAAAGTTCCAGTAACGAACTTCTAGTCTTCCTGAGGACTATTTTCCTGATGTTACCATGGCCAAAATGCAGAGGCACTGTGGTTCTCATTTAGCATAAAGGTTGCTCAGAACCACAGCTATTCACTCAAAGAGCATCAAGTCAAACTGGCATTTACGATTGTAAAGTTGATGTCTGGAAAGTGCTGCCATCAGTTCCAGAGTTGGCACATTTCCTTCCCACTGGGTGAATACACAAACTTCCTCTATCTAACTCATTAGGTACTGTGGCCAAGAAGGCCCAGAACTCATTACTGATAAATGTGTGCCAGAACCTGGATTTGAATTTTGGAGAGTGATCAAATAATCACTTGAATCTCTACGAATTTTGCCTAGGATACAATGCCTGAATGATAATTTAGGCTTGAATGAATGACAATCCCCCAAGTCACCAAAAGCACTCATGTATTAACATGTTGCACAAACTTTGATAATGTCATAAAATTGATACCAAGTCATCAATGCTTATTTTCTGGGTTTATGTTTTTTATTTGTCTTCCTAAAACTTATACAAGTACTACATAAGGACATTCACCAGCTAACACTAAATATAACGATACTCTAAACTCCTCTTTTGACAACACAGAGCCACAACAATTTATTGGTTGGAGAGATAGCACACGGCACCTGAACAGAGCAAGTCTAATTTGATCCCCAGTACCTGAATGGTCCACAAGAACCAACAGGAATAATTTCTGAGGATATAGAAAGAGTAATTCCTGAAACATACTGGGTGCTGCCCCCAAAAACCTGTCTGTCTGTCTGTCTGTCTGTCTGTCTTCCCGCTTCATCGATTTGCTCGAGCAGGCACCAGTAGCATCTCCACATGTCCTGTCTCGTGCTAGTAGAGCCTAAGAGCATATGCTTGCTCCAGGAACATAAAGACCCTCAACCCATTATATCAGGTCAGGAAATGAGGTCTATAATTGTTACTGATATTTGGCATATCAAGTACACATGGGTAGCTTGCCAGGCTCTGCCGTGTGGGTGGCATACTCTTGTAGTCAACTCTAAATTCGGCATTTATTGATGAACCGCATGGCTGCTTACAGCCACGGGAGCCGTGCTATGATAGGCTCATCTGCTGGGTGAAGTTTTAGCCTCCCTAAAAACCTAAGAAACAAATTTTTAAATAAAGCGACAACAAAAATTTAAATGTAGCATTCCAAGATAAGACCTACTACTCACAGAAAGGCTATCATCAGAGCTGATAATGATATTAATATTATCTATATAGTAATGTGTATGAGTTTTCATATGGCATGCAGCTATATATGCAGAATGATACTCTATGCATACATAAAACTGAGCAGGAAAGGGTTAAAATTGTAGTGATAGCATATGTGGTATTTAAATAACTGGATGAAGAAATGCAATATTTTAAAGGAGGGGTGCCCAGATCAAGCTTAGCCCTAGAGAACAGAGAGGAAAAAGGAAAGAAAGATTGGAGGGAAAGAGGGAAAGAGACGAATAGAAACAACTAGGGTAGAGCAGGGGAGCCAGCTATAAGGTGGTATTATTGGATGATACATTCAATATTCAAACAACAGAGCCATAACCACAGAAATCAAGAGATTCAAACTTTAACAATTAAACTAAGAAAGGTGCCTGTCAAGAGGGTAGGCTGGGGGTAGTCAGGCTGGGATATGAAACAGAATTTGGAAACTTTGATGGAGAGAAGTTGACACTGGCAATGAGAGCGGTGCTTTTTATTTTATTATTTATATTTTTTTATTTTATTATAGCATGGTGAGATATACAAGTCCTTCACTCTGGCGGATTCGGAGTGGTGATTTGGGCTCTGCCCTTTCCTCCACCTCTATGCCAGCTACCCTGGAAGAGAGACCCACCCAGCCAGACCCACAGCTCCTCTGCAACCCCAGAAGAGATCCAGACCCATCCACAATAGACCCACAGTTGCGCTGCTCGGCCAGCCCCACCCCCATGTGGAAGCAACCCATGGAACTGACCTCTCGGTAAAGGGCTCAGCCAGCCCCTGGCTGAGTCCAACATTGCTCCAAGGGTTTGTTCACACATGTGCCGGGAGAGACCACGCTGGCAGGACTCGGAGCAGAGATTTGGGCTCCGCCCTTTCCTCCACCTCCATGCCAGCTACCCCGGAAGAGAGACCCACCCACCCACGCCAGACCCACAGCTCTGTTGGTGCGCAGCCACAAAGCAATATTCTTAGATAGTCCTGATTTTAGGATAAGGTCCTTCCCAGGATCTTTCACATTTATACACTGTATACAGTTCTAGACAGGTTCTAACTGATACCGGTCATCCCAGTATGCCTAGCAAGAAGCCAGAGCAACCCAGACATCATGTGGTCAGTCATTCTTAACATCTAGACTCCATAGTTCTTCTAACTCTGTCTAAGAGAAAACCCATATGGTCCTGGCACTGCGTGGAGGACCAAATAGGATGCCGGAGATTGAACCCGGGTCGGCTGCATGCCAGGCAAATGCCCTACTGGCTGGACTAACACTCTGGCCCCAAACATTTTTCATATGCCTTTTGGCCATTCAAATTTCTCTTTGAGGAAGTTACTGTTCATTTCTTGTCCCCAAGAGTAGCTGCGTTCTTCTTGTAAATTTCTACCAGTACCTGATATATCATGGATATTAAATGCTTACCATATGGGGATTGGGTGAGTATTCTTTCCCACGTTGTGGGCTGTCTTTGCATATTGGTCACTGTTTCTTTTGAGGTGCAGAAACTTGTATATCTAAAACAACTATGACTAACTTTGTAAATCACAGTGCTTGAATTAAAAATGTAGAAAGAAAAACTGTAATGACAGTAAAACAATTGGATAAAAACTTATGTAAAATAAATGGCAAGCACAAATCAATTTAACTTGTCTACTTGTATCATTTAGATTTAAAACCTTTGCTTTATACTTGATAATTCCAAGCTTTCAATCATTTCTTGAGTCATGTCTAACAGTATCTTAAGACATCAGAATATGTCCCCTATATGCCTAATCATAGGTTATGATTAACTTGAGCAAGTTTTCCCAAATATGGAGAATTTATAATCAGGGAATAAATGGGCAATGTGCAGTCATTCTGGTTCTATCTCTGGCACCACATCTGTACCCTAAGTATTAACAGAGGTCATGTGAGACCCAGGACTAAGCAATAAGTGTGTCCCCTCTGACCAAAACAAACAAAAAGTAATAATCATAATTACTGCAATAAAAGGAATTTTGGACAAAGCATAAATTATAACATTGATAGGAAAACAGATTTGGGAGTTCAAGTGATATAACTAACATTTTGAATGTGTTAGGATGAACCTCCTAGTGAAGTTTTTGACATTTCTCTGTCAATTGGCCAGCTGTATCTTTATTAGAAAAAAAAGTCAGAAAATTCAAATTATTATCCTAAAAGACTAGGATTCATGCTGTTGTAAATGTGCAAAAGCAACTTTCTGAGCTTACTCACTACTCAGAATTTAATTATAAAAAGGTAAATAATTTTAAACAATTATTTATTTTAATAATCATAGGAAGTAGTATTTACATTAATTATATATTGTATGTATCAGAATTGAAATTAGTTAGAAATTATATATAAGATAATTAAAGATGTCTGAAAAATAAAAATAATTCATATAATTTAAAATTATTATAATACATTTTATATTCAAATTTTTAATTCTAATAGTAAGGGAGACAGAATCAAAATTAAAAAAATTATATTATTAAAATATTTTGTTTGGGAGCAGAAAGATAGTACAGCAGATAGAGCACAGCATTGCATGTGGCTAATGCAGGTTCAATTCCTGCTCCATCTACTTACATGTATATATATTTACTTATATATTTATATAAGTCTATGTGTTTGTATATATGTATATTTATATATATATCCGTGTATTTGCATATATATGTTTGCTATGGTATATGTTTTGAAATGAAATAAGAGTATTAGTAAAAAGAAAAATTGTCAAATGTGACAAAATAATCATACATAATATATCTGGCAATGGGCAATATTCAAGATATGTAAGGAACTAAAAACAATTAAATTTTAAAAAAACCCATAAGCACATCAAAAAGTGAGAACTTATCCTTCCTTTCCCAAGGAGAAAACACAGATGACCAACAGACACATGCATAAATGATCATCATAATTTATTCGCAGGTAAATACAAATCAAAACAATACAAAATAAATCAGAACAACAAAGAATCCAAAACAAGTGTTCCTTGAAAGAATGTAAATGCCTTTAAAGGAATCAACATGGATGGCTCCCGAAATATTAAAAGAAAAAATACATCCAACCACTCCATAGGACTTGATAAATCTATTCTTAGGTATGTATCAAAATAACGTGAAATAGGTATGCACCAAAACAACTTGAAAACTTTAATCAAAAAGATATATGCACTTCAATGTTTATGAATGCTCCAATAACACATTGTTATTGTAAACAATGTATTGTTGGTTACAATAATTAAAATCTGGTAGTAACTCAAATGTTCAATGATGAAGAGTGAGTGAAGAATTCTAGTATTCTTCACAACCTAATAGTGTGCAGCTGTGGACACAACCTCATAGTCCGCAGCTGTAAGATGAAATTGTCCTTTGCTGAAACATGGGCAGTCTGATAGGGATCCTCTCAAGTGAAATAAACCAGAAGGAGAGAGACAAAGATCAGATGGTCTCACTCATAGGCAGGACATGGAGATGCAAAAGAAAGGAATCAAAAAATCAACAGAAATGTCAGGTGAACTCTGATGACAGGTCTGTTACTAACAGGAAAAAGGTAAGAAACAGCAGAGGGTAAACTCATGAATAAACTCAGAGAACTGAGTTGGAGGCATGTTGCTCAGTGGTGATATGGTAACACATCTCTAAGAGACCTGAATTTGTACTTCTAAAACACATACAGTTCTATGAATAAATTTATCCCAATTTAAACAGATACACAATTCTATGATAGGTGTTACTTATCACTGAACCATGGTATATTAATTAGAAAAATAAACTTAATTAAGCTCATGCTCAGTTGATCATGGGGGTTGGTATCCTTTCATTGTTTATTTTATATGGTAGGGACCTTTGAGGAGTGTAGAACTGAAGGTTTGATGCTTGGGGGCACCAGTGTATTGTTACTCATCATCATGTGGTTTCGGGGATCGAACTCTGGGCATCACACATGCGAGGCATTTCTTTCACACTTCCCGCCTAAGACTGGCATTTCTAAACAAAGTATAACAAGTTTTGCAACAATATCTGTGTTATTTTTAAAAACTATTTTCTTAGTATTAATTCATATTTATTGAAGTTTAATAAATCTTAATATATTTCTACAATACTCTTTTCTTATTGTGATATTGATGGTACTCTTCCCTAGACAATTGCAACTCAACCCCATTTCAGCTCCATTTTGTTCTATTATAAGACATATAACTGATCTATCTCAACATAATGCCAACAATTTAGTCTCAAGTTTACATTTTCATTATTATACAATGACTGTCAAAGGATATATTTTATTAAAAGTTAATCTTAATATAATGAGTAAGAATAAATGTTATTTTGGTACTATTTCCCAAAGTTCTGCATGTCTGAACAAATTACATTATGAAATTCATTAAGAGCACACTATAGATGTATAAAAATATCTGAACTATGACAATAAACAATATTCATGTGGGTAGTGAAAAAAAGATGCCACATCCTGTTTTAAGGGGCAAAAGGCACCAATCAAAGAAGACAACTTGTAATATATTTTTGTTACAATAAATCAAATTTTTTTTAAATTTCTGAAACAAAAGAAATTGCAGTTTTCCCAAGTGGAGCACAGTTCTATTTTCTGTTTTGTTTAGTTGGCAATCTTGCTCAATTACGTGCAATAAAGATATTTAAGAGCAAAATGGGTCCCCAATCAGCACTAAAGTGAGCTGTTGTTTAAAGGAACTTAGGAAAGCCTACTGTTAATCATTATAAAGCATGGTTCATTCCCACAATCCAAATAGTCTTTTAATTCAGACCCTTTAGATGTTTTGCTATGGGAATTCACAGCAATTAGCATGAATACTTATTAGTTTAGATCATGAGGCTTAAAGAGAACTGGGATTCAATGTCCATAAGGGGAAAAGAGCAACCGTGTCACATCATTTCTCTGATACTTTTCAAATATATGCTGCATGTCATTCTTTAAAAAATCAATTCAAATAAATCAAAGGAATGTAATGTGGAATTCTAGGGAAGTTGTCATAGTTAAGATAATCATATATTTTTAAACTTTCAAAATGTATATATGAAATATAAATAAAATGTATATATATGAAATGTAAATAAAACACTTCTCTAGAAAATAAATACAGATTGTTTTAAAAAATAAGTATACATAATATGATGAGTGACAGACTCATTAAACAGTTCGGTAACATTAATGAGGGACAGTAGGCTATGAAGATATGAATTATAAATATTTCAGGTAATGGGAAGATCCAATGGAAAGTTCTGAAACAAGTGTAATATGCTTGAGGAAACCAAAGAGAGGAGAGTGCCTAGTAAATGTTAATCATAAAGACAGAGATGTGGTTCTAGAATGATTATATTGGATTTTCTATTTCTTCAGATTTAATTCAAAATCTGATATCTAGATTTGTTAATTTTTGAGCATAGAAATGAAATAATCTAATTATTGTAATGTTTTTATGATATTCCTTGGCATCTTGAACAGCAAATTATGTGGGGAAATATATTGACTAAGATGTCACTGAAATACTTTGGACAAAACACAAAATAGACTAATGATTACAATATGAATGTCCTGGGGTAAATAACAGTAGAAAGTGAGTGAAAGAGATAGTACAGTAAGCACGACACTTACTTTGCTTATAACCATCCCTGTATTAATTCCTTGGCACCACATAAGGTCCATTTTGGAATGCCAGCACTGATCCCTTAGTGCAGAGCTATGACTAACTCCTGAGAATAGACATGTGTGACCCAAAACGAAACAATAATGACAACAAACAGCTAAACTAACCTAACTATACTGCTTGATTTTTATGTATCAGTGTAATCATGTCTGACTATAATTCTTTCATATTTTAGAGTATCACTTGTATCACTTGTCTTCCTGTTGTTCATCAATTGGCTCAAGTGGGCACCGGTAACATTTCCATTCATTGGGAATGAGGTCCACACTTAATGGTTTTTGTTGTAAATGTGAATAAATAAAGTGATAACAATGAAAAGATGTATATTAGACTCGTGAATCTTTAGGGGAATAGATAAATTGATTATAAGAAGTTGTAATCTAATTCAATCAAATACATCAAATACAAGTGATGAAAATATTTTTTAAAAGCTAGTGAACACATTCTGACATCCAACAAAGCAGAAATAAAAACACTAAAAAGTATTTTATTTAAATTGAAAAGAAGTCTAGATTAGATATTTTTTAAGGTTTTTACCATTAAAAGCAGAGCTTTAGAAATACAGAGAATGGTTTTAATGAGTTCATAAGAACGTGTACACACAGAATACACAATAAAACGCACACACACATGAACCATACTAGCTGTGCCATTTTCAAAGTATGTTTTTACTATTTATAAAAGAAAGCTGTAAGACTTATGAGGCCCTGCTTAATAATTAAGAGGGCAATTGCATATTCTTCTCAATTTTTTATCACACACAACTGAGTAGATTCATAGTCCAGGAATATGCAGAATTGATACTTATTTTAGAAATATATTAGCAGCATTTTGAAAATCTTTACAGACAAATATCTATGGGTACCTTTTAATTATTAGACCAACTATACTGAATAATGAACTGTAAGCGACACATATTGAAAAAAATTAATATAATTTTATGTATTGTGTTCCATTTTATATCAAAGGATTCTGTGCTTCAGTTCTTTCAATTCAACTCAATAAATGATTCAAATGATGCTTCATTAAGCATGCTTATTAAGTATTTTTTTTCCAATTTGGGGATATAAAGATAGAACTCAGAAAGATTGTATATTAATAAAAGATAAAATGTAGTGTCAATTTTTTTCTCAAAAATGGGTTAGTTGGGAATGTAGCTCAGAGGTTGGAAATAAGCTTCTCATGTGTGAAATGTTGGTTGCAATTCCAGGCACCACACACCCACAAAATTTGAAATGCCAGAAAGCTACCTAAACAAAATGTTAAAGGATTATACACAAAACATAGTTAGAAAATATCAGGCTAAGCTTTCACAGGGCTAAGTAGCAATTCAGCAAAAGAGAAATCCAAATGTTGAAGTAAAAGAACAACACTATGTGAAAAGTTATACCTTTACCCTTTAAAACTTGGTTGCTCCATCCAGAAAGGATCCCTAACTCTGAACTTGGTACGTATGAAACTGGATACCACCTACATTGTGTGGGTGAATTGCCGTGACTAAAGTTAACCATACACACAAACAGAAATAGTGAAAATTGGGTTCTTTTGAAACTTTGTTAGAATTCTAAATAATGCAAAATATCATTTAAATGTACTATAACTCAAAGACCCAGAATTAAAGATAAAGTCCCTGATGCTGCAGTTAAGGACTTGTCATTTGGCTATCACTTGACTCTTTCACTTGAATTTTCCTCTTTTTGTGTTTTTAATGTAAGGAATTCCCATTTCTTCAGCCTTCAAGGTTTTGCAGGTGTGGCTGCTGTGTATGGTTGCATTGGCAGGTGGCAGACAGGAGACAGACTTGTCTACACGGAGGACTCTGCCCGTGGGCCCTGGCTGGTTGATGGTCTGACATAGCAAAAGACTGGACCCAATGGGCCCTTGGGATGAACACAGAGCCACAGCAGAGTCTGGCAAACTACCCATGGTGTATTCGATATGCCAAAAACAGTAACAATAATGGACATTAGTTCCAATGAATGGAGATGTTACTGGCACCCGCTCAAGAAAATTGATGAACAATGGGAAGACAAGTGACAAGTGTCAGAGATAGAAGTAACATCTTCCCCATTTTCACCTGGTGGTGCTTTATGTTTTAATCAATGTAAAATATTTATTAGTAACTTAAATATTGCAAAACATAACTAATTTATTACTTGATTACTTGACATCCCGTTATTCATTGATTTGCTCTAGCGGGCACCAGTAACATTTCCTTTTGACCCTATCACATGCTAGTGTAGCCCAATGGCATGGCATCTGGTTGCTTCAGGAATATGAAAAGCCTCAAACCATCCTTTCAGGGTCTTGATGAAGAAGTCTGACCATCTTGTAGGTGGGCGGCCATGTGATCTTTTGACATCCCATGGGATCCAGTCAGTAACGGCTCTAGACCAGATTTTAGAAACTAATTTATAAGAAACACAAATGTGAACAGATATAAAACCTTATACAGAGAGCAGTGATAGGTGAAGGGAAATTTAGAACCTTAAATATTTACTCTATGTAGAAGAAAAGTAGATATTATAGTCATAAGTCTACTTTATAAAATATGAAATACTCAAAATAATTAGTATATGATTATAGCAAAAAAGAATAATATAAAAATCTGCCTTGAAAAACAAAAAGTAAAAACACTTTTATGCAAAGTAAAAGTGTTTTCTAAAAAATAATAAAATGGACTAATTCCTTGCATGATAGAGAAAATCAAAAGATACAGTGACCAACAAAACAATCAACAGAATTTTAAGCAACGATGACATCATGAACTCTTTAGGACCACAATCTGAGCATATTTTTGAGCATTTTTAAAGCAAAAATTACTAGAAAAATATCTAATTCCAGGAGAGAGAAAAATCACCTAGTTCTAAAAATGAATAAAAATAATCCAGTTGTTAAGAAACTTTGCTCAAAGAAAAGTTTATATAACACAACAGATTTTTTAAATGATTAATAATGAGATAATTTGAATATGTAAAGTATAGGAAAAAGTTCTAACATTACTCTAGCCATTTTATGAAGCTATAATTACATTCCAAAATTTGGCAAGGAATCTATGAGAAGGAAGAATTCATAGCCAATATTCACTCATGAATAAAGATGGGAAAATGATGAATAAAATATTAGCACCAGGGCAGTAATAAATATAGATACAAATTAAGTTCAGAATTGCAAGTTTGATTTCCACTAGAAAATCAATGATGTATCCAAATAACATTAAAAAGAAAAATCTTAATTATTTCAAAAGATGCAAGCAAACAAAATCAATCTGATAAAATAAAAGTTCAAGTATAAAATAATATAGTTACAAACTCCACAAATAAACACATCCAGAACGTTCAAGGTTTATTTTACTTCATTTTGTTGTATCTTGAAATTATTTTAACAATGTCACACCTGAGATTTATATACAAGGAACAAGATGGTCTATAACTAAGAAATGATGTTTTATATCAGACACTGACTTATGAGCTTGTTCTTTGAATATATAGACTTTATAACTTTATAAATTATTGTCTAGAAGGCTCAGTATACATGATCACTATCACTATCTTCCCGTTAATCATCTATTTGCTAGAGCGGGCACCAGTAATATCTCCATATATCCCGTCTCATGCTAGTAGAACCCAAAGGCATCCGCCCGCTCCAGGAACATAAAGAGCCTCAAACAATTATATTAGGTCACGGGAATGACCTAATATAAATGCTACTGGTATTTGGCATATCAAATACTACACGAGCAGCTTGCCAGGCTTGCCGTGCGGGTGGCATACTGTTGTAGACACCTCTAAATAAAGCATTTATTGATAAACCGCGGCGGCCGCTAAGCGGCCACACGAGCTGGGCTATGATAGTCTGGTCTGCTGGGTGGAGTTGTGACGAGAGGGAAGTCCGAATGTGGAAAATGGTGGGCCCCATGGAGTAGGGGAGGGTGGTCTGGCTTGTTGTGAGGCTCAGCTTGCGTGGCAGGCGCCTCACGAGCAGCTGGGCACAGGGAGAGCAAGTAGCAGCTCTGCCCATGTCTGAGAGTCTCTGGTTCAGCATAACTGGTCTGGATTGAAAAAAAAAACTGCTGCAGGTTGGCTGTGGATGATCCGGGCTGTGATAGTCTGGTCTGCTGGGTGGAGTTGTGATGAGAGGGAAGTCGGATGTGGAAAATGGTGGGCCATTTTTATACATGATAAAGTATATTTAATTAAATGTATGGATATGGATAATATATTAATATAGATATTTAAATTTTTATCAGAATCATATCAAATTAAGAGAATCTCAATATATACTGCTCAGCAGCAGGGTACAGTTCTTAGTTAAGTTCAGTGACAATATGAAAATAGGCACTGCTATAGGTATAGAAAAAAATTTAAATCTAAAACACTTATGTTACTGACAAATATTGTTAATATCTATATTAAAAACTCTAACTTTATGGCAAATGGATATTTACCTTTCAGAGGAATTTGAAAAGTTCTCTAAATCCATGTCATAATTAAAATATATTTAACATTTCTCTAGTCCAGTTCCAAAACACAAGAATTTCAATAAAAGTAATAACAATGCCAAAGAAATAGTGTAGGGGATAAAGTCTTTCCCTTGCATACAGCTGACCCAGGTTTGACCCCTGACACTGCATTTAGTCTCCCAGGCGCCACTATGAATAACTGGCTAGAGATAAGGCCTAAGGACGCCTGAGGTTTGCTCAACCCTTGTCATCACCTCCAGTCAATAGGTGCCATGCATAAAGTTAATAGAATAGCTTTACTTTACTGTTAATGATAAAAAATATGGGAATAAGATTATAAGCAGATCACTAAATATAGTAACTGCTGCAAATATAATAATGTATCATGAAATGGTCTATTTATTTTGGAAACAATGACAATTATCTCAATTTATCAACAAGCTCAATAAAATTCTAAAATCCATGATTTTTTTTTCTTACTTCTGTGAATGTGTATAATGTTTTGAAAGACAATACACTTCCAATGAAGTGATATGATTTAGGATGAATTTTGTCAAATATTTATGACTATCATAAAAATAAGGTTCATTCATATTATCATATAGCTCACACATTTCTACTCAAAGAACTAAACTAATAAATCAGAAAGAAAACAAGCATTAAAATTATTTTAGAAGACAGCGTGGTATTGGTATAGAGACAGACCTGTAGACCTATGGAATAGAACTGAGTATCCTGAAACACAGTCTCAAATATACAACCACTTAATCTTCGATAAAGGAGCAAAAAATATTAAGTGGAGAAAAGAAAGACTCTTCAACAAATGGTGCTGGGAAAACTGGGCAGCTACATGTAAAAAAATGAACATAGACCTCCTTCTAACGCCATGCACAAAAGTCAGATCAAAATGGATTCTAGATCTCAACATCAGACATGAATCTATAAGGTACATCGAAGAAAACATAGGAGAAACGGCTCTACGACATCGAAACGAAAAGTATCTTTAAAGATGACACACCACTGACCAAGCAAATGGAAGCAAAGATAAACAAATGGGATTATATAAAACTAAAAAGCTTCTGCACCTCAAAAGAAACGGTGACCAAGATACAAAGACAATCCACAGAGTGGGAAAGGATATTCACCCAATACCCATCTGACAAGGGTTAATATCCAGGATATATCAGGCACTGGTAGTACTCCACAAGAAAAAAAACAGCCAACCCCATCAAAAAATGGGGAGAAGAAATGAACAGAAGCTTCCAAAAAGAAGAAATTCGAATGGCCAAAAGGCATATGAAAAAGTGTTCTTCATCTTTAATCATCAGGGAGATGCAAATCAAAACAACAATGAGGTACCATCTCACACCACAGAGACTGGCACACATCCAAAACAGCAAGAACAACCAGTGCTGGCGTGGATGTGGGGAAAAGGGGACTCTGATCCACTGTTGGTGGGAGTGCCGACTGGTCCAGCCCTTTTGGAAAACAATATGGGCATTCCTCCGAAAACTAGATATTGAGCTCCCATTTGATCCAGCAATAGCACTCCTGGGAATATACCCTAGAGACCGAAAAACACATAGCAGAAACACTATCTGTACTTCTTTATTTATCTCTGCACTATTCACTATAGCTAGAATCTGGAAACAACCTAAATGCCCGAGAACAGAGGACTGGCTAAAGAAACTGTGGTTCATCTACACTATGGAATACTATGCGGCTGTCAGAAAAGATGACATTATGAAATTTACCTGCAAATGGAGGGACATGGAGACTATCATGCTGAGTGAAATTAGTCAGAAGGAAAAGGACAGATATAGAATGACTGCATTCATTAATATGACATAAATAGATACCAGTGTTTTACTAAATGTGGGAAATGGTAATGGCAGATTAAGACTCACCATTGAATATACACAAAGAGACTTAAGTGATAAACTCTAAATACCTGCAGGGCTAGCCACAATGTGTAAAATAAGAGGCAGAGAGATGCAGAGACAGAGAGAGAGACAGAGAGAAAGAGAGGAAACTGGGATACCTGCTATTAAGGCAGCATGGGGGGGTGGGCAGGAGGGGGTGGGGTACATTGGTGGTGGAAATGGGGCACTGGTGGAGGGATGGGTGCTGGAATACTGTATTACCAAGAACCAATTATGATCACCTTTGTAATTGTATGTTTCACTGTGGTATAATAAAAAATTAAAAAAAAATAGGGGCCGGAGCGATAGCCCAGCGGGTAGGGCGTTTGCCTTGCACGCGGCCGGCCTGTGCCGGCCTGGGTTCGATCCCGGCATCCCATATGGTCCCCGAGCGCCGCCAGGAGTAATTCCTGAGTGCAGAGCCAGGAGTAACCCCTGAGCATCGCCGGGTGTGACCCAAAAAAAAAAAAAAAAAAAAAAAAAATAAACCCGTAAGATTAAAAAAATTATTTTAGAATATGGCTAACAAGTCCAATTAATGGTGAAACATATTTTCTAACACATCATATTAGGTATTGGTCATGTAACACATAATAAATTGAAGGAGGGATAATACAGTAACAATAGCACCACCTTGCATGGCGTAGAAATGCGTTCAGTTCCCAAGAACCTCGAATCTTCTCCTGAGCATAGCCAGGAGGGATCCCTTAGTTCAGAATAGGAAGTATGTTCTGTACATAGAATGGCACAAATAAACTCCAAATAACAAAATAACCTATAAACTCTGAAATCAAGTCAAACATGAAGAACAGTTGGAATACGATCTAAATGTGAAAGTAAAATATTAACTTTTATTTTATTTATTTATTTATTTATTTATTTATTTATTTATTTATTTTGCCTTTTGGTTCACACCAGGCAATGCTCAGGGGTTACTTCTGGCTCTGCACTCAGGAATTACTCCTGGCGGTGCTCAGGGGAACATATAGGATGCCCGAGATCCAACCCAGGCTGGCACAGGCTGGCCGCATGCAAGGCAGACGCCCTACCCGCTGGGCTATCGCTCCGGCCCCAAATATTAACTTTTAAAGATACAATACAGCACATCAGTTTGAACTACCTTTGAAAATCAAATTTGAGTATATTGAAATTCATAATTTCCATTGAGACTCACAAACATGGGGCAGAGCTGCTTCTGGCTCTCCCTGTGCCCAGCCACTCAAGAGGCACCCAGGAGGGATTGGGGTTTCTAGTCCTGGCCCGCCAACCCAGCGGAGCCTTGAAAAAAAACAGGCGATCCCCACTCCATGAGCGCCTCCATTTTCCACATCCAGACTTCCCTCTCCTCAGAACTCCACCCAGCAGACCAGCCTATCAAAGCCGGGCTCCTGGCCATAAGCGGTCACGATTTTCATCAATGAATGCTGCATTTAGAGATGACTGCAAGAGTATGCTACCCGGCTGGCAGAGCCCGACAAGCTACCCCTTTCGTATTTGATATGCCAAATACCAGTAACAATTATAGACCTCATTCCCATGACCTGATGGAATAGTTTGAGGCTCTTTATGTTCCTGGAGCAAGCAGGTGCCCTTGGGCTCTACTAGCATGAGACAGGACATATGCAGATGTTACTGGTTCCCCTCTCGAGCAAATCAATGATGAACAGGAAGACAGTGATACAGTGAATTTCCATTAATTAAGCAATATGTATAGACATTTTTAAGTAGCCTGCAAATTATGCTCTAATAGTTTGTACCATATATACCATATACTTCCAAATTATATCATTCAAAATAAATTTAGAGAATGCTGTAGATAATCAGGAACAAAAAATATTTCAAAAAATTAGAAATAAAAAATGAAGAGACTTTTACTATAAAAGGTACAAATAAACAAGCAGACATACACATCAGACATAATAAGCTGAGATGTAAGTTAAACTAAGATACTCTATAGTACACTATAAAATCATATTATTTTGTCTATTATATTGCCTATCATACATTAGGAAATAGACAATATTAACCACTGAAGTGGATGAAGATCAAAAGGAATTTCATCTATTATAGATTAGAAAAAATGGTTTATCACCTTTGGAAAACAGCTGTGAGATATAACTGAAGTCCTTGCTCCTTAGACACACAAAATCTGCTACTAAATGCATGCCTTTGAAGAATTTTGCCTTTATGCCACGCAAAAAATCTTTAGAGAAATTCATATATATCTCCAAACTGAGAGCACTCTAAATGTACATAAACAATATAGTATATGAAAAAGAAGAAAGATGAATCAGCTTGACATGGATCAATCATATAGAGACATGGAAATATCTCAAAAAGTCATGTAGTATGATTCAGTTTTTAGAAGTTCAAGGCAAAATACAATCATATTTGTTTAAGTAGGGAAAAAATCTACAGAGACAAAAAAGAGTAAGTTCAGATTTTTTACTTGATGGAGACAGAAGAATACAATGGATTCTATTTCTTAGCTTTAATATTGTGAGTAAAGATTTGAGTCTATATCTGTGGACGAGTGTATAGTCGTTTATTGATAATACACTTTTTAAAAATGATATAGTCTGGCAGCTGGAGGATAGTAAAGCGGGTAGGGAACAGCCTTGCACATGGCAGACCCGGGTTCAATCCCCGACATCCCATATGGTCCCGAGCACCGCCAGGAGTAATTCCTGAGTGCAGAGCCAGGAATAACCCCTGAGCATCGCCGGTTATGACCCAGAAAAGCAAAAAAAAAAAAAAAAACGATATAGTCCATTGCATTTGTCTTATACTTAGTGTCTATTCAGAAATTTTCCAAATATGAAGCATAAGATGTTAAAACACTTTTTTAGAGGACTGGAGCTATAATAAGTAAGTCACCTGCCTTGCATGCACCTGACTGGGGTTCAATCCCTAGTATCCCATCAGATCCATGAATGCAGTGTCAGGAGGAAGCTCTGAGCACTGCTGGGTGTGCTACAAAAAGAAAAGGTTTATGGAATTCAGCTCAGTGGTGGGAAAGCTTTCCTAATACCACACATACACACACACCCCAAACGCAAGGCTTTTTAAAAATCTTTAGAGAACTTACACTTTAGAAAATTTGGTGATTATCAAGTTTTCTGTAGGTCAAAATACCTACAAAAAATCCTACTTTCATTGACTCCATTGAGGATAAATATATAAAAGATACATTTATCCAAAGAAGCAGAAAGGGTGAATGAAGCAAAATAAATATGATGTAATGGATTGGATATTAAAACTATAGGCACAAGAAAAGTGTTCATACAGAAAATCAAGTTAAAGACTCTTATGTGAATGAATAAATACAATTTTTATTATTTGTAATGGCCAAATGTGTAAGTATATTATATTTAATCTTCATAGCTATACTATAGACTAGATTATCAGAACATAAGCTGATTTACCAGTTATGTAACTCATGGTTGGGCAAACTCGTCTGTGAATTCAGTCATGACTTTAGCCCATATGTGTGCTTGTCACATTTTTAGATTGCCCTCATATTTGGTGTCAGAGAGAGAAAGAAGTAAAGAAATGCATATTCTGGCTTTTAATCGAATTGTGCCAATTATTAGTTGTTTGACCTTGGAAACAATTAGTTCTATATATTTTCTTTTTTTGTTTATAATTTTACATGTTTAAGACACTACTAGCAATTCCAAATTCTTGAACATGTTACGAGATTTAACTAAAATAGGTATGTCTAGTACCGAGGACAAGGGGTATCAGCAGAATGTTGCTCTTTTACTATGAGTTTTTATATAATTTGTATCAGCTCCAGTTAGATGATGTGAACATTTCAAACAAATCTGCAAACTAGTGGTTAGATAAAACAATAGAGGGTTAGATTAACAGAGTGCACAATAATTATAAAAGGTAAGAAGACTAGGAAAGTGAGACCAGTTATAAGGAACAGCATTGGACAAAGTTAAGAAACAGATCACTAAGAGATGTTTTACTAAATATAGGGAAAGGGGAAAAGTAATTTGAGAAAAAAGTTATTTGGAAAATGTTATTTTGAATAATGAACAAAGCAATAGAAAAAAATCTATAACTAAGTCAACCACACTTGACTTGGAGCTCAAAATATTTCACAGTCCTGAAAAAATTTCATGTGAGACATTTCCAATGGGAATTTAATGGTTGAATAGTCCTCCATCCCATTTGCTTTATGGGACAAGTTATGAGCAAAGCCAACTGATAGCCCTCACACTGTGACCAGGTATTGTTCTCTTACTGATCAGACATGGAAGGCAATGTCTCAGAGTCGCTCACGCGTCTTCAGGAAACAATATCTCTCCTAATTCTGTGGCATCCCTATGATGAGCGAAAGAGGTCCACTGGTGAAATAAATAAAGTAAACACCTTCTTTCACTCTGTTTCTAATTATATATTCTTTTCATTACCCATCTGCAACCATCAAAATATTCACTCCGTCCAATCTTTTGTTTTCCCTAACACATTTTCCAAGAAGTAGAACGTTTTATATATCTTGAATTCAAGATTTTAATATCAGAACACCATGGTACCCTACTTGATTTTACTTAACTTTGCAAGAGTGTCCACCTGGGGCATCAATTTCTATGATCTGCTAAGTTGCTGTAGTCCTTGCCACTGTTTAGAATCAGGGCATCTCTTCAAAGTATTATATGGCTTAGAACTTAACTAATGACTGAATGTAACATGAGACGCAACTTTCCTTGTCAGATCTCCCTGGCCAGTCCCAGGATGCTCGCTGAAATGACTAAAGAGTAGTATGGTATATAAAACCATCCAGATCCATAAAACCTTAATGAAGCCTCCCACGAGACATACTTTATGATGATAGAAGAAATACTAAATTGTATTAGTTAAGCGACAAATGATGAACTATAGTAAGGAATGCAGCACGTTGGCTGACACTGAACTTCCTACCTGAGCGCATAGCCTCTTTCTGAATGCTTTCATAGTCATGCCAGTCCTTTCTTCTCAAACCATCAGTCCATGAATAGACATCTCCCAGGCCCAGTGGAAATGTCTGTGGAAAAGGAAAGCATTCAGAGCATAAAACAGGAGGTATTCCCTTTTACATACAGGTATGAGTAGCTGGACACATACTGAGTAATCAAAGAACATTTGCTGAATAAGTATACTTTCAGTATACATCTAATTACACTGAAAACAAATATTCTGTCCAGTGACAATATTAATACACATTTAAAAGCATTTTTAGCTGTTAGTATGAAATCATGTGTTGCCCCACTCTACCACTTTCTATTTTACTTCATCCAGAAACATTTATTATTTCATGCATAACAGAGTATATTTCATAGTATAAATACTGTTTAATTCATCTAAAATGTAAATACTGGTATTTATACCAATTACAGTGTTAACTTGGCATTATTTTGCTTGTAATTACAATAAACTTACTAATTTTAATCAACTATCTTCAAATAATCAAGTAACCAATCAGTAACTGTTTAACAGGTATTTTTAAGTACATATTTTTCATGGTATCCAAAAGTAAAGAATGGCAGGAAAATCTCATTTAGAAGCTCGAATCCATAAAGTACATTGAAGAAAATATAGGAAAACCCTCCACGACATTGAAGCTAAAGGCATCTTCAAAGGTGAAACATCACTAACAAAGCAACTAGAAGAAAAGATAAACATATGGGACTACATGAAACTAAAAAGCTTCTGCACCTCAAAAGAAACAGTGACTAAGATACAAAAGCAGTCCACAGAATGGGAAAGAATATTCACCCAATACCCATCTGATAAGGGGTTAATATCCAGGATATATCAGGCACTGGTAGAACTTTACAAGAAGAAAACAAACAACCCCATCAAAAAATGGGGAGAAGAAATGAACAGAAACTTCAGCAAGGAAGAAAATCGAAAGGCCAAAAAAACATATGAAAAAATGCTCATCATCATTAATCATCAGAGAGATGGAAATCAAAACAACAATGAGATACCACTTTACACCACAGAGACTGGCACATATTCAAAAGAGCAAGAACAACAAGGCCTGGCGTGGATGTGGGGAAAAGGGGACACTCATCCATTGTTGGTGGGAATGCCGGCTGGTATAGCCTTTCTGGAAAACAATATGGACTTTCCTCCAAAGACTAGAAATTGAACTCCCATTTGAGCCAGCCATACCACTCCTGGGAATCTCCTCTGGGAAACCAAAAATACGCAGCGGAAACACCATCCCTACTTCTATGTTCATAGCAGCATTATTCACAATAGCCAGAATCTGGAAGCAACCAGAGTGCCTGAAAATCGATGGTGGTGGGAGATGGGCACTGGTGGCGGGACGGGTGCTGGAACACTGTATGACCAAAACCCAAACATGAAATTTTTAATTGTATATCTTTTTTGTATTTGTATATCTCACAGTGGTATAATAAAATACTTAAAAAATAAATAAATAGAGGAAAAAGGATACACATAACAACCTCTTAATGTATGTTCTGTAATCCATAGTCTGGAAGGGAAGGAAAAGAGAAAGAGAGAGAAAGGGAAAGAAATTAAGAACCTGCCATGGAGGGGGCTGGGGAAGGGAGGAGGGAACCGGGGACGTTGGTGGTGGGAGATGGGCACTGGTGGAGGGACGGGTGCTAGAACACTGTATGACCAAAAACCAAGTATGAACTTTTTAATTGTATATCTTTTTTATTTGTATATCTCAAGGTGGTGTAATAAAATACTTAAAAAAAAAGAAGCTCGATGGGAAATGGGCTAACCGGGTGTAAAAATTCAAGGCTGGATCCATATATCAAAACTTACCCAAAAAATAAAATCAGAGGATAAAGATGTTGAAATCCAACTAAAAGTATAAGTAAAATGAGGAAAATATGGGAAGAACACTACAAGATTTGTACCTCAAAGGTTTCTTCAATGATATGATGCCACTGGCAACAGAATCAGAAATAAACAAATTGGACAACATCAAATTAAATAGCTTCTGTATTGTGAAAGAAACATAGGATAAACTTAAATGAGTTAACTGAATAGTAAAAATATTATCATCCAACAGTCAAATAAAGTAATCACAAACATTAATGCATTTTTTAAAAGTCCTATAAAAATGGAGGGGGAAGAAACAAACAGACTCTTCTGAGAGGAATATAAAAGATCAATAAGCATTTGAAAAAAAGTACTCATCATCTCTTATCATTAGGGAAATACAAATCAAGATAACAATCAGATATCAACTCCACTAGTGAGAATGACATATATTAAAAATAGTGGGAACAATCGATGTCTGTGGGCGATTTTTGAAAAATGGTCTCTAATGCACACACAGCTCTTGGGAATGTTATAAGATTCAAGAGCATGGTGGGTTCTCCCTAAACTTATAGTTCACCTGCCATCTTATCAACAATTCAACTTTGTGGCATCTGCCCCAGGATATAAAATTATTCTAACAAAAAGACATATGCAAAACATTAATTATAATAGCACTTATTATAAAACATATCTAAAATATGGGATCACCTAGGTGTCAAACTGCAGAATAATGGATTATAGTGCTGTGGAATATATTTACACAGTGGAATACTATGCAGCTGTTAAGAAGTGATAAAATCCACGAAATTTGCTGGCTCCTAGATGGAACTGGAAGATATCTTGTTGGATAAAGTCAGATGCACAAACACTGGATGATCTTATTTATCTGTGATATAAAGAATAATTGGGCAAGGAAATGCAATGTAGTAAAGAGGAGATGCCCAGAAAACTCTTGATACAGAGTTTAGAGAGAAGAGGCCAGAAGAAGGACAAAATTCAAGGGGGAGAGTAAGATAAGAAAGGGATGGGATGGGTAAACAGGTGTAGAAACCTTAGGGATACTGGTAATGTGGGGAGAAATATAGTTATATATTTAAAAAGACTCAACAACACTGAAAGCATGCAAATCACAACCACTAAACTTTAAAATGTGCCTGCCAAGATGGCAGGCAGTGGAGTGTAGGAGGTGAGAAACGGGCATAAAATAACATGAGAATCTTGGTAGAGGAAATTTGACACTGGTAGTGGGATTGGTGCTCGAATACTATATGCCTCAACTATCCTTAACTTTGTAAGCTATTTTAAGTAATTTAATTATTCTTTAAATTTTAAATGAAAGAAGCTGAAATAATGAGTAATCATTGCCATCAAGTTTGATGAAAAAACTTACCAAATCATAATAAACAACAGAGTAAAACCTACTACAATACAAACATAAAGTAAAAATAGGAAGATCAGTAAATATATATCTGGTAAAATAGATCTCAAGAAGCTCTGTGGTGACTTCCTGCTGAGGGCGTATGCTGCTGCTGTAACTCCAACACCGAATACTATTTTTGCTTCTCACCTTTGGTAGAAGCAGAAATATTCTTTGAATTTCTTAAAACCAATTTAGCTAAAGCATGATCTAATACAAGTCATTTCTAAAAGTGGACAGGCATAATGAAAACTCAAAATATGGGGAATAGCTTAGTTTCATTTACTACAGGTAAACATGAAAACTCCAATTCTATTATTCTGAGGACCAGAAAAAATGTGATTTCCTTAATTTGAGACAATGGTGTTATTATAATTATGAAAGAATCTGCATATAGTCCACCTCTATATTCTACTTATGACCCACTTATTTTCAAATGATTAAAACAGTCAATATAATACAAAAAGTGGTAGCTAAAACCAGGAAAGGTTTTTTAACTTTCAGTTTGTTACTATCCATATATCTAAAGGAATTTGTTCATAAGAGAGACAAGTTCAGAAAAACATTGGATGAAGTAAGGGAGATAATTTTACATAATTGTTATAGGTAATAATATTTTTTATTTTTATTTTTTATATTTTACAATAAAATTTACAGAAAAAATTAAGAAATTTAAAAAGGAGAAAATGGAAAAATCCATTGTGAGAATTTAATAGAAAACATTATAACAAATTCATGCTTTTCTTCTAATGCTGATTTTATAACTAGAAATTTTACTAATACTCAGCTATGAATTAAAAACCATAGTTAATTAATTTATAGAATATACAACCCATGTTTTATCGCCACTACACACTTTATTATGGAAAACGAATCAAAATCCCTGCACTGATGAAATAACACCAGCTTCTAAACATCACTTTCTTACAAAAATAGAAATTTCCAAAAAAAAAGACAGAAATTTGAAGAAAATTTAACTAAACTTCAGATAAGAAACAAAACCTGTTTTACAAGCACATCCTAGTTGCTTTGTTTTGTCAGTGTAGTAAATTATCATTTTATTTGTTTATTTATTTATTTATGTTTGCTTTTTGGGTCACACCTGGCAATGCTCAGTGTTATTCCTGGCTCTTCACTCAGGAATTACTCCTGGCAGTGCATGGGGGACCATATGGGATGCCGGGGATCGAATCCGGGTCAGCCGCATGCAAGACAAACACCCCACCTTCTGTGCTATCTCTCGAGCCCCATACTGTAGTAAATTCTTAACAACTTTTATTACATGGCACATTTCAAACAAGGGTTTTTGCTTTCAGTAGAAAACCTATAATAATTAGAATGAAGCAAAAAAGTTGAATCTACAATCTTTGAATAGACATTAACTTTAGTAAATGGTTGAGACTTACTAGTAAGAAAACATGTTTTTATGCCATCAAGATTTGAAAATATCTGAACATGGAGATATCTGTATTTCTGAGAATGAAGTTAATAGTGAAACAAAAAGAATGACAATTTTATAAAAGGGGAATTATATTTTCCTGTTCTCTTCAAGCCTAACAACCATGTGATTCTAAAGAAAAACTGATATACTCCCTCGAACAGGTAATTGGAATCTGAATCAGAAAAGTAGATCTAGGTCATGCTAAATATTAGTTAAAGATGAGGATTTTGGCCATATGGGCATCAGGATTAACCAAAGATCTATTTTCTCAAAAAGTTTTCAAGAAGTGATCTTAGGACTTTTTACCATTTAGAAAACAGACACATGAATATTCCTTTTTGGAGAAGTAGAATACAAAGATACAGGGAAATCCTTCCAGACATGCAGCCAGCAACTGTCTCCGCTACAGAGGAAACAGAGTTAAAGAACTGTCATTATTTTACTCACATATGTGGATATTGTGATATTTGTGTTTTCAATAAATTTCGAACACCAAAATAAGCAAAAGAGAGTAAATTTGTACAAGCAGAGATAGTATCACCTTATCACTGCCTTCCCATTGTTCATTGGTTAGCTCTAGAGGGCACCAGTAACATCTCCCTATGCCCTATCTAAAGCAAGTGTAGCTCAAGGGCATCTGCTTGCTCCAGGACAGGAAGAGCCTCAAACCATATTTCTGGTCATGGAATTGAGGTCTATAATTGTTACTAGTTTTTGGCATAACAAATAAAACATGGGTAGCTTGCCAGGCTTTGCCGTGTAGGTGGTATACTATCAGTAGAAATCTCTCATCTCGAGCATTTAGTTCTTAAGAGATATCCGAATTTAAGTTCTTGAAAGAGTTTTAAAGAAGAGCTACCTCACAGAAAACAAAATGAAATAGTTTTTTTGGTTTTGGTGGTCGACACTCAGGGATTAGTCCTGGCAGTGCTCAGGGGACCATATGGGATGCCAGGAATTGAACCCAAGTTATCCTCATTTAAGGCAAATTAAATGAGTACCTTATTTGCTGTACTATTGCTTTGAACTCCAAGAAACCAAATATTTCAAAGAAAGGAATAGTTTGAAAATCAGTATAGCACTATTGGAAAATAAAATTGGGATAGAAGTCATGGAATAATTGGAACAGGGAGACTCTAGTGAGAACTAGTCAAAAAAAGAAGAGGAGGAAGAGAAAAAAACAGTGGAAGAGAAGATATGAGAAAAAGCAGAAACAGAGCAGCAAGAAAAGCATCATTGGCAGAGATACAACGTGGAAGACTATTAACATAAAGGCACAAAATATAATAAATTATATTTATTATAATATAATTATATATTAATTATAGACAGAAAGTAGGGTGGGGAGCATGTCCAGAAAATATGTCCCGAGAGAGGGCAAGGAGAATCAAATAGATAAATGTATTTATTAAAAATATAATGAAAAGACAGATGCAGTTCTTCTAAAGAGACTGGGATGAATTATGATTCTTTTATAAATACCTGATAAATAAAAACAGGACAATACATTATACTAGAGGAAGCAATTGTATAAGAAAGTATAGCACACTATTTGATTCTGTTATGAAAACCATTACCTGAACATCAATTTAACTAAACTAGGTGTGAGAACTCTTCTGGAGACAAAGGGGAAGGATGGAGTAAGATAGTTCTATAACACATTTGATGTCATAAGAAAATGGTTAAATCAAAATTCAAAGGAAAAAATCTTAAGAACACCTGCAAGTGCATTGAAAATATAGCAAAAGGACAGAAAACCTCCGGCTCCGGGCACATCTCTTCGACTCCACCATTCTCCCTGCATTAACATACGCCTCAGAGACCTGGGCCCTAGGAAAGCAGGATGAAAATGCTATTCGGGTCTCCTAGAGAGGAATTGAAATAGCTTTGCTTGGAATATCACGCCTCCTCAAGTGAGAGAAGGAATCTGGAGCTCCGACCTCCGTCGACCATAGAGAGTCAGGGACACTGTCTTATTTGCCAAGGCATCGAAAATCAGATAGACTGGACATGTAATGCAAAATGGAGAAGACCACTGGACTAGAGCCATTACTGACTGGATCCAATGAGACGTCAAAAGGTCACGTGGCCGCCCAACTACAAGATGGTCAAACTTCTTTGTCAAGACCCTGAACGAACAGTTTGAGGCTCTTTGTATTCCTGGAGCAAGAAGATGCCATTGGGCTACACTGGCACATGTCCGGGACAATTGGAAACATTATTGGCGCCTGCTCGAACAAATCAATGAATAATGGGATTCAAGTGATCAAGAGATCAAGTACATAATTATTTTAACTCCTTACATGGAAATATCTCCATCCAGAAAATGAGCCTATTACAGCTAAGCTTGTGTGGCCGCTTGTGGCCTCAGGGTTCATCAATAAATGCTGTATTTAGAAGTGACTACACGAGTATGCCACCTGCACGGCAAGCCTGGCAAGCTTCCTGTGTTGTATTTGATATGCCAAATACCAGTAACAATTATGTTAGGTCATTCCTATGACCTAATATAATGGTTTGAGGCTCTTTGTGTTCCTGGAGCAAGCAGATGACCTTGGGCTCTACTAGCATGAGACAGGACATATGGAGATGTTACTGGAGCCCGCTCAAGCAAATTGATGATGAACGGGAAGATAGTGATAGTGATAATGGTATCGAAATGTGCAACAAACTAAAGAGAAAAGATTGAACTGCTTACAACTAGGATCATACATTTGAAATATGAGAAAGTAGGCCATATGGTTAGTGTTTATGTATGTAACCAGGCTGATTATAATTGTAACTAGTAATAATTATAGTTATATAATTATAACTATAATTTTATAAATTATTTGAGAATTATGCAAAACGTATATCAAATTAATTTTTTAGATATGGGGGGTAGTAGTGCTATTCCCAAATACCTAGCGAAACAAAACTCTGTTTTATTGTGGTATGGGATTCCTTTTAAAGCAGGTCATCTGAAACTAATTTTCTAATGGCTGTCTTAAGAGCTTGTTTACCAATACTTCTCTGTGTGTCTGTGGGGCTCTATGTCACAGCAAAAGCAGCAGCAGGGAATTTGTTAGAAACACAATTTCGCCATCTCAATTCATACTTGTTAAATCAGAAACTTTCAAAGAAGAGAGACAAGAAATACCAGCAAACTGAGCAATTTTTCCAGGAGATTGGGAGGCATGTTGAAGTTTCCCAAGTCATATAAAGCAGAGCTGAACACAACTGCCACATTCAGAAAACATGTCAGACTCATTTGCAAAACATGCACCACAATTACTGCAGTCTCTCTCAAACTGAAGTCTAACGTCCCGTATTTAGATTCATGTGTCTGCATCCTTCACACCTGCCAGAAAGGTGGGTGAATAAACTGCAACGAACACCAGTGCATTTGTATAGAACTACCTTGGTTCTGAAAGCTTAACCACCCGGTAAATGACCCATCAGTATTCTGACCTTTCCTCTTACGTGAGCAATCTCCAGTGCCCAGATCCATTTGCTTCTCTCTTAGGTTATATCTTGTGTCCTCTCTATGATTACGGCAGCTCAGATCCATTATCTATGACCGTATAATATAAATATAAAGAGTATTGTGCCTTTATGGGGCATCCATGCATCTATTTTTGACCCATCATTAGGTTAGCCATTTATTCATAAGTACCCTTTCTATTTGTCACCTCCTGGACATTTTATTCATTGTAATGTCACTGCAAATAATTAACTTGAAAAAATATCAGGGAGAGAAGAAGCAGAAGGTATTAAGTCGACCATATGTAATAGAATTCAGTCACAGAACCTACCAAATAATAATATACTTGAACAAGGTTATAAGAAAGTTTTCAAGGGTAAAATGCATCTCATAGACAATGCATGCACCAGAGGGAGGGAACTCAGGCGACTTCTAGAGTCAATGATGAGACACTAATGGGGAAGAACTCAGGTGTCTCATTCTAGACTGTGTTAGAAAGTGAAGCCACCTTGGCTAATAGTGTATCATCTTCAAATGCTTCTTATCAGTCTGGAAGTAACAAATAAAAACAATACAAAATCAGAAACACAAATACATAAAACTTGCCCCTTACTGTTAAATATCAATAACTTAATTTAACATAACTAGTGCTGGTTATAGTGATGAAAAGGCACATTTTACATTACTGTATATATTTTGTTTGAAAAATATATGAATTAACAATCAATGGACTTTAAATGTCTAAACCAACCATTTAGCTATTACTATACTTGTTTCTTGTAGGATAATATGTGCAATGAAATGGATCTAGAGCTCAAAGACAAAAATGAGTGACACTTTCAAAGCGTAGTCAAGACATTTACGTCTATTTAAGTCCATATAATATACATACATACAGTAATAAAAACAATTCCTATATTGCTCAACTACCAAAGTTTTAGTAGATAATCAGATAAAACATGTGAAAGACATTGGCTTATCATAAAATTATATGTGAATGCCTATTGTTTGGGTCTTGTCTGCTATCTTCCTCATGGTTGGGGCAGGATCATGGCTTAGGGACCACATCTGGAATTGCTCAGGGCTTACTCCTGGCTCTGCACCCAGGGATTATGCCTGGCAGGGATTGCAGGACCATCCTGGGTACAAGGCAAGTGTTTTATCAGCTCTACAATTCTCTATCTCTCTAACACTGATATCATTTGTATATAGATATGTATATACACACATATAAATGTGTGTATATCTGATAGCATTTGTAGAAAGATATGTATACACACAATATTTCAGTTGCCCTTGGAAAGTAATAGTACATTTGCAGATTCAAATACTATATAAAGCAAATAAATGATAAACTCTAAGAGGCAAACTATTAAGTAGTTTTAAAAGGTTAGAGTTACAGATGTAAGTTTTTTTGTTAGTTTTTTCTTAGTTTTGGGGCCTCATATGGTTGCAATCAGGGCTTACTCCTGGCTCTTTACTCAGGAATCATTTTTGGCTGTGCTGGAGTACTATACTGGGTGCTGACATCTGAACCCAGGTCGGCTGTTAGCAAGAAAATACCCTACCAACTATACTACCACTCTAGCTCCAAGGATGTAAATTCTTATTTGGTTATAATTAAGTTTTGTATAGATTTAAGCCACTGGGAAGAGTATAAGCAAATAAAGTCTATTAAAAATGTTACATTTAATATAATTAATTACATGTATGAAAAAGAATAAACTAATAATATATAGTCTTAATACTATTATTCTCAGGAAGTCATGGGCGGAATTAAAGTTTGGAAATGTCACATGTGAAATCTTATAAAACTACATAACTACTAAGTGGAAAATACAATTTGAATAGTCTGTCCACCTCTACATGCATTACCAAAGACAAACATGGATTATTTTTATGATTTGCTTATTATTCATTTATTCGTACTTGATTATTATTAAGTTATTTATAAATGTTAAGAGATGAAAGGATAAACATAGTATGAACTCATAAAGAAAAATAATCATACATAGAGCTTAACACTCAGTACACAAATCACTAATGCCTCTAAAACAGAAGTGTATATTGTAAAAAGATTATTGCCAAAAAGTTAATTTTAGTTTTCCCTTACCTGCCTGACTAATTAACTGAACCACAGAATGCAACAAGGTTACAGAATCATCTACAGAGAAGGTTCTGAATTTTCATATACTCATAGAACATACGGCTACACTCGTGTCTGATATAAAACATAATTTTTTAGCTTATAAACTAGGTTGTTCTTTACATTCTGTATAAGTTCACAGATGTGACATTGTTAACATAATTCCAACATACCAACAAAATGAAATAAAATAAACCCTGAGCTAGTATTGATTATTGAAATCTCCACGGGCTAGCCCATCCACTGGACTCTGTAAACATGAAATAGTGCTGAAAATTCAAGATGTATGAAAAAGGTAGAAGGGCGTACTAAGGAATTCATCTCTTTAGGCATTAGAATTCTAATATATTATATATATATATTTCTCTATATTGATAGATTTTTTAGATGCATACATGCAACTTACACAATAAATGCAAGTTTGTTTTAGCAAAAGTAGAATGTTTCAACAAAATTTGGTCTTTGAAGACCATTTTAAATAGTTAATAACTATGGTGAGCTGGATGAGAAGATCTCAGATAATACTAAATTAGATGGAGAGTTTGTTATGGCAATCAGAAACTTCATATTTTATTGTGAGCATAAATAAAACAATACCATTGAGCGGCTTAATGCTCAGAATCCCTGTTAATTATTTCCTTATGATACCCAACTAAACAAGTCACACACTTGCAGGCTGAACATTTTTCACCGAGTAATGGTTATTTTAATCAATACATTTTTCCTTGGAATTTATAGCAAAAAGAAGACTGCAAGCACATTCATAAGTATACCAACATTTTATTTTAAGTGTTCATGTGCATATAATACAAGCAACATAATCTGAGAGTGCTGGCATCTCTTGCTTTGTACTCTAATGTTTCTGTAAGTTTTTAAATGAAATTTCTGTTCTTTAATCAGTGGAAAGGTTTAGCGTTTACATCAGCGAAGTCAGATGACTTTCATTTTATTATTTCCTGGGGTATTGTGAAGAATTTCTGAAGACAGCTTCTCCTTTTGGATAGGGTATGTGTCTGAATAGCTGGAAAAGAAAGGACATTTATTTTAACACAACTTTTATTTCTACTAAAATTTTAATTAACATTTCAAATAAAGAGTATTATCAATAAACAGAAGCTTCTTCCTATTCAGTATCAGAGATATCGGTAGCAAACCATTCTCCCGCAAATAAGACATTATTAAGATTAGTATTGTTATTTAAAGGAAATGGAATGAAATTGGCTAGTAAAATCCTCACTGATATTAAACAAGGTTAAGCTCTCAGCAGTCGTCAGGATCCAACTGACAAACTCTATTTCCATCGAAGCATATGCTATACTATCGTCGTGCTACTGACCCTCACAATCACTGTAATTTTTACTTTTCCATCATAACAAGAACACGTTATCTCAGCAGGAAAGTCCTTCCCATCTCTGATTACTATGCAGCAGCTTACCTTGGAGAAATATTCAGGAAATCAGCATCTAACAAAAATGAAAAATTCTCTGACTTGTTTTTACAGCTCAAAGTATTCTCTTTGTAATTCCTAGGGGAAAGATAAGAAACAATAAAGAAAACTTAGTGTTGATGTGGACAGTATTTCTGTGAAAATGTAAAAGCAATGAAAGATCATGTCAAAAAAAAGCATATTATATTAACCTTCAAGAATCACTTGGCCCCGGGTGATGGAGAATCCATACATTTGCAGTTTCCTGGGGGTTTAAGCCTGGTTTTCATGACCCCTGAACTTTTCTTCAGAAGGACATCAAATGGTGCTTCTAGAATTGCACCTTCTGAATTCTTCAAGGAAAAAACATAGCATCCTCAGATGTTCTCCAGAATCAACATTATTTTAAAATGTGACTATTTTTTATTAATCTGAACTCACTGCTGAAGTCCAAACATAGAAAGATGAAGTATCAGAGAGAAAAAAGTATTGTGTAATCATATGAATGACAGTTGTTAAAAAAAAGCAAAATAGAATGTCAGTTCTATCTCACCAAATTACCAGTCACACATACTATTTCCAACATCCACTAAAAAAGCCAGATATATAATAGTACTAGACCCAGAATTACAACTGAGGGTACAGGGAAAGTTTGTAAACAAGAAGTGTGTTCTACAATGGCTCAAACTTCTATTTCAAATGCATAAATTATCACTTTACAAAACATGCCCAATACAGCTATAACTAACATGACTTTCAGAATCATTAAAATCATCATTGCATCAACCACTCCGACACGTATGTAGATGAGAACTCAACTTCATATTCAGTGAGATCTCTTTTGCTTTTATTTAATTTTGAAATTTCAGTGGCTCTTAGAGTCACTTATAATTTTTATCTGAAGAAAATTGGTCTTAATGGTGGAGACAATGAACACACCAACTTCATACTTTAACAGCTCAAACAATTATGCTTTTAGCCCATCTTAAGAGCTGAATTGGTATTTTTAAACTAATTTAATCTTGAAGAAATCTTAGTGAAAATATAATAAATTTATTGTAGGTCAAAAATATAAAAAGCAGTTATTTCTTTCACAAATACCAGAACAAAACAAGAAAATCCATTTAAAATTGATTATTGGGAATTCAGCTATATTGCTTGGGGAAACAAAGCAAAGATTTTTATGTCATTTTCCTAGTAAATAGTTATTAACTTACTATTTACTTATCCCAAGAGTCAGAATCTTTTTAATATGTATTTTATATGTGTATATACATATATACAGATCACATATAATCACTGTATCACTGTATCACTGTCTTCCCGTTCATCATCGATTTGCTCGAGCAGGCACCAGTAACATCTCCATATGACCTGTCTCATGCAAGTAGAGCCCAAGGGCACCTGCTTGCTCAAGGAACATAAAGAGCCTCAAACCATTCCATCAGGTCATGGGAATGAGGTCTATAATTGTTACTGGTATTTGGCATATCAAATACGACACAGGTAGCTTGCCAGGCTCTGCTGTGCGGGTAGCATACTCTTGTAGTCATCTAAATCCAACATTTATTGATGGACCAGCCTTTCCATCAATAAATTGATGCCTGGTGAGCAGGGCTGTAATAGGCTGGTCTGCTGGGTGGAGTTCTGATGAGGGGGAAGTCCGGATGTGGAAAATGGAGGCCCTCATGGAGTGGGGGGGTCGTCTGGCTTGTTGTGAGGCTCTGCTGGGGTGGCGGGCCAGGGCTAGAACCTGCCATCCCTCCCGGGCACCTCATTTGCAGCTGGGCACAGGGAGAGACAGTAGCAGCTCTGCCCCATGTCTGTGAGTCTCTCCCTGACCCTGTATACAGGAATTACTCCTGGATCTGGGGACTATATTGTTTTGCACACAGCCGACCCCAGGTTAGATCTCTGGCATCCAATATATAGTTTAAAATAACTTTTAAAAAAATTGCTATTTTTTTTTTTTTTTTTGCTTTTTTGGGTCACACCCGGCAATGCTCAGGGGTTTCTCCTGGCTCTGCACTCAGTAATCACTCCCAGCGGTGCTGGGGGACCATATAGGATGCCAGAGATTGAACCCTGTCAGCATGGGCCGGTTGCATGCAAGGCAAATGTCCTACCCACTGGACCATTGCTCCTGCCCAAAAATTGCTATAAGTCTTATGAAAGCCTGAAGAAATCCGCTCGGCCTCAGAGCACCATATCAATTCAAAATACTGATAAGGGTGAAAATATTCATTTTTTGGCAAATATATTTCTTTTAAATTCTTTTTTTTTTTTTTTTTTTTGCTTTTTTGGGTCACACCCAGCAATGCTCAGGGGTTACTCCCGGCTTTTCACTCAGGAATTACTCCTGGTGGTGCTCCGGGGACCATATGGGATGCCGAGGATTGAACCTGGGTCAACCGCGTGCAAGGCAAACACCCTCCCTGCTTCCCGCTGTGCTATCGCTCCGGCCCCTTTTTTAAATTCTTGAATGTGCACCGAAAGACTAGGTATGAGATATGGTTTCTTTATTTCACATACGGCTATCCAGTTTTCTCAGCATCATTCGTTAAACAGATTTTCCTTGCTCCTCTTCATGTATCTGTTTCCTTTGTTAAAATCCCTGTACATCTGAGGTCCTGGCTCAGAACTCAATTCTGTTCCACTGGTCTATTGGTCTTTTATTTCAGTACCACACAATTTTGATTATTATAGTTTTGAAATACTTCGCTGTGAAAGTCATGGTCTGAGACCCTTTTACGACTTAAGTTTTCAGTGCTTCTCTTCCTGTCATGTCATGACACTTTATCACTTTGTATTTAAAGAATGATGATGACCCTCTTCCCCCTGCCCCCTTGCTGTTGACAAATTATATTCAAGCCAGTTTTAAAAGCAACCTAATTTAGATATTGAAAAGCACTGACACTACTGTCTGAAAAGATGTTGACCAACTATTAAAGAATAAATCTTTATATTCAGACAGAAAATTTTGTGCAACTTTTCTTGAGTAAAATATCAAAGTAAATCACATATTGGCAATGCCTTCTTGATCTTACGAACCGGAATTTCAGTGTGCCCCAAACTCAACTTGCTGTTGTTTATCGCCACATGTATATTAATGCAGTATAACAGAGCTCATTTGGAAATAATATTATATACAGTCAACTGACCTTTTTGTACTTTTTAATTATGGCACTTCTAGAATGTAAAGGCCTTTCCTTAGTTTTAGGGTCACAGGCAACTCAGGGGTTACATCTGGATCTGTACTCAGGAGTCACACCTGACATTGCGTGGTGGACAATATGGAATGCCTGGGATTGAACCCAGGTTGGTCTCATGCAAAGCAAATATCTTAACTGCTATAGTATTGCTCCAGCCCTAGAATGTAAGGTTCTTAAGGTTATTAGTATTCCTCTGCTAAATCTGATGAAACTCTAAGAACTATAACAGTGACAGATAAACAGTCCATGTAGATGTTCCATGCTGATTGAATCACTGAGGATTTTCAGCTGACAAGTAGATTTTATTTATATATATAAATTATATGATTATATTTTATATATATATTGTATATATAAAATAGTAATAACAAAATCTTTTTGTATGAGCTGAGACAGAACATTTACTTATAAAACATTCAGTACCAATCTTAATCCAGTAAATGAACATAAAAAACAGAATTATATTCATTGGGAGAATCTGCTTGCATTTTGTCTTGCTTTGTTTGGGGGCCACACAAGGACGTCCTTAGGGGTTACTCCTGGTTCCTCACTGAAGAATTACATCTGCTGGTACTTAGGGGACTATATGGGAAGTCAAGGATCTAACTCTGGTTGTCTGCTTAAAGAAAAGCACCATAACCACTGTACTGTTACTCCAGACCCGTTGCTTGCATTTTCTTTTTTTTTTTTTTTATTTTGCATGATTATATTTTATTTTATTTTATTTATTTATTTTTTACAATAAACTTCCCATTTTTTTTATTGGAGGTGGCCTTAGGAAAATTAGAATGGAATGATGAGTCAGGTTTTAACTTAACCAGCATCATATTCCTAGGATGAGAACATCCAAGTCTGTTCCTGGGAACTGACAGTTTTATTTTTCTTTTTTTTTCTTTTTTAAAAAATTTTATTATACCACCGTGAGACATATAATTACAAAGGTGTTTATAATTGGTTCTTGGTTTTAAGTATTTTATTGTACCACCGTGAAATATACAAATAAAAAAGATATACAATTAAAAAGTTCATATTTGGGTTTTGGTCATACAGTGTTCCAGCACCCGTCCCGCCACCAGTGCCCATCTCCCACCACCAACGTCCCCAGTTCCCTCCCCACTTCCCCAGCCCACCTCCATGGCAGGTTCTTTTCTTTCTTTCCCTTTCTCTCTCTTTCTCTTTTCCTTCCCTTCCAGACTATGGATTACAGAACATGCATTAAAAGGTTGTCATGTGTATCCTTTTGCCTCTATTTAATGCTCAGTTCTAGGTTGGCATTAGTACCCTCGACAATTATTAGCACACTGTTCCAATTTCTGTCTTACCTAACCTCTGACTCCCACACGTTTGGGATAATTTCCACCTTTGACAAGACCTCCCGATATATGCTTCACTTCACCTTGGATATTGGTATCATAATATGTACATATATATTTATGCCATGCAAATAAATGCAGTCATTCTGTATCTGTCTCTTTCCTTCTGGCTAATTTCGCTCAACATATTCTTCTCCATGTCCATCCATTTATAGGCAAATTTTATAACTTCATTTTTCCTAACAGCTGCATAGTATTCCATTGTGTAGATGTACCAAAGCTTCTTTATCCAGTCATCAATTTTCGGGCACTCTGGTTGCTTCCAGATTCTGGCTATTGTGAATAATGCTGCTATGAACATAAAAGTAGGGATGTTGTTTCTGCTGCTTATTTTTGGTTTCCCAGAGTAGATTCCCAGGAGTGGTATGGCTGGGTCAAATGGGAGTTCAATTTCTAGTCTTTGGAGGAAAGTCCATATTGTTTTCCAGAAAGGCTATACCAGCGGGCATTCCCACCAACAATGAATGAGTTTATATGTTAATGTAACTAACAGAGGATTCTAAGCTTAAGACAAAGTAAAAAATTACAAAATGACAAGAAAAAACTAGTAATTATTTAAGTAGGTAAATATTATCTAATTAGCACTTTCTATTTTCAACTTTTATTTTTATAAGTAGTCAGATTTATAAAAAACAATCTTATATAACTACTCTAGAAATGATGTGTAAACAATGGTCATATTGGGACCAAAGAGATAGTACACAGGGTAGGGTACTTGCCTTGCCTCCAGCCAACCTGAGTTCTTTACCTACCATCCCAGTCACTCCTGAGTTTTGCTAGGAGTGACTCATGAGAACAGAGCTAGGAGTAAACCCTGAGCACCACTATGAATGGACAAAAAATACAAAAAAAATAAAGAATAATCATACAGAATTGCTGATTTCAGTTCATGAGCACCACTTATGAATGATCCACCTTGTTTCCCCAAATAATCAACAGTGTCCTCTATCATTCTTGTCAAAACTAAGGCCTGTTTGAGTTAAAGCAGCCTAACAAACTGGCTAAAGTATTATGACTTGGGTGCAGTGTTATCCCCTCTCAGGGATCAATTACACTGCTACAATCCTTGGGTTTCACCTGGATAAAACACAATACCTTCACATTAAAAGGACCCAGACCGGCGGACAGAATGAAATAGAGACTGTGTACTGGAGGCCTCAACTGATCATCACCTTTTCTGCACTGTCATACTAAAAAAGAGACAACCTTGATGACCTGCCTTTAATATTTTCTATACTTGACAATGTGGCTGTGTTTGTTACTCAATTGCACATCCTCACTGTTCCCTGATCACAAATACACCCAATTTTCCTGGAAATTGTCTACATATATACATGCTGTGGTCACCCTTTTTATGGCATATATATACACATATAAATACATATATATACATACATATATATGTATAGACTTCCTTTTCTTTTCCCTGAATCTTATTCTACAGTTTAGAATTGCTTCCCATCTTGCAAGTTGATTTCACCCCAAAATTCAATGTCTATTCAATGTTTCTACTCAGTGGAGGCTGTGATATTTGATACTGATGTTTTTTATGATGTCTTACATTGCAGCAAAAGTCACAAAAATCATAAGGGCAAAATAACCACATGCTATTTTATCTGAATGGTGAATTGGATTTGGAATCAGAAACTCCAAAGACTGGAATTTTAGAAATTCCTTCTCCATTCCTAGGTTTCACCTCTAGCAACTAAGCAAGGTTATCATGTTGAAGATTCAGGAAAAATCCTCTGTAATTCTGATGGAGAAAGTGAAATGTAGCATTGAATCTGTATAGAGCTCTAGGGAGTATTACCATTTTGACAATGTTGATTCTCCCCATCCATGAGCAGGGAATGTGTTTCCATTTCCTTGTGTCCTCTTTTATCTCTTGGAGCAGTGTCTTGTAGTTTTCTTTGTACAGGTCCTTTACACACTTGGGTAAGTTGATTCCTAGGTATTTGATTTTCTGTGGCACAATTGTGAATGGAATTGTTTCCTTAATATCCCTTTCTTCTCTTTCGTTATTTGTATATAGGAAAGCCACCGACTTTTGCGTGTTGATTTTGTATCCTGCCACTCTACTATATGCGTCTATTGTTTCTAGGAGTTTTTTGGTAGAGAGTTTAGGGTTCTCTAGGTATAATATCATGTCATCTGCAAATAATGATAGCTTGACTTCTTCCTTGCCTATCTGGATGCCCTTGATGTCCTTTTTCTTCTCTGATTGCTATGGCAAGTACTTCCAGTACTATATTGAATAAAAGAGGTGAGAGTGGGCAACCTTGTCTTGTCCCTGATCTCAGGGGAAGGCTTTCAACTTTTCCCCCATTGAGAATGATGCTTGCTGTGGGCTTTTGGTAGATGGCTGTAACTATCTTGAGGAAAGTCCCTTCAATTCCCATTTTCTGGAGGGTTTTAATCATGAACGGGTGCTGGATCTTGTCAAATGCTTTCTCTGCGTCTATTGATAGGATCATATGGTTTTTATTTTTTCTCTTATTGATATGATGTATTATGTTGATTGACTTGCGAATGTTGAACCATCCTTGCATACCCGGGATGAATCCTACTTGGTCATGATGTATAATCTTCTTGATGAGTCTTTGGATTCTGTTTGCTAGTATTTTGTTGAAGATCTTAGCATCCGTGTTCATCAGGGATATTGGTCTGTAGTTTTCTTTCTTTGTGTTGTCTCTCCCTGCTTTGGGTATCAGGGTGATATGTGCCTCGTAGAAGCTGTTTGGGAGTGTTTCTGTTTCTTCTATTTCCTGGAAGAGCTTGAACAGGACTGGCAGTAGGTCCTCCTTAAAGGTTTGGTAGAGTTCACTAGGGAATCCGTCTGGACCTGGGCTTTTGTGTTTGGGAAGTCTTTTAATTACTGTTTCTATTTCCTCGATGGTGATAGGCTTATTCAGGTATTGGAGGTCTTCTTGTTTCAGCCGTGGGAGGTTATAGGACTTCAGGAATTGATCCATTTCTTCTAGATTCTCATGTTTCAAGGCATACAGGCTCTCAAAGTAATCTCTGATGATCTTTTGGATTTCTGTGGTTTCTGTTGTGATGTCACCCTTTTTATTTCTGATTCTGTTTATTTGGGTTCTCTCTTTCCCTGTCCTTACAAGTCTTGCCAATGGTTTGTCAATCTTGTTTATTTTTTCAAAAAACCAGCTCTTGGTTTCATTAATCTTTTGGATTGTTTTTTTGGTTTCCAACTCATTGATTTCCTCTCTAAGTTTTATTATTTCCTTTTTTTCTGCCTGGGTTGGGCTCCTTTTGTTGGTCTTTCTCTAATGTCTTCAGCTGTGTAGTCAGGTTATTTATGTGGGTCCTTTCTTGTTTCCTGATGAATGCTTGCAGAGCTATAAATTTCCCTCTTAACACGGCTTTTGCCGTGTCCCACAAGTTCTTATAGTTGGTGTCTTCATTTTCATTTGTTTCCAGAAATCTTTGGATTTCCTGTTTGATTTCTTCTATGACCCATTTGTTGTTCAGGAGTGAGCTGTTCAGTTTCCAGGTGTTTGGTTTGACTCCCTGTTTCTGTGTACGGTTAACTTCCATTTTCAGTGCATCATGGTCTGAAAAGATAGCTGACACAAAGTCCCTATGAGGATACCCATGACATTCTTCAAAGAAATTGACCAAACAATCCTGAAATTTGTATGGAACGATAAACCCCCAAGGATAGCTAAAGCAATCCTCGGAAAAAGAAGATGGGAGGCATCACCTTACCCAACTTCAAACTGTACTACAAGGCAGTAGTAATTAAAACAGCATGGTATTGGAATAAAAACAGACCCGTGGACCTATGGAATAGAATTGAGTATCCTGACACCCAACCTCAAACACATGATCATTTAATCTTTGATAAAGGTGCAACGAGTCTAAAATGGAGTAAGGAAAGCCTCTTCAATAAGTGGTGTTGGGAAAACTGGGCAGCGACATGTAAAAAAATGAATTTGGACCTGTGTCTAACACCATGCACAAAAATAAGATCAAAGTGGATTAAAGATCTCAATATCAGACTTGAATCCATACAGTACATTGAAGAAAATATAGGAAAAACCCTCCATGACATTGAAGCTAAAGGCATCTTCAAAGATGAAACATCTCTAACAAAGCAACTAGAAGAAAAGATAAATATATGGGACTACATGAAACTAAAAAAGCTTCTGCACCTCAAAAGAAACAGTGACTAAGATACAAAAGCAGTCCACAGAATGGGAAAGAATATTCACCCAATACTCATCTGATAAGGGGTTAATATCCAGGATCTATCAGGCACTGGTAGAACTTTTACAAGAAGAAAACAAACAACCCCATCAAAAAATGGGGGAGAAGAAATGAACAGAAACTTCAGCAAGGAAGAAATTCGAATGGCCAAAAAACATATGAAAAAATGCTCATCATCACTAATCATCAGAGAGATGCAAATCAAAACAACAATGAGATACCACTTTACACCACAGAGACTGGCACATATTCAATAGAACAAGAACAACAAGTGCTGGCGTGGGTGTGGGGAAAAGGGGACACTCATCCATTGTTGGTGGGAATGCCGGCTGGTACAGCCTTTCTGGAAAACAATATGGACATTCCTCCAAAGACTAGAAATTGAACTCCCATTTGACCCAGCCATACCACTCCTGGGAATCTACTCTGGGAAACCAAAAATACGCAGCGGAAACACCATCCCTGCTTTTATGTTCATAGCAGCATTATTCACAATAGCCAGAATCTGGAAGCAACCCGAGTGCCCGAAAATAGATGACTGGATAAAAAAAGCTTTGGTACATCTACACAATGGAATACTATGCAGCTGTTAGGAAAAATGAAGTTATAAAATTTGCCTACAAATGGATGGACATGGAGAAGATTATGTTGAGCGAAATTAACCAGAAGGAGAGAGACAGTTACAGAATGACTGCATTTATCTGCATAACATAAATATATAGGTACATATTATGATACCAATATCCAAGGTCAAGTGAAACATACATCAGGAGGTCCTGTCAAAGGTGGAAATTATCACAAGCATGTGGGAGTCAGAGGCTAGGTAAGACAGAAAATGGAACAGTGCGCTAACAATTGTGAGGGTACTAATGCCAACCTAGAACTGAGCATTAAATAGAGGCAAAAGGATACACATGACAACCCTTCAATGTATGTTCTGTAATCCATAGTCTGGAAGGGAAGGAAAAGAGAAAGAGAGAGAAATGGAAGGAAATAAAGAACCTGCCATGGAGGAGGGCTGGGGGGGGGGGGGGAGGGAGCCGGGGGACGTTGGTGGTGGGAGATGGGCACTGGTGGCGGGATGGGTGCTGCTACACTGTATGACCAAAACCCAAATATGAACTTTTTAATTGTATATCTTTGTAATTGTAAAAATAAAAAAATTAAAAAAAAAATTAAAGTGAAAAAAAAAACTAAAAAAAAAAAAAAAAAAAAAAGAAAGTGAAATGTAGCCTTTATAAAATATGCCAACAATGTTTCACAAAATAAGTTCATAGCCTGTAGAAGAAAATATCACCAAAGCATTATCCATCATGGAAAAGACAAATTTCCATTAGGGTTCCATTTTATTTTATTTTTCCTTGGCATGTAAAAAAGGATGGATATGGACCTAAGAAAATCACTAAAGGAATAGGAAATAAGAAGAAGATTACAAGACACCTTCTTTACTACATACCTTAACATCATACCAACAGCACAAATAACAATGAACTGTGGGACCAGAATATAGTACAGCTGTCAGGGAGCACAGCCAACTAAGACTCAACACCCAAAAATTCATATCACACCTAAGCACTTTGAGAAGTGATTTCTGAGTATAGAGCCAGGAGTAAATCCTGAGCATTGTCAGGTGAGGCCTTAAGTTAAAACCAAAACTACCTAAAAAGAAGTATTTAGGAAAACCCAAATTTGTTTATCCCAAAGGAAAGCAAAAGAAATTTTGACAATTCTGCACGCAAAGCTATAATAAAGTCAACAAACCAAATCCTTGGGCAGATTTCCACAGATCTTTGCAAGAGGCACACTTACATTGGGTCAGGATTTCATCAACAACAAATTACAAGGAATGATGAAAGACAAGAAAACCTAAATCTTAAATACTATGTAATCATTAGAATAATTATAAGTTGTAGAGTTATCTGACAGTGTGTTTAAAGTAAGTATAATTAACATGTTTTGTGCTCTAATGGAAAAACAGACAGCATTCTTGAAAAGTTGAGAAATGTAAACAGAGGCACAAAATCTGGTAAGGATTCAAAGAGGAAAAACTAGAAACAAAAAGACAAAATTTAAGAGACTCATTAACAGGTTGAATATAATCTCAAAGTGTATAAGGTCAGTGTCAGTAGGGAGGGACTACCCAATTGAAATTCTGAAAGCAAAATTAATAAAGAAAAAAACATTTAAAAATGTAAGAGAAAATATGTGAATTAGTTATCACCAAGAATATCCCAAACTGGTAACAATAGCTAAATCAAAAATGCATACACAAAAATACCAACAGAGAAAAATAAGTGTGCCAAATGCCAAAAATCCTATACCAACAGTTCCAAATTTCAAAGACTTTTGAAAGAAGTTAGACAAAAAGGGATAGAGAAAGGTTATATAACCAATTCCAATGAATGAGTTTTTCTCCCCGCACCATCAAGTAATTCTCAGATAGGACATTACCTTGGTAACTAACAATTCAATTTAATTATTATATTTTTCACTTTTTAAACAAAATCATTCTACAGATTAAGTACTAATTCTTACTAGATCTCTATCACTTTAGATGTTAATAGTATGTCCAGGATATGGCCAGTGCTTTTGATCCCAACCAATGAATGGGCTTTGAATCCAAGATACTCAACTCACCCTCCTCAGTTGTATTAATTTATAAATGTCAGTTACTGAATTCAGACAACTCATTATATGATCAATTTATTATAAAAAGATATAAATTTTCTTTGGATGAAGAGACATTCACATCAAGTGAGTTTCCATAATTGTAATCTGATGGAGTTTGTTAGTCTATTATAGCATACTGAACTCTTTTACTAACCTGAAACACTCTGAAAGTCCTTCCTTTTGGGTTTTGATGGAGGAATAATTAAACATCATAAATTAAATTAAATTATTAGCAAAGTTATAGAATCAAGAAATTAGAAAGTGAGAAAAAATCTTGTCTTCTATGTAAGAAACTCACACCTTAGATTTCCAAAAGTCACTTCCTTAACATAACTACTTGGCTTTGGAATGGGTTTATTATACAGTTTATTTTTTCTGCATAATAAACCCATGTTACCTGTATGACTCTTAAACTCTTTCAGGAACTGAGCACAGGGATATAAAGGGTAATTGCAATGGGACTATCTAAAGGGCTTGGAAGCCATGAGCCAAGAGACCAGGATGAACATCAAATATACTATATTTTATGAAAAACTCAATATACAACTTAAAATTTAAATTCAGCAAGGGGGTTGGCAACATCTTACCTTTAAAATAAGAGTACAAAAATTTTAGAGGTATTTCACAGAAACAATGATAGCAATAAGAGTGCAAATAAAATATAGAAGTGTTGAGAGAAAAAAACATATAACATCAGCATAGAATTCAAATAACAAAATATTTTTCCTGATAAAAATTGAAGGAACTCATTCACAATAGACTTACCATGAAGGAATATTTAAAATAAGTCCTTCAGAGATGAAGAAGAAGAAAATTATATAGATGGATTTCCATAGGATTTACACAAAGGAAAAGCATCATAGAAGAAATCAATATGAAAAAGTATTATATTTTTCTTATCCTTAACTTACCTGATAAAAGAGTTTTTAAAATATTAATGGTAATGCATAGATGGAGGGAGTATAGTTAATAAGGCACATGCATGTTGTTTAGGCCTATTTCAATAATAATGCTGTATTGCTAATTCCTATTTATCTGGTATGACACCATAAAGGAGAATACTATTATTACATCTCACTTCAATTGTCTATCAAAAACCCCTAATTCTAATCAAATATGGAGAAACATATGAGGCACAGTCAAACAGAAGGGCATTCTATAAAATCCCAAACTAGTAATCTTCAAGATTGCCCAGATATCAGTGGTAAAAAAGCATGAAAAAATGTCATGATTCAACATAAGTGGTATTCTACAAAGTACTTTAGAATAGAAAACATGGTGGGTGTCAGAGAAATAGGAAAGAGTATAAGACATTCATCTTAAACGTGGCTGACCATGGTTCAATCCTCAGAAACATACAAACCCTAAACAACACCAGGAGTGATCCATGAGCACAAAGCCAATAGTAAGCCGTGAGTAGAGCCAGATTAGGTCTAAACACTCTACAACCAAAAGGGAGTGATAATATAGCAGTAAGGAACTTTCCTGGCACATGGCCAATCAGGGGTTTAATATGTGGCATGCCATATAATATACCAGTCCTCTCAAAAACCTGCCAGGAGTGATCTCTGAGAACAGAGCAGGAGTAACCCCTGAGCATTCCAGGGTGCAACCCCAACACAAAAAAATGAAAATACAAATAAAATACATATTTGGTAAGAATCAAGAAGATATTAATATAGTATAGGCTTGAATTAATAACAATAAATCTATACTGCTTCATTTACTGTACCAAAAGAAGGCTTCTATGTAAGACATTTATAATAGAAGATTCATAAGAATATTCTGCTCTTTTTTGGAACAGTTCTATTATTCTAAAATTGTGTTATAAAACTTATTTTGAAAATGACCAAGTCTCTTTAGCAGTAATTTTTTAATATTAACAGGATTTACTTCTCTCCTAATATTAGATAGTTTCATGTGCAGAAATTCATACTCATCTTTTCAATGCACATCACTTGTCAACATTTCTAATTTTCCTTTATTATATAGCTTGACATACTTAATATCTGTTGAGTAAATAATAGGGAAAGATGATATTGGCTCTCCATGTGTTGTATTAGGTTGAGTTGGATAATGAAAAACTATTTATTTTAATTATTTTTATTTTCCTACTTGTCATGATGCCATTTATAAATCCATTGCAACAAGAAGAGTTTCTGCCAGCGTGACTAAGAAATATAAATCCACTCAGCAAAATGAATTTTTGGGAGTACAAATAGGAATTTGAATGAATTCAAAATTAAACCAGGAAGTTCAAGCTTCTACTTATTCAAACAATGAATAAGTAAAACAGGCAGTGTTCTATCATATCTTATTTTGATTTTATGTTATAATACCTATGAAAGCCATAGACAACCAGGTATTTTTATTTTATTCAGTGACCATTTGGTCATCTGTTAAAACATAAGAAGTTGATGTCAGTTTCTCTGTTTCAATAAACCTTGTAAATTCAATAAAATATATCACTTTGTCATCAATTTTACAATGATAATGATGAATTAAACACTAATATTGAGCTTCCATATGACTCAGCAATACCACATATGGGAATATACCATGGGACTTCTAAAGCACACAGCAGAGGGCCAGAGTGATAGTCCAGTGGGTAGAGCGTTTGCCTTGCACATGGTCGGCCTGTGCCGGTGAGGGTTCAATCCCGCATCCCATATGGTCCCCCGAGCACCACCAGAAGTGATCCCTGGGTCCAGAGCCAGGAGAAACCCCTGAGTATTGCTGGGTGTGACCCATAAAGCAAAAAATAGATAAATAAAGCACACAGCAGAAACACCATCTACATTTCTATGTTTATTGCAGCATTATTCATACTACCAGAATCTGAAAACAACCAGAGTGCCTGAGAACAGACTACTGCTTAAAGAAATTATGTTACAACTACACAATGGAATACTATGCAGCTGCTAGGAAAGATGATGTCATGAAATCTGATTATAATTGATAGGCATGGAGAGTATCATGCTGAATTAAATGAACCATAAGGAGAGGGACAGACACAGAACGATTGCATTCATTTGTGAGGTGTAAAAAATATATAACATGAAATCAATATCGAAGAATAGTAGAAACAAGTGTCAGGAGGTTTGATCCAAGATTGGAAGTCTGCTTCAACCTCTTGAGGCAAAGGCAGTTGGGATAGGGAAGGAACCACTATGAGAAAGACAGTGTAAATGACTACTATATAAAAACTTTGTGCAGAACAGGCAAAGGAAAAAACATGGTAACCTCTCAATATCTGGATTGCAAACCATAATGCCTAATGGGAGAGAGAGGGAGAAAGAAGGAAAGTTCCTGCCATAGAGACAGGCTGGAGGTAGAGGGTTGGGGGCTGGCATCAGGATAAAGGGTACATTGGTGGTGGAAAACATGCCCTGGGGAAGGGATGGGTGTTGGAACAGTATGTGATTGAAACCCAATCATAAACAGAATTCTCACTGAATGGCACAGTGACTCAATAAAATAAAAAAAAAAAACACTGATTTCTAAAGGCATCTTTTGTGCTATCTAGCACCTATTACTGTCTCTCCTGAAGCTGACAACAGCATGCTCATTTGATTCCCCAAGCTCCTCTAGGCAGCATCTATTGCCTATATAGATACAAGGTTGACTTTTGAAGACATATATCAGGTCCTGAACTTGTAACTTTTTCTTCATTGAGCTAACATCAGTCTACACCATTGCATATGTTTTAGGAATACAAATTCATACCTTTCAAAATATCCCTTACCATACAACAGTTACCACTAAAGTATGTATATTGCTGTAACACACCAGTCAACTGCCCTGTCAATCTCCTGTTTCCGAAAGCCACATGTGAAAAGATCAGTTCTACAGTCTGATTCCAGGGGTTGATTGCAATTGCACAGAAAATTATTTAGTGAATATATTCATATTGCTTAGAATAAACGCCAAGTGCTTATCAAATCTTAGAAGATCCTTGATCACTTGATCACTTGAATCCCGTTATTCATCGATTTGCTCGAGCGGGCGCCAGTAACGACCTAATTTTAAGAACTTTCCATTCAGTTAAACATGTATTACTTGATACCAAACAGAATCCAAAGACTCATCAGAAAGGTCATACACCATGACCAAGTATATTTCATCCCAGGGATGCAAAGATGGTTCAATATGTGCAAATCAAACAACATAAAACATCATATAAATAAAATAAAAATAAAAGTCATATGATCATATTGATAGTTGCAGAGAAAGTGTTTGACAAGGTCTATCACCCGTTCATGATATCACCTCTTCACAAAATGGGAATTGAAAAAAATGTTCCTCAATATCATCAAAGTGAGCTACCACAACCCCACAGCAAGCATTATTCTTGACGGAGAAAATTAAAAGCTTTCCTCTTATGCAACATAGTACTGGAAGTATTTGTCAGAGCAATTAGGAAAGAAAAAAAGACATTAAGGGCATCAAGATAGGAAAAGAAGGAAAACTATCACTTTTGCAGATGACATGGCACTATAGTTAGAGGGCCCTAAACTCTCTACCAAAAAGCTCCTAGAAGCATTACATGTGGTAGGTTACAAAATCAATACCCAAAAGTCAGTGGCTTTCCTGTATGCAAAGAACAAAAGAGAAGAAAGTGATATTTAAAAAAAAATCCTGTTGACAATAGTACCTCGGAAAATCAAGCACCTTGGAATTAGCTTAACTAAGAATATAAAGGACCTACACCAAAAAGAAACAAACCCCAAAATGCTGCTTCAAGAAATAAGAGAGGACACAAGGAAATGGAAGTACATCCCTTGCTCATGGATAGACAGAACCACATTGTCAAAATGGCAATACTGCCTAAAGCATTACACAGATTCAATGCAGTAGTTTTAAGGATATCCGTGACATTTTTCAAAGAAACTACCAATAACTCTTGAAATGCATAGGGAAAAAATAAATCTCCATGAATAGCCAAAATATTCCTTGGGAAAGAGATGAGCCACATCACCTTTCTGAACTTCAAACTGTACAACAAAGCAATAATAATTAAAATAGCATGGTATTATAGTAAAAACAGACCTGTGGACCCATGGATTAGAGATGAGTATCCTCAAACACATCCTCAAATAAATTATCATTTAATTTTTGATAAAGGAGCAAAAATAAGAGGTGGAAGAAGGTAAGCCTCTTTAACAAATGGTGCCGGGAAAACTGGGCAGCTATGTATAAAAAAAAACAAATCAGACTTTTGCCTAAAGCCATGCACAATAATCAGGTCCAAATATATTAAAAACCTTTCTATCAGACCTGAATCCATAAAGTACATCAAAGAAAACATAGGCAAAATCCTCCTAATATTGATGCTAAAGGGGTCTTTTAGGATAAAACACCACAAACAAAATGCTGAAGTAAAGATAAACATATGGGACTACATGAAACTAAAAAGCTTCTGCACCTCAAAAGAAATGGTGATCAAGATACAAAGACATATCATGGAGTGGGAAAGAATATTCACCCAATTAACATCTGATAAGGGTTTACTATCCAAGTTATATAAGGCAGTGGTAGAACTTTACAATAAGAAAACTTGGGAGAAGAAATGAATAGTAACTACCTCAAAGAAGAAAATCGAATATCCAAAAGACAAATGAAAACAGGGGCCGGAGCCATAGCACAGCCAGTAGGGCATTTGCCTTGCATGAGGCCGCCCATGCCAGCCCAGGTTCGATCCCTGGCATCCCATATGGTCCCCGAGCACCGCCAGGAGTAATTCCTGAGTGCAGAGCCAGGAGTAACCCCAGAGCATTGCCGGGTATGACCCAAAAAGCAAAAAAAAAATGCATATGAAAACAAATGCTCACAATCACTAATCATGAGAGATGTAAATCAAAACCACAATGAGATATCATCTCACAGCACAGAGTCTGATATATATCCAAAGGAGCATGAACCAACAGCGACGGTGTAGATGAGGTGAGAAAGGGACTCTAATCCATTGTTGGTAAGAATGTCAATTGGTACAATCTTTTGTAAAACCACCACCAAAAGCTAGAAATTGTGCACCCATTTGATCCAGCAATACCACTCCTGGGAATCAGAAATCATGTTTGCACTTCTATGTTTATAACAACACTATTCACAATAGCCAGAAACTGGAAACAACTTGAATGTCTAAGAACAGACGACTGGATTAAGGAACTATGATATGTCTACATAATGGACTACTATGCCACTGTTAGCAAAAATAAAGTCATGAAATTTGCTAATAAATGGATGAACATGGAGAGTATATATATATATATATATGTATATATATATATATCCATTATATATATCCATTATATATATCCATTATATGTACATTATATATCCATTATATATATCCATTATATATGTATGCATGTATATATATATATATATATATATAATGACATGACTGAACAAGTCCTGGCAAAACATGAACCCGGAGGACTAGTCAACATACAGAATCTAATGCAGGTGTGTGGTAGTCACAGGTTAGGAAAGAAAGAGAAGTGACCAGTGTGCTAATCACGATCACGATCTTCCCGTTGATCATCTATTGGCTAGAGCGGGCACCAGTAATATCTCCATATGTCCTGTCTCATGCCAGTAGAGCCAGGGGCGAGGCTTGCTACAGGAACATAAAGAGCCTCAAACCATTATATTAGGTCATGGGAATGACCTAATATAATTGTTACTGGAATTTGGCATATCAAATACAACACGAGAAGCTTGCCAGGCTTGCCAAGCGGGAGGCAAACTCTTTTAAACACCTCCAAATAAAGCATTTATTGATGAGCCGTGTGTCGCAATCGGCCGCGCTGAGCGGGCTGTGATGGGCTGGTCCGCTGGGTGGAGTTCTGACGAGAGGGAAGTCCAAATGTGGAAAATGGCGGTGCCCATGAAGTGAGGCGGGGTGGTCTGGCTTGTTGTGAGGCTCTGCAGTGTGCTAATAATTATTGGAAATGTTAATGCCAGACTAGAATTGAGTATTGACTGTAGGCAAAGTGATATCTATGATAACCCGTAAATGTGTATATTGCACACTGTGTAACAGAAGGGAGAGGGAGGAATAGGAGGAAAAAAGGGGAGGAGGGAGGAGGAGGAGAAGGATGAGGAGGAAGAGGACAAGAGGGAGAAGGAGTAGGAGGAGGAGGAAGAGGACGAGAGGGAGAAGGAGAAGGAGGAAAAGGAGAAAGAGAAAGAGGATGAGGAAGATGAGGAGGAGAAGAGGAGGATAATGAGAAGGAGGAAGAGGACGAGAAGGAGGAAGAAAAGTGGATGAGGAGAAGGAAGAGGAGAAGAAAGAGAAGAGGAGGAGGAGGAAGAGGGGGAAGAGGAGGAAACGGGGAAGAGGGGGAAGAGAGGGAAGAGGGGGAGGTAAAAGAGGGGGAAGAGGGGAAGAAGAAGAGGGATAGGAAGAGGAAATGGAAGAGGAAGAGGAAGAGGAAGAATAAGAAGAAGAAGAAGAAGGAAGAAGGAAGAAGAAGAAGGAAGAAGGAAGAAGAAGAAAGAAGAAGAAAGACGGAAGAAGAAGAAATAAGGAGGAAGAAGAGAAGAAGAAAGAAGAAGAAGAAGAAGATGAAGACGAAGAAGAAGAAGAAGGTGATGATGATGAAGAAGAAGAAGAAGAAGTAGAAGAAGAAGATGATGAAGAAGAAGAAGAAGAAGAAGAAGAAGAAGAAGAAGAAGAAGAAGAAGAAGAAGAAGAAGAAGAAGAAGAAGAAGAAGAAGAAGAAGAAGAAGAAGAAGAAGAAGAAGAAGAAGAAGAAGAAGAAGAAGAAGAAGAAGAAGAAGAAGAAGAAGAAGAAGAAGAAGAAGAAGAAGAGCAGCAGCAGCAGCAGCAGCAGCAGCAACAGCAGCAGCAGCAATGTGCCTGCCATCGAGTCAGGCCAAGAGGACATTGGTGGTGGGAAATGTGGACTGATGGAGTGATGGATGCTGGAACCTGTATGATTTTACCCAATCATGAACATCTTTGTAATTGTATATGCCAGGTTGATATAATAAAACAATATATTTAAAAATACATAAATTATATTTCTTGACCGGCATGTTTTACAAATATCTCAATCTAGGGACATTTTGCATCTGCAGTTCCCTTTCCCTAGAATGTTCTTTTTTCATTATGACTCCCATTTATATCTGCCTGAACAAATCCTTTAAATACACTAGGTGCCTTGTTAGGTAGCACATCAGTCTCATTATGACTATCTAAAAATCCAATGTATATGGGCACAACCTTATCTAAAATAACCTCCTTTCACCAGTGTTATTTCCAGTATCTATCACCTTTTACTACTGGAGATAGTTGATCTTTGTGATATTCACAGGGCCAATACAAATCACTAATATAGTCATAAAGATAATAAAAGTACATCTATACATATAGTCATTAGTCATTAGCAAATATGTTCCATCATTAACCACTTTGAGTTTATTTATTATTTATTTACTTATTTTTTATCATTTACTGTGAGACAGACATTTACAAAGCTCTTACTGATTGGGTTTCAGTTATACAATGTTGCAGCATGCTTACTAAATCTTTCATTATTCCCTGCAATCCCCCATTATTGACCTGCACTGCTATCACTGGGTGTTTTATCCTCAGATCTCTTTTGTTATACAACTAAAGAAACATCACTGGATTTCTGGAGCTAGTGTATTTAAAGGGTTTGTTCAGGCAGATTTAAATGGTACTTTTGCTGAGACACAGCTGGGCTAGTAAATGATGCTTAAATAGTCTCTCATTGCACATTCAGATCCAATTTTTCTGTCTGTTATACACTCCTTACCTTTTCCCTGCCCTCACCTCAGAAACATTAGTTACACTCTTCACACATGTAAATAGGGGAAACGAATGAATGTTTTCACTCAGTACACACTTTCACATCATTGATGGTGAGAGTTGGTGGTGATCCAAAAGCAGTAAAAGGTGGATCTGCTGAGGTCCCCAAAGGAGAAGATGTGAAGATCCCTAGAACAGAACCTTCCTAGCGAAGGTCAAAGGCCCAGAGGAAGATTGACTGCTCTGACATTACCTCGACCTCTCTGAGTATACTTCCATATAAGAAAGTGGCAAAAGATACTGAGCAAAGGATCCGCTCTTCTCTCTTCCCTTTTCTAAAGGTCCTTCCCACCACCTTCAAAATCATCGATTTCACAGTCTTAGATCACCATGATCTCCCTCTTTGGGCTAGTAGCCCCTGGTTTGCTTTCAAATAGCATCTGGTGACCAGCTTCCAAAAGAGTGTGCATCAGCTCAAACCTCAGCTTAGGTGAGGTGTAAAATCACTTTTAAGGTGTAAAATCACTTTGTTTCTATATTATTTAACTCATACATCATAGTTAAATCCTTCATCTAGAAACTTTTTATATGCTATTCAAATTTTTTTCATGCTTGATTTTGCACATCCTTAGTTTTTAAATTATTTCTAATATATTCATTTATGCATTTGTTAAAATGAATGTGTTGTGTCTTTTTAATTTTTACTGTATATGCAAATACATTGTGGAAAGGCAAAGTAAATAGCAATATAGTATATTTGGGAATTTTTACATAGTTGGATAGGTGATTTGGTTTTTTAGTAAATTCTGAGAAATAATGGACTGCAACTCTCATCAATATAAATTATAAATACATTTTGTCTCATGTTACAGTAAATATGGTTTAAACATTTATTTAAAATATAATTGTCAAACGTAGCATTTGGTCTTGATAGTTAAAGAATTGATGAAAGGACACAACGATTATGATGTACAAATTTGATGTCAAATTATCTGATAAAACTAGTACAATGATTATTTTTGAAATAGTTGCTCCCCCACACACAAACACCTAGGTGGCTTATAGTACAAAGGATATAGACAAAGAGATGGTCACTGTCTGCTGAACCATCTTTGCCACGCTGAACCAGCTGGGAAGACTAGAATGAATGAAGTCTAAAATGTGTCCCTTGCTGCATGGACCAGAATTCCACCAGCCTCACTAGGTGGCCATCAAGTCACACCTGATGTCCACTTTTTATTGCCGGCATAGGAGTTAATGCCCACCATGCAATTTCTTGGGGTATTGTGGATTCAGACTGGAATGAGAAGTTGCTCTTTTCAGGGAAGGAAAAGCAGTCTTAGGCCTTACTCAGACCTTTGAGGTACTTGCCTTCAATCAGAAAAGAATTTCAGGAGAAGGCGAAGTGAGTAATGAAGCAAAACAAAATTTAGTTGGAGATTTTGAAGAAAGGGAAGGAGGGAGAGAAATAAAGAGAAACATGTGTGCTTCTTCAAAAGGAGAGAGAGGTGCACCAGTCCGCATCTAAAGATATATGCGACATATATAGGCAACATTTATGCTCAGGCACCACATGTGCATGGCCATGTAGACAGAAGCAACACAGCGCTTGGACAGAATATGTTCATGCTTCCTTTGCTATAGTTTTCCTTTATAGGTGTCTACAAGATGCTCCACTTGGGGTTTTCTATCTAGATAAGAGTCCGTTCCTAGGGTGGTTGCCAAGATTCCTCTGGAGTTGGGATGGTCTTCTTTGAAACTCTTTTTCTTGACTTTGTTCCACTGGAGCTTCTCTTGGAGGGTGAATGCAGCCACCCCTGGTCTGGTCTAGCTCCAGGTAAAGGTCTTACCAGATCTTTGTTCCTAAGTTCATAAGATGGTTCTAGACAGCAACAGGGCTTGGAGGTGATTACTTCCCAGGAATTCCATGGCCTTTCTCTGTCTAACAACCTACATAACTTTCCTTTGTGGTTTTATTTATTTAAAAACATTATTCGTAGAAGTGGACCTTAGAGTTACCAGATCGTTCTTTCTCCATTAAAATACCTTATGTGAGCCAATATTAGAGGTATTAACTAGAACACTTTGGAAAATAAGAGGATAATAATAATTATATTCTAAATGTTAATAATTATGATCTTAATTTCCATCACATTTTTAAAACTTCATTTCACTAACATCACCGTTTATTTTTGTTTTCTTAGTTCTTCCTTTTCAAAATCTTAGGCGTGTTTCACTCTGGATATTGCTTCACTGAATTTATTAAATCCATTTACTGTTCAAAATTATTATAGATTCTTCTGTTTATTTGTTTTATCCCAAGAATACTAAAAATAAAAATGTTCACATCCTCATAAGTGATCACAAACAATTCCCAATTTATTGTCTCCCTTGACAATATATCTAAACTACAGCATTCTCATATGTTATATTCTTACAATAACATAATCCTATCTATCTTTAAATTTCAACACCATTTTTACATATTTTAATCTAAGTCAAACTGAAAAAGCTTAATATTGGAAATTATAGCCCTGTACAAGATTTCTCTTTATATGTTCAATATTTTGTAATTTATTTCAGCTAAAACATTTTATTTACTTCTCAGCCCTATTTTAATTTTGCTCTCAGATTTGATTAAATCGTTTCTCAATTGACTTAGATCAACTTATGTAAAACTCCAGTTTTATGAATTCATAGTCATTTTTATGACATAGCTTGTGTTTGCAATAGTGAATATCTGTAACATGTGCATCAAGTAAATGGGTTGAATTGGAAAAAGTTCACTTAGATTCTGTCACTGAATTTTTGCAATTCCAGAATATTGCCACCAGATGGTAATCACAGATCACATTGCTTTCATAGTAACTTCTTCAAAGATACTTCTGGTTAGGTGAGTTCATTTTTAAACTTATGTACCCAGATCATAACTATTATCTACCATCTCTGCTGAAATAATATGTGCATATTTTATATATATATAAAGTGTGTGAAATTATCTCAATACTAATATGACTATTCTATCATTTCTCAGTATAAGAGGAAAATAAGTATGTTGAGGGGCCGTAACAGTAGTATAGTGAGTAGGGTATTTGCCTTGCACACATCAGACCCGGGTTTAATCCCTGGCATCCCATGTGGTCCCCTGAGTAGTGCCAGAAGTAATTCCAGATTGTAGAATCAGGAGTAAATGTGACCGAAAAAAAAAAAAAAAAACAAGTGTATTCAAATATTCTCACTTTCTACTCATGTATTTCATTGCCTGTTTTGTTTAATTTTGAATTACATCAGTCATTTTCAGGGATTACTGCTATCTCTGAGCTCAGGGATCATTCATGACACATCTCAGACCATATGGGGTGCCCAGGATTGTATCTGGGTCAGCTAGTGCAAGACAAGCACCCTACCCATTGTACTATCACTACAGTTCCTTAGTCTGTATTTCTTTTTGGGTCACACCGGGCAATGCTCAGGGGTTATTCCTGGATCAATTTTTCAGGAATTACTCCTGGCAGTGCTAGGGGGACCATATAGGATGCTGGAGAATGAACTGGTTCAGCCACATGCCAGGCAAACGCCCTACCTGCTGTGCTATTGCTCCGGCCCCAGTCTGTGTTTCTTTACTTAGCCCAGAATAAATATAGTTCAAAAAGCCAGTTAATATTCATTATGCTAATTTCTGGCCTTAAAGGAGAAAAAATTATTAGCCTTGACCTTAGGATATAGCCTCATATTAATAATCAGTTAATAATATCTGCATATTCAGCAAACATATAAACATGAAGACTGGCAAAATTTTAATTACTGGTCTTGTTGACAACAATGATTTTAGGATGAAGTTTAAGTAATCTGAAGTGTTTAATTAAGCACAATTTACCTTCCGTGAGAGACTGCTTGTCTTCCTAATGCCTCACTGCCTGGAATCACAACTGAATTCACAACTGAATGCAGATGTTCACTTCCCCTCAACACTTACCAAGCTTTGCAAATTCTTGAAAGCCAGGCAAGGCTGGTGAGCAAGATAGGTTCCATCACCTCTTTTACTTTCATTCCATGCATTTCTCGGTGTGCTGTTTTTGCAGCCTAATTGGAACATATACCAGAAAGAAATGGTAACACTGCCTTTACTGGAGTGCTAACAGTCAAACAGATATTCTGAAAGGTGCTTGTGATTATGATCTTTTATATCAGTTCAATTGTTTCTTCTCACTCTAATAGTCTTTATGTTTACATGCATTATGTCTCTGTTCATGATTTTGCAAAACAATATTTGGGGTTTTTGTTTGTTATTGTTTTTTAATAGCTCATATAGCACCTAACTGTACGTTAACAGAATTTGTCTGTGCTTGCTCAATGTAATCTAAGTAGATACACTTTTTAAAATTTTGGGTTGGAGATTTCTTTTGATTTGGGGGAGCATAGTCTTTGCTCTGGACTTATACCTAACTGTGCTTGAGGATTAATTCTGACAGGACTCTGGGGACCACAAGTGGTGCTAGAGATCCAGCAGGGAGGGTGTTTGTCTTGCATGTGGCCTACTGTGTTTGATCTCTGGCATCTCATATGGTCCCTTGAGTACTGCCAAGTGTAATTCCTGAGTGCAGAGTCAGGAATAACTCCTGAGCAATGCCAGGAGTAACCGCCCCAAAACAGCCAAAAGCAAGCAAACAGACTATCCAGGTCAGCCACGTGCAAGGCAAGCACTTGACTACTGGATTATCTCTGCAGCCCCTCAGCTGAGACTTTTTCCAATCTACTGATGATGCCCAAAATATTTTTAGATAAATGATGAGAAAGCAATATTTCTACCTAGTTTCAAAGAAGAAAAGCAATCATAGAGCCGTCTTAGTTTAAGTGATTGACAAGTGTTTTGTTTTTATGCCATTGGGGATAGGAGGCAATGATGTAAGACTTATGTTAGTTTTAGTTATTCTTTCAGAAATCATACTATGCTAATGATTAATGTCAATAGTGCTTTCTACTTTTGTTGTTTGTTTGGAGGACCATGCGCGAGGGTGTACAGAGTGACCCTCACTCTGTGCAGGCACTACACCAGGCAGTGCAGAAATGGAACACAGGCTTCCTATTTGCAGTCATTTGACACCTCCCTTCAACCCAAAGCTGACTTTTTTTTCACTTGAATCACTTGAATTACTTGACCGTTATTCATCAATTTGCACCGAATGGGTGCCAATAACATTTCCATTGGACCCTATCACGTGCCAATGTAGCCCAATGGCATCTGGTTGATTCAGGATATGAAGAGACTCAAACCGTTCCTTCAGGGTATTGACAAGGAAGTCTGACCATCTTCCAGCAAAATACCTAAAACAACTACTAATAGACTTCAAAGAAGACATTGACAGCAACACAATTGTAGTTGGAGACTTCAACACTGCTCTATCAACCCTGGATAGATCAACAAGATTGAAACTTACCAAGGAAATACTGGCCCTAAAAGAAGAGATGGAAGAAAGAGGGCTGGCAGATATATACAGGACATTTCATCCCCAAAAAGCTGATTGCACTTTCTTCTCCAGTGCACATAGAACATACTCGAAAATAGATCACATGCTGAGCCATAAATCATACCTCCATAAAATCAAGAAGATAGAAATTGTGCCAACTATTTTTTCAGACCATGATGCACTGAAAATAGAAGTTAATTGTACACAAAAAACGGAGACCAATACCAAGTACCTGGAAACTAAACAGCTCACTGCTGAACAACCAGCAAGTCATAAAAGAAATCAAAGAGGAAATCCAAAGATTCCTTGAAACAAATGAGACTGAAGACACGAATTACCAGAACTTGTGGGATACAGCAAAAGCAGTGTTAAGAGGCAAGTTCATAGCTCTTCAGGCATTCATCAGAAAAGAAGAAAAGGCCATCATAAACAGTCTGACTTCACAACTTAAGATCTTAGAGGGTGATCAACAAAAGGAGCCCAACCCAAGCAGAAAGAAAGAAATAATAAAACTTAGAGCAGAAATCAATGAGATGGAATGTCAAAAAACAATCCAGAAGATCAACGAAACCAAAAGCTGGTTCTTTGAAAAAATAAACAAGATTGACAAACCACTTGCAAGACTTGTAAGAAAAGGAAAAGAGAGAACCCAAATAAATAGAATCAGAAATGAAAACGGGGATATCACAACTGAAAACACAGAAATTCAAAAGATCATCAGAGATTACTATGAGAGCCTTTATGCCACGAAACAAGAGAACCTAGAAGAAATGGACAAATTCCTGAATTCCTATAGCTTCCCAATTCTGCAACAAGAAGATTTGGAATACCTCAACAAAACTATCTCCATCGAGGAAATAGAATCGGTAATCAAAAGTCTCCCCAAACATAAAAGCCCAGGTCCAGATGGATTCACCAGTGAATTCTACAAAACCTTTAAAGAGGACCTACTCTCAATTCTTTTTAAGCTCTCCCGGCAAATTGAAGAAACAGAAATACTACCAAATAGCTTTTACGAGGCATATATCACCCTGATACCCAAAGCAGACAAAGATGTCACAAAAAAAGGAAATCTACAGACCAATCTCCCTGATGAATACAGATGCTAAGATCTTCAACAAAATACTAGCAAATAGAATCCAAAGAGTCATCAAAAAGATTGTACACCATGACCAAGTGGGATTCATCCCGGGAATGCAAGGATGGTTCAACATCCGCAAGTCAATCAACATAATACATCATATCAACAAAAAGAAAAATAAAAACCATATGATCATATCAATAGATGCAGAGAAGGCATTTGCCAAGATTCAACACCCGTTCATGATGAAAGCTCTCCGTAAAATGGGGATTGAAGGAACCTTCCTCAAGATAATCCAGGCCATCTACTACAAGCCCACAGCGAGCATCATCCTCAATGGGGAAAAACTGAAAGCCTTCCCCTTAAGATCAGGGACAAGACAAGGCTGCCCGCTCTTACCACTTCTATTCAATATAGTACTGGAAGTACTTGCCATAGCAATCAGGGAAGAAAAAAGACATTAAGGGCATCCAGATAGGAAGGGAAGAAGCCAAGTTATCACTATTTGCAGATGACATGATTTTATACCTGGAAAACCCAAAACTCTCTACCAAGAGGCTCCTAGAAATAATACATTCTTATAGTAGAGTAGCAGGGTACAAAAATCAATACCCAAAAGTCAATGGCCTTCCTATATGCAAACAGCAAAAGAGAAGAAAGGGACATTAAAGAAACCATCCCATTCACAATTGCACCAAAGAAAATCAAATACTTAGGAATCAGTTTGACAAAGAATGTAAAGGATCTCTAGAAAGAAAACTAAAAAACGTTACTTCAGGAAATAAAAGAAGACCTGAGGAAATGGAGACACATTCCCTGCTCATGGATTGGAAGGATTAACATTATCAAAATGGTAATACTCCCTAGAGCTTTATGCAGATTCAATGCGGTCCCTATAAAGATACCCATGATGTTCTTCAAAGAAATTGAACAAACACTCCTGAAATTTGTATGGAATAATAAAACCCCACAAATAGCTAAAGCAATCCTTGGGAAAAAGAAGATGGGAGGTATCACTTTCCCCAACCTCAAGCTCTACTACAGAGCAGTTGTAATTAAGACAGTGTGGTATTGGTATAGAGACAGACCCGTAGACCTATGGAATAGAACTGAGTATCCTGAAATGCACTCACAAATATACAACCACTTAATCTTCGATAAAGGAGCAAAAATATTAAGTGGAGCAAAGAAAGCCTCTTCAACAAATGGTGCTGGGAAAAATGGGCAGCTACGTGTAAAAAAATGAACTTAGACCTCCTTCTAACGCCATGCACAAAAGTCAGATCAAAATGGATTCTAGATCTCGATATCAGACATGAATCTATAAGGTACATCGAAGAAAACATAGGAGAAATGCTCTACGACATCGAAATGAAAAGTATCTTTAAAGACGACACACCACTGACCAAGCAAATGGAAGCAATGATAAACAAATGGGATTATATAAAATTGAAAAGCTTCTGCACCTCAAAATAAACGGTGACCAAGATACAAAGACAATCCACAGAGTGGGAAAAGATATTCACCCAATACCCATCTGACAAGGGGTTAATATCCAGAATATATCAGGCACTGGTAGCACTCCACAAGAAGAAAACAGTCAACCCCATCAAAAAATGGGGAGAAGAAATGAACAGAAGCTTCCAAAAAAGAAGAAATTCGAATGGCCAAAAGGCATATGAAAAAGTGCTCTTCATCTTTAATCATCAGGGAGATGCAAATCAAAACAACAATGAGGTACCATCTCACCCCCACAGAGACTGGCACACATCCAAAACAGCAAGAACAACCGGTGCTGGCGTGGATGTGGGGAAAAAGGGACTCTCATCCACTGTTGGTGGGAGTGCTGACTGGTCCAGCCCTTTTGGAAAACAATATGGGCATTCCTCCGAAAGCTAGATATTGAGCTCCCATTTGATCCAGCAATAGCACTCCTGGGAATATACCCTAGAGACCGAAAAACACATAGCAGAAACACTATCTGTACTTCTTTATTCATCTCTGCGCTATTCACTATAGCTAGAATCTGGAAACAACCTAAATGCCCGAGAACAGAGGACTGGCTAAAGAAACTGTGGTTCATCTACACTATGGAATACTATGCGGCTGACAGAAAGGATGAAATTATGAAATTTACCTGCAAATGGATGGACATGGAGTCTATTATTCTGAGTGAAATTAGTCAGAAGGAAAAGGACAGATATATAATGACTGCATTCATTAATAGGATATAAATAGATACCAGTGTTTTAATAAATATGGGAAATGGTAATGGCAGATTAAAACTCACCACTGAATATACACAAAAGAGACTTAAGTGATAAACTCTAAATATCTGCAGGGCTAGCCACAATGTGTAAAATAAGAGGGAGACAGATGCAGAGACAGAGAGAGATAGAGAGAGAAAGAGAAGAAACTGGGGTACCTGCTATTAAGGCGGCCTGGGGGATGGGAGGGGAGGGGTACATTGGTGGTGGAAATGGGGCACTGGTGGAGGGATGGGTGCTGGAATACTGTATTACCAAGAACCAATTATGAACACCTTTGTCATTGTATGTTTCACGGTGGTATAATAAAAAAATTTAAAAAAAAGGAAGTCTGACCATCTTGTAGGTGGGCGACCACATGATCTTTTGACATCCTGTGAGATCCAGTAGGTAATAGCTCTAGTCCAGCAGGTGTCTCCAAATCGCATTACATGTCCAGACCATCTGATTTTCAATGCCTTGGCAAACAAGACAGCGTCCCTGATTCTGGAATAGTGACGGAGGACAGAACTCCAGATTCCTTCTCTCACTAGAGTGAGGCGTGATATTCCAAGCATAGCTCTTTGGATTCCTCTCTGGGAGACCCGACTAGCTTTCTAATCCAGCTTATTTAGGGCCCAGGTCTCTGAGGCGTATGTTAATACAGGGAGAATGATGGAGTCAAAGAGATGTGCCCTGAGCCGGAGGTTCTTTGTCCTCTTAGCTATTTTTTCGATGCCTTTGAAGGCCTCCCATGCCGCTCTCTTCCTCATGCGTAGCTCAGGGTTTAGGTCATTCATCATGTTGACTTCTCGACCTAGGTACACATAACTGCTGCATTCAGAGATGTTTGTTCCATTGAGAGTGAATGGGGACTCAGGAACTAGTTCATTTTTCATGAACATAGTTTTCTTTAGATTCAGCTGTAGACCTATATTACCACATTCTCGGTTGAAGTCAGTCAGCATTTGTGTCTCATGGCTAATATTTGGTGTTATTAAACGATGTCATCAGCGAAGCTGAGGTGGTGTAGTTGCCGACCATCTATCTTCACTCCCATTTCTTCCCATTCTAATTTTCTCATGATGTTCTCGAGGGTAGTGCTGAAGAGGTTTGGTGAAACGGTATCATCTGTCGAACCCCTCTTTTGGCATCAATGATCAACTCTTTGTAGAATGGTGAGATCCTGGTAGTGAATCCGTAATACAGCTCATGAAGGATCTTGATGTATTGGGATTGAACACCCTGTTTGGCTAGGACTTCGATGACTGCTTCAGTCTCCACAGAATCAAAGGCTTTCTGTAAATCAATGAATGTGAGACAGAGAGGCATCTTGTACTCCCTACAAACCTCAAAGTGCTTGGTTACTGTGTGGATATGGTCGATTGTGCTGAATTGTGCTCGCATAACTGTCCTTCATCTAGTGTTCTGCCAAGCCTGTTCAAATACTACCATTGACGACATCGATGAAGAATACAACCAACTGGTTCAGCAGCTCCATGATTGTGCGAAGAATGCCGAGACAGAGAAAGAAACTCTCGAGCTCATTCACAAACATGGCAAGGTGCGAGCCTCAGGAGACCAAATACTAATGTCCAAGCTTGCTAAATGGTGCAGAGAAGCAATAAAAGAAGACTTCAAAGACAGAAGAGCATAAATACTGGAAGAAGCAGCAGAAAGGCAGTGGAGAGTATTACCCATGACTTCTACTCAAATATCTTTGATAGCCACATCCACCTGCCCACATACCAAATTCCACAGGTTGGATATGTCATTCCCAACATTCTTCCTTCTGAAATCCGACATGCCATCTCGCCGGTAAGGAAGGGAACAGCACCAGGCCCAGACAAAGTCAAATCTGAACACCTGAAGAATCTGCCTTGGTACTCTTCAATACACTAGCTCGGCTCTTCACACGCTACCTGTCAAAATGCAAGGTACCCTTCCAATGGAAAACCAACAGGACAGTTCTACTGTTCAAGAAGGGAGACATTCATGACTTTGGCAGCTATCAACTTTTTTTTTTGCTTACAACAAATATCATTTTCTAAAAGCTCATTTTTCATTCAGCAGAGTGTCAAAAACTTGATACACAGACTATCTTATTGGAGAAAAAACACTTTTGAAGTTAGTATTATTATGTGGCCGTGGTGCTCGTTTGCATTGGCAAGTGGCAGACAGGAGTCAGGCTTATCTACACTCAGGATTCTGCCCTGTTGGCCCTGGATGGTTGATGGTCTGACATGGAAAAAGACTGGGCCTCTCCTGTAATGAACCCAGAGCTACGGCAGAGCCTGGCAAGCTACCCGTAGTGCATTCTATATGCCAGAAACAGTAACAATAACGGACCTTATTCCCAATGATTGGAGGCATTCTGGTGCCTGCTCTAGCAAATTGATAAACAACAGGAAGAAAAGTGATACAAGTGATATTGATGCAAATAGGACTATTTTTTTCTAGAAAAGTGATTCATAACACAAGCCACATGATATTGCCGCATTTGAGAAAGTTTTGTCCTTTTTCTAAAATCAAGCAATTGGGAGATAGGGAACCTGGCAGGGATTGTGCCTTCATCCGCCTTGGTCAGTCTTTCTAAATAGCAAAAGCACAGCCGTGAACTTGGAAATCCAGAGGAAACTCATTTAAGACGTTTTTGAGCATTTCTTGAAGTCTTCATTCCATGTTCTCCCTGGTTTTAGAATTTGCTTCTACATTTAATCCCTCCCCTTTCTCCTCATCTCAATAGAATTTTATCATATACATGATAAAAACTATACTTGGAGACCCACCATAAGCAGTGCTACATCAAAGATATGGGTAGGAACTTCTCATGGGATTGATCTCAGAACTGAGGGACAGGTTTTATTCGAATTTCTCATGGGATTGATCTCAGAACTGAGGGACAGGTTTTATTACACAATTGAGCTGATTAACTTCGGAATTCTGAACTTTATTTAGGGAATTGAAGGGGAAGCAAGACTCTGCTGCCCCCGAAATAACTTCTTGAAAAGAAATTGATTTCCTGAAATGGGTCCTGAAAATACAGAGGGATTACTTTTGAAGATATAATTATATCTAAACACATCCTTTGGATCTTTTACTGTAGAAATCGATAGAGAAGGCAGAATTAAATTTTTTGATAACCTTTTCAATAAACCTTTCCTTTCTTGTTCTCATGGTATTTCTGGCATTACTTAAGCTATTCAAAGTTAATGTCTTATATTCAAATATGATGGTTAGTTACTCAGCTTTATGGGTCTCTCCCAGGAAATCAGGAATATGCAGGTTTTATAAATTTTTCTTAACTCTCCTTCTAAAAGTCTCTAATGTCCTCCCCTCCCATAATTCCCCTTCATTGTTGTGCTGACTGGGCATTGCTCGCTCGGTTATGGTGCTCACACTCAGCTTCAGTGCTCTGCAGATTCTGAACACCTTTACTTATGGCTTCCACATGCACCAAGCATCAATATGTGCTGGACACAAAATGTTCCATTGTGACTCTCAGGATTTTAAGCACCCAGTGCTGCTTCTAGGATCACACTGAGCATGTGGAGCAGGGCCAGGGGCTGATTCCCGGACCTCAATGCCTACAAGGCATGTGCTTAATAATCTATCCTCAAGTTTAGGGATGAACCATATAGTAGGATTCTATCCCTTTGGTCAACAATTCTGATGTTACTGTTGGTACTGTCAGCAATACTGATGTTACAAACGCAAGATTTTTTAAAAGTAAGATAATTGTTAGAAACGGTAATGACAGACAAGAACTGAGCATTGAATGTAGGCAAAGGGCTTTACATGATAACACCTAAATATGTAAGAGAAGGGAGAGAAAGAGAGAGAGAGAAAGAGAGAGAGAGAGAAGAGGCTAAGTACCTGCTATAGAGGTAGTCTGGGGAAGAAGGAGGGAGCCAGGGGGACATTGGTTGTGGGAAATGTGCACTGGTGGATAGATGGGTGCTGCAACATTGTATGACTGAAACTCAATTATGAACAGTTTTGTAAATATCTATCTCATGGTTATATAATAAGAAAAAGTAAGATAATTTGAATACTGGGGACAAGTGGACAAAAGGCAACTGTTGGAAGTCACTGGACACTTGCTTTGGCACTTACATGTCTGTCCGTAAGCAATATTCTGAAATAAAATAAGCAACAATAAAACAACAACCAGTGTGAAAAATGCCAAAAACTCACTCTGGGCCATCTGCACTAGAGTATGATTCAAAGGGAGCTATATTATAAAGAACATGATGGATTTTGCAGGGAATGGTAAAATATTTGGTATCTCTTGTTTGCTACATTTCACAACTTGCTCTGCACACTGCGGATATTTGCATCTATTAACAAAATTAGACTCAAACAACAACAAAGAAAGAGTCCTCTTTGTGATTTACAAATATATATCAATGATACAAGGTAATCGGTTTTCCTTAATGCAAGTAAAATCAATGTGGAGTCAGGAGCAGCAGTTCTCAACTCTAACTTTAAATTAAAGGTAATTAAACTGGAGTGTTTTTAACAACAAGAGAAGCAAGTTCATGTTTGGGGGAGATTTTCTTATGTTCAGTGCAACACATATTAGTGAAACATCAATATAATTTAATATAATTCAAGCAGACATTCAATTAAGGCTAGACTGCATCTAAAATATATTGAATTGAAGTTTCATGTAAATTAATGACACTTTTGAAGACATAAACTATTTGGATAAATGGAAAGTGATTATGTTTCCCCACTTTATTGCCTGTTGGAATTTAAAAGTTGCGGAAGTTCTTTGAATATTTGATTCCTCATGAGTAAAATGAAAGGAGTTGGAAGGATATTTTTTAAGGCCTTTTTTGAAGCCTGAAAAACAACTCTGAATTATTGGAAGCAGAGTTTGGCAGCAGATGGCTAGTTGCATTAGGATGAAGAACCTAGTCATTCTAGATTATGTCAATACAGTCTAAAAAATATGACTTTTATTTCAAAATGCTTCAGGACTTTTCTATTATTGAAAACAAACAAGAAAAACATTTTCTTTCTAAACAAATATGATCTATTTACCAAGAGGATTTCTTTAACATCACTGTCAATTCTTCCTTGAAGAAGCGTCAGTATTTAATTTTTCTCTAAATTTTAAGCATTCTATAAATGCTTTGCTTAGTATCCACAAGGGGCTAACCCGAGACAGTCATAAAGAATAAGACTAATATCAAGGGACTCATCATTGACTTGGGAAGGCAGAATTCTTAATAACTAATTAGAAGAAGGCAGGATTCTTTACAACTAATTATAGTAGAAGTGGAATTATGAGATAATTAACTAGGATGAGACCCAAAAATGACAGAGAAAAGAGTTTAACTTAAAAACATCAGAAAACATCTCTCAAGATCTTATCGTGGAATAGGTCTTATCATGGGAAATCACGCATAAAACATATAGTGAGCCTTTTATATAACTAATATAGCAAACATTTTATATTTTAATGTATCCATTAAAATTTAACTTATATTAAATAGATAATCCTTATTTTACCCATCTGATAGTGGAAAATCACAGAGATTATAGAAATATATATGACCAAAAATCAGTTTGTTGATAAATATTAATTAAATGTGGTAAGTCCTTAATTAGGAATGAAGATAAAATGTGATTACTAATGTGTTAAGAACTTAAAGAGTCCATGTAAAGTTTAGTACAAATAGATAAACCATTTTAACATATTTTAGGTGATATGATAACAAAGACTTGCTTCTACACAGTTTTTATTAATTTTATAAAATGATGCTTAAGAAACTGAGAGATGATTAAAAGAAAGATGATATGAATCACTTATAGAGAAAAACACTTAGAGGCTCCAAATTGAGAACAATATGTTTGGGGAAGTTAACGTAGTGAAGTTTGAGTAGTACATGTACTAAATAGGCACTGAAAAATGTGGTAATTAAAAAATGAAGATAGGCAATGTATTCTGAAACATCACATAAGTGTATTTCCTACAATTAGAACATTATACGTTGCTTATTATACTTTTTGTGCAATCATTACTAATTACACCCCTTTAAGCTCACGGTATTTTGCAACTGAACAATAAATTGTGGAAGATTCTAATTTTGTGGGGTCAATGGAAGTTTTACAAGATTTTTAAACAGCTCATTGGTACAATTGGATTAGACCTGTAGAAAAAAAACAGGACCATTAAAACAGAGACTAAATTAGAGAAAACAGAAGTTGATGAGATTAGCTGGTGCCCAGGGCTTTATGTTCCTTCTGTAGTTAATAGAGGGATAAAGGATTAAGACTTATAAAAAATTAAATTTTTATTTATCTCTTTTGATTTGGGGGACCACACCCAGCAATGTTTAGGACCTACCCCAGGATCTACATTCAGGAATCTTTCTTGCAAGGCCAAGAGAGCCAAATGGGACTTTGAGGATCAAACCCAAGTTGGCAACATGCAAGACAAGTGCCCTACCTGTTGTGCTATCTCTGTAGCCCTAGGATTGACACTTTTTTAAAGATGGATGTGACTCAGCATGTCAGAGTGAGGTAGAGAAGATACAAGGTGGACTGTATGTAACACACAGATGATTCTTTTTTTGGATAATGTTGCCAAACACAATTTCCAGGCCTCCCTTTTCCATGTAACCATTAACAAAATGGAGTCATTTGAATCATTCTTGATTTGACACTGAAGTGTTCTGATCCCTGTAAGCATAAAATATTTTTTAAACAGTACTGCCTTTCTAACTTTTCCACATAATACTTCGCTGTTCTTAAAATAATAGTTTGAAAAACTCAAACTATTTGAATGTTTTCATAATGATTATATGCTGAACAGCAACTTGGCTTTTCTTTTTTCATCTGCTTTAACTTAGCAAGCATTAGAAATATTATTGTTATTATCATCATTGAATTATCTGAGTTCCAAATTAAAAAATAGACAAACTGCATATAATCTTCAGATGGATAAAAATAACTTTGCTAAAAGGAATATCTTATATATAACAAAGTCTTGGACTTAATTCCCTTCTCAATTTTAAAAGGGCAAGTTTATTCAAGTGTAAATAATATGCTCATGTCTGTGACTAATGAAACCATTTAAACATAATAAATTGGTCTGCAAAGCAGCAGCATGTGTTCTTTTTTAACATTTGCCCTTCAGTCTCCTTGAACAATGAAGGTAACCTAATGTCTCCTTATAATTACCATTTACTTCTAAGAATAGGAATAGCTTCCTGATCTCCTGACACTCCTCCATTTGTTATACAGCTAAAGCCCAAAACAACTGAGAGTACCCCCCAAAATTTTAAAAAATTGATGAAGATACCAGCAATAGAACTCTTAGATTTACAAAACTTCCTGATTTTCAAGGTCTATATACTTTTAAATTTCCAATATAGTTTTCATAATTTGTGTACATGTTTCATTCCATTTTAGGGCAACTATAGTGAGGTTTTAGACCATTGCTAATCTGTGACTTGATTTTATTCAAGTCTGTTTACTTCAGAAAGTGTGTGTGTGTGTGTGTGTGTGTGTGTGTTTGTGTGTGTGTGTGGTGAGGGAGGGGTTAGACAGACATGGGTAAAGAAAAATTAGGTACTCAGAGAGGACACCAGGGGCCTCAGGAAGGCTGACACCAGGAAGGAATCTTTCCCGAACTTTAAGTATAGGTGGTGGAATTTAAAATCCTAGAATGACCAAACAAAAGAGAGAGAGAGTATAGCAGTGCTCTCTAAGGGCCAGAAGGTACTGCTTCAGGGGGTCTTTCACACTGAGAGAAAGTTTACTCAGTGCCAGGACTGCTGCTTAAAAGACAACACAGCAACAGGAAATGGATGGGAGTGCTCCACATTTGAAGAGAAGAAAAATGGTCAGATAAAAAATGGTGCAGTGCAACCGGCAGCTCTCTGGTGGATTGCCAGGGAGCCTGGCAGGACCAAAGCACCTGTATCACGTAGAAGCCTGTAAAGACTGCCGAAGGGGCCGGCGCCCGAGGGGTGGGGGAATTTCCAGCAGTGGGCTACTCCCAGGAATCTTCTGTCAGTCTGATTAGTGGTTTAGTGCGGGGTGCTAGGGCTAGGAAGGAAATGTTGCTTGGTTCCGTTAGAGATGGAGACCACCAGGGGAACTCTGGATGTGCTTGGCGGGCCTCCAAGGTCCCACCCAGTGCTGCTCAAAGACCCACTGATCTTCAAGTGACCAAGTAGCGTTGGTGGGACACATGCAAGACATATGCCCTCGCCCCTGTACGTCTGAAGTCCTGGCTTCATCCCCAGCTTTTAGGAGTCCTGGTTTCCTGGGGAAAGTATGCAGCAAGGTTGTGGGAGTCGTCAGGCAGCAGGATGGAGCACCCTGTTTTGGGTTCTCCACTCACTCCCTAGCAACAAAGGCAGCTCAGAATGGCAACCTATGTTTTCCTCCCTCCACACTGTCTTCCCACTCTCCTCTGCCGGGGTTATCATGCCCACATTCTCCACCTCAGTCTATTTTGTTTTCTTTACTGGCATTTGTTGGTATGTTTTTGCTCAGATAGAACAGAGGCCTGGAAACTGAATTAGAGACTGCAACTGTGTTAGCATATATGCCGTATTTTTTCTTCAGATCAACTTAAATTTTTATTCATTTTTTGTTTTGTTTTCTGGACCACACCTTGCTGTGCTCGGGGGCTTTCTCCTGGCTTTTCACTCAGGCATCAATCCTGGCAGGATTCAGGGGTGGTAGGAGATGCTGGGGATTGAATGCAGTTGCATGCAAGGCAATGGCCTGACTTGCGTCACGTGGTACTATCTCTCCTGCCACTAATTTAAAGCTATCATATTAAGAATTAATAAAATACACGGTTCAAAGATTTTAACATTATCTAGTTAAAAACTGGCCAGTGTCCCTTATAAGTTCACCTTAAGTGCAAAGAGAATAGGAAGTTTGTGACTTACTGTCACATTTCCATTTGGTTTAAGATTTTCTTGACTGCCATGAAATTGTTCAATAAATGGTCACTTAATAAATTTTTTTTTTTTTTTGCTTTTTTGGGTCACACCCGGCAATGCTCAGGGGCTACTCCTGGCTCTGCACTCAGGAATTACTCCTGGCGGCTCTCGGGGACCATATGGGATGCCGGGATCGAACCCAGGCCGGCATGAGCCGGCGCGTGCAAGGCAAACGCCCTACCCGCTGGGCTATCTCTCGGGGCCGATCACTTAATAAATTAATGTTGAAATATGTGAACACCTAACTTTCATGAGCAAAATATTCTCTATTCAGGATGAAAATATAGAATTTCCTTCTTGGTCTTTATGAAATAGAATGGGCAGATTAGACTTAATTGAATATCAAATATTGGAAGTTATAAGCTTATGAAATTCCTGCATGCAATAAGCACATGCAAAAGGCCAAACACTTCATTTATCATGCAGGAAAAAAGGAGTTATATAATCCGATAGCCTAAACCACTGGTCTCTTTGTACATGAGGAGAAAATACATAAGCAAATAATGTGCTTTTAAGTAGTTGTGGAAAAAATATAAGATTGAAGAATCTTATCTTGATCTAATAAATATATGAAATGTATCACTATCACTGTATCACTGTCTTCCCATTGTTCATCAATTTGCTCGAGTGGGCACTAGTAACATCTCCATTAGTCCCGTCACAAGCAAGTGTAACCCAAGGGCATCTGCTAGCTCCAGGACAGGAGGAGCCTGAAACCATTCTTCAGGTCATGGAACTGAGGTCCATAATTGTTACTAGTTTTTGGCATAACAAGTAAATAAAACACAGGTAGCTTGCCAGGCTCTGCTGTGTAGGTAGTATAGTCTCAGTAGAAGGCTCTCATCTCGAGCATTTACTGATGAAACTTAAAGGGGAAAGGTCAGGTTTTCTCTTGAATGGAGCTCTGAGGAATTGTGGAGTCTAGATGTTGAGAATGACTGACTGCATGATGTGTGGCTTGCTCTGGCTTCTTACTAGGCTAGGTGATATCAGTTAGAACCTGTCTAGAGCTGTATACAATGTATAAATGTGAAAGGTCTTGGGAAGGACCTTATGCTAAAATCAGCATTTTCTAAGAATATTGTGCAGCCGCTTTGCGGCTGCACGCCCAGGGAGCTGTGGGCCTGGAGGGTGGGTCTTTCTTTTCCGGGGAAACTGGCATGGAGGCGGAGGAAAGGGCAGGGCCCAAAACTCCACTCCGAGTCCGGCCAGTGTGGTCTCTCCCCCGCACATGTGAGCAAACCCTTGGAGCAATGCCGGACTCGGCCAGGCCAGGGACTGGCCGAGCCCCCTTACTGGGAGGTCAGCTCCATGAGTTGCTTCCCACATGGGGCCAGTCGAGCAGCACAGCTCTGGGTCTGATCTCTAGCTCAGATGTGTTTCTTCATCCATTCAGCTGAAGTATAAGAACTGTACCATCAAACATAATTTGGGGCAGCAGTGGGGAACAGAGAGTGGAATGCCTTCAGCAATTCACCTTACACATGGCTGACCACCGAGTTTGATCTCTGGCTTCCTGTAAGGTCCTCTAAGTCCACCGGGAGTGATTCCTGAGTGCAGATCCAGAAGTAAACCCTGAGCATCTTCCTCGGTGGTCTGTCTTTCTGACTAATCTTCCCAAGCATCCCATGCCTGTAGAGAATGAATGGCAGCATGTGGTCTGCAAATTCTTCACACAGACCGCCCTGGGGAGGGCGCCCAGGTCTCCTCCCGCCACCCGGGTCCACGGCAGCTCAGCTGAGGCTCAGCCCAGACGGCGGCGGCGCACTCATAGCTAATTGTCAAAGGTTATTGGTGATATCTATAATCTTTAGTGAATATGCCAAAAATTAACTTTTGGCCCCTAGCTTGAAACTAAAATGAAACAGAAAGGTTATTTTTCTTCATTTCCAATTATCACTGGAAATGCTGGGGGGGTCAGACTCTGATAGTCTTTGATAATGACTATTCTGTCATAAAAAGCAGATATTCTTATAGCTGTAATGAATAGTCTCAAATCAGGAAAGAAAAGATTTCTTTGCAAACATAATTGGTATGTACTGAAAAATATGTGATCAATATCAATGAATTTGAATGAATACTTGTCTGAAAGAGCAGTACGATAATTAGATTATGAAATTTTGAAAAAGGCCATTTTAATCATTAGTTTTTTAGAACACTAAGTAGATCAGAACCAGAAGATAGTTCCAGTATCATTATGAAACATGGTAGTATTATACAGAATAAATGATACAAATGCCCAAATTGTGTTTTGTAACATGGATCTTCTCTGAAAAATAATGACATACTTTCACATTTTGGTTTTTCCTTCAGTAGCACCTAGAAGTATAGGGATATATAAATAACACTGAACTCAATCTTTACATCATACTGAAAAGTTATAAAATAAAAGTTTTGAATTAGTTACTAAATATTTTCCACAATAAATATTAAAACAACAAGGTAGATTTTATTTTTAAATCTAATTTTAATTCCACATATATTTCTATTTAATGGTTATTTCTAATTAATAAAAAATCATCAAAATTTTAACATTTTATAAGCTAGATTCACATAACATAAAATTAATCATTTGCAAATAAATAATTCAGTGGAATTTTATGCAACTTCATTATCCAAGAATCATGATCTCCATTTAGTTTTGATACATTTTATAACAACAAATGGAACGCTGAACACATTAAAAATGTACTCATCCTGGGGCCGCAACGATTGCACAGCGTGTAGGGTGTTTGCCTCTTGCGTGGCCAACTCGGATTTGATACCCAGTATTCCATATGGTCTCGAGCACTGCCAGGAATAATTCCTGAGCTAAGAGCCAGGAGTAACCCCTGAGCACGTTTGGGTGTGACCCTAAAAGCAAAAAAAAAATTACTCTTCATCCCCACTTTTTACCTTCCTGAGCTGGAAACCTCCAATCTGAATTCTGTCTTGTGGATTTATCTATTGTTGACATTATATACAATGGAAACACGGACTATGTGTTCTCTTGCTTTTTGGTGTCTATTATTTGGTTAAATGTCCCAGAGGTCTATGCACATTGTATTGTAGATAACTACATTATGTCTTTCTTGTTCATATTATATAGCACAATCTGTTTATCACATTAATTCAATGATGGCCACTACACTGTTAGGCTAGAATTAGTTGGTGATTAATTCTGCAATAAGCATGGATTATAACTGAGTCTGTTTAAATACTCATTTTCTAGTCTTTTGGGTACTCTCAGGAAGAGAAATGCAGGCATATATGGCAAGCATGCATTTAGTTTTTTGAGGTACAGCTGGACCATCTTCAGTAGTTACTTAATGATATTATATTTCTAGTAACAATGTAGAAAAGTTCTCATTTCTCCAAATCATTGCTAATATGGGCCATTTTCAATTTAATTTAAAATAATTAAAGCCATCCTGTGTATATAAAGTGGTACCATATTATGGTTCTGATTAAAATTTCACTAATTACAAATGATACTGAGCATCTTTCCATATCTTTTTTGGAAAGCTGTACCAATTTTTTAATTGCTACAAAAATTTAATATCATCTAATTCTACCTAATGAAGCAGTAAGTTCAATTTTCCAATATACTTTCATTTAAAGCACTTTATGCAACTAAAAAAACTGTTAAACAAAGTGATTAGAGGCCAGAATGAGAGTACAGTAGGTGCCTGGACACAATCCCAGCACCACATACAATCACCTGAACACTGCCAGGAGGGATCCCTGAGCACGAGATCCCCAAACCCCAAACAAACAAAAATTAAAACAAAAGCATGATTGCTTTAGGGCTTTGTTTCATCTTATTGAAGTTTATTGCATCATTATTTACTAAAGTTTGGACATGGAAACAAACTAATGCCTATCAATGGACTATTAGATACAAAAGATACTGTCTATGTACTAAATGAAATATTACTCAGATATTATCAAATAAAAATGCTGCCATTTATAACAATATAGAACTTAATGCTAACTGAATCAGGTCTGGAAGGAAAGACAAGTACAGGATGAATTAGTTCATATGTGGAATATAAAGAAACAGATCAATTGAACAATATGAAGACAAGAAAAGCAAGCCCCTGCACTGTAACAACTAAATTTACTACAATGGGGAGGGATGAGAACAAAAAGTAAGGAATATCCCCATGAACTTTGGTGGAGACGTTACATCATTATACATTTAAAGGTGTGTAAACATGTACTCCAAAAATATATACACCATCCAAAATAGTTTTAAATGATTTGGACAGAATCCTTTCCACTTCTTTATTAATTAAACTTTCATATAATACTGCATACTAGGTGTATCTGGATATTGCTTTACAGTGACTGGCATGTAAATGGTTTTCTGAAATAGCTCTTTTAGTTTAAGTAGTAATTTTATGCTGATATCTGAAATTTCATTTACAGATCTTTTTCTGGGACTGACAGGCTAAAATGAAGTTTAAAACAATTGCAAGAACCAGAATTGGAATTAAGCCTGCCCTGTTCTGTGAAGAAATCATGCAGAAAAATCCATAAGTCTGTACAGAAATGAAATCAACTGAATCTGGACCTCAGTGCTGACCAGAACTTGTTGGCAGAAAGATCAAACAAGGAATACCCAACCGAGATTCCTGTAAGCAGCGTGAGAAGAAAGTCAAACCGCTCTGATGTTCTGCCTCCCTTGAAGTATTGTCTCCTTCTAAATCAGAGCAACTAGGAAAGTTGGATATTTCAAGACAGAGGAACAAGACCAAAAACTCTGTTGAAACTTATTGTACTGTTTGGATCATTATCATGTTTAATATAATTGATTATTTCCTTACTCTCTTAGTGTGTAATCTTCACTTAAACTTATAACTGGTAGATTAGTTTTAAGTTCCAGTTTTTAATAATCAGTTTGCTAATCTTCTTTCAGTTTATTTTTATTCAGTGACTGTCAAGTGTCATCTTGATTTTTAACACCCTCACGGAGAATGTTTTGATATTAAACAAAATTGATAGTGCAAAAAATAAATGAAGAAGATGATTTAGTATCACTTGTATCACTTGTCTTCCTGTTAATCGATTTGCTTGAGTGGGATTTTTCAACATCTGGACTCCACAGCTCATCAGAGCTCCATTCAAGGGAAAAGTCAATCTCAAGCTCTGCTCATTAGAGTCAAACCCTATAGTGAAGCCTATTTCAAGCCAAGGTATGCTTGATCCAGAATCCACAGATACACGGGCCAGAGCTGCTACTGGCTCTCCCTGTGCTTAGCTGATCATGAGGTGTCTAGGATATGGGGGAAGGAAGGCGGATTCTTTGCCTGGCCTGCCATCCCAGTAGAGTCTCACAAAAAAGCCAGAGGAACCCCCACACCATGAGGGCAATCATTTTCAACATCCAGGTTCCACAGCTCCTCAGAGCTTCACCCAAGAGAAGAGCCTATCTCAAGCCTTATTCGTCAGAGTCCCACCCTACAGCAACCGGGCTATGAAGCGCTGGTCTGCTGGGTGCAGTTCTGACGAGAGGAAGTCCAGAAGTGGAAAATCATCAGCATGTAGATTTGAAAATTCAGTTGGTATAATAGAATTTATCAAGCTTGAGAGATGAAGTAGGTTTTAGGAAAGAAGACCAAGCCCTTGACAATGCAGGTTCAGAAGTAATAAAATCAAGTATTATCTGAAATCAAAATATTCTGGTATCAGTCCATATCAAGAAATATGGATCTTCTGTGGACATGATTCCATAGGCACTTAGACCTAAACTACCCCAAGCACTCCATATTCCAAGAAGCCCTGAAAGCTACACCCAACTCCCATGGCCATCTCCATGGTAACTAATGGGCCTTTAGTTGCCATTAGTTGTCATGATTCACACAGATTCATACAGATCTTGAAGCTTCTGGATTGTGTAGCTAACTGGGTTTGCAGCACCTCCAAATTGCACAATAGAGAATTCCAGCAGAAGCACACTAAATTAGATGGGAAAGTAACATTGAATCCAACTAAACAAAAATAATGACACAGAAGGCTCACCTAGCAACAGTCAGCTTAATAGATCCTTAGACAAGGCCTTTACAACCCTGTGGTGAGATATAACAATTTTCACAAATTTTCTATTACTGGAGAATTTTTGAGTATTTCACTAGCCATTCAGTTGTAACAAGCATTATGACATATATTATTGTGCTTTTTGCCAAGAGGTGGGGAGTGGTGGGAAAATGTGGACAATGGTGGAAGGAAGTCCATTTTGGTGGTGGGATTGGTATTGGAACAACAAAAGCCCATAACAACCATATTGTGAACCACTTTGTAAACCACAGGGTTTAAATAAAGTATTTGAGTTTTTCACTTGATTACTTGACTTCCGTAGATCATCGATTACTCGAGCAGGCACCAGTAACATCTCAATGTTCTATCACATGCGAGACAGCCCAAGGGTATCTGCCCACTCCAGGAACATAAAGAGCCACAAACCATTCCATCAAGTCATGGGAATGAGATCTATAATAGTTACTGGTATTTGGCATGTCAAAAGCGACATGGGTTGCTTGCCAGGCTTTGCCATGTGGGTGGGATAATCTTCTAGTCACCTCACCACTTGAGCATTTATTGATGAACCATGCTGACAAGCCAGGCTGCAATCAGCTCTTCTGCTGGGTGGAGTTCTTATGAGAGGAGTCCAGATGTGGAAAATGGTGGCCCTCATGTTGTGGGGGTTCCTCTGGCTTCTTGTGAGGCTCTGTTGGGGTGTCAGGCTAGGGCTAGAAAGTGCCATCACTCCCAGATGCCTCGTGATCAGCTGGGCACAAGGAGAGCAAGTAGCAGCTCTGTCCCGTGTGTGTATCTCTCATAATTTCCCATTCCCCATAAACTCTCCAGTTTGATGCAAATAGAATGATCATTGGTGCACAAATGAGAAAGATCCTGAAAGGACCTGGTGCTAAAAGTACATTGAGTCTAAGATTAAAGCGCAGTGATGGAACCACAGCACATGTTCCCATCCGTGGACCTGGAGTCTCTGTTTTGTGGCAGCTGGCTGTGGTGTTTGGAGTTCAGGCTCATACCCTCTAAGCCCGGAGGCTGGGGACTGGGTGGAGGCCCCCCAATCCCTTGCTCTGAGTCCAGCAGGTGCGGCCGCCTGCATGGTGAGCAGGCCCCTACGAGCTATGTAGGACACGACCAGGCGCTGGCTGAGCCTTTTGCTTTCCCCCAGGAGCTCCATAGGGATCTGGAGGCTCTAAGAGCACTAGAGAATGCTTTAGAGTTTGGGGTTGAAAATTCAATTATAAAGTCAACTATGTGATCTGGGGAGGCATTTCATAAGGACAAGATTCACACAGCTCCCAGAGAAAGTTTTGGAGACATAAGGACCTCTTTTGGATCTCCCAAAGAGGAATTGAAAGAGTTATGCTTGGAATATCATGCCTCAAATGAGAGAAGGAATTCAGAGTTCTGACATCTGTCGCTGTTCCAGAGTCAGGGATGCTGTCTCATTTGCCAAGGCATCGAAAATCAGATGGGCTGGACATGTAATTTGATTTGGAGATGAATGCTACCTAGAGCTGTTACCAACTGGATCCAATGAGATGTCAAAAGATCAGGTGGCCTCCCACCTACAGGATGGTCAGACTTTTTTTGTCAAGACCCTGAGCGAATGGTTTGAGGCTCTTCGTATTCCTGAAGCAAGCAGATGCCATTAGGCTACACTGGCACGTGATAGGGTCAAATGGAAATGTTATGGTGCCCGCTCGAGCAAATTGATGAATAACGGGATGTCAAGTGATCAAGTGATCAAGTGAGGGACCTTAAATCCAGGGGCTTCTCACTCTGGCTTGATCTCGTGTCTGTACTCATATTGTTTTCAAAGGTAACTTACCTTGGAACCTTATTAGATGTGATTTGAACTGGCCTCTCTATGACCCTAGTCCATTATCTGTCAGTTTTCTGCTCATCTGCTTATCAGAGTTCTTGTAAAACAAGCAACTTTTTTTAATCACTACCATAATCCCTGTCAATAACAATATTTCTAGAGAGGTCTGGATCATTATAACATCAAAACACAGGTCCCAAATTCAGACACACAGAAAGTATTACTTATGATACAGTGGGCAACATACTATGTTTGTTCTTCGGCACCTACATCCTATGCAGAGATGTAGAGTTAGACTCCAGGTCAACACTGCCCACCCCCAGGCCTAATTCATTGCTGAGAAAAGCAATGAATTAGGGATTCTTAGTGAATCCCTATAAGAAGACTCCATGAAATTTTTTCCCACAACATCTTGACCCTAATGAGAAATAACTTTGCTATCCAGGACAAGAGACAGGTCAGCCCTCTTCTCAGAGACAGACACAATAACTATTTTCCAAGGCTGTTTACTATCCAGACAACACTGGGAAAAATGATCTTCAAACACAAAATAAGTGTTAATACCTTTTCTCTAAAAAAAGTACAAAAATGTGAGACTCAAAGGGGACAATATTTTAACAGATAATTACTTGTCATTGTTAAGTGAGAGGAAGGAGATTGCTCTGGGATTTCATCAGACTTCATTCAGTTTAGAAGGTTTCTAGAAGTCATTTCAGGGCATCAAAGAAAGTCCATGCGAAACAGATACTGTTGACCACAAACAGGAGTATGACAAGAATTGGCGTTCTTGCTTACTGTTTGAAACCAGTAGATCCGAATTCCTACATTTGAATTCTTACTATAAAAAAGAGAAATTACATATTATCTAAGCCTGTATGAGTTGGTCACAAAGTTCCCTCTCTTGAAATGTGACAGCTAAATGTACTGTATTTTTTCTGAGCATCTTTCCCTAGGGACATTCCTATTTCCAACAACAAAAGAAAGAACTCAAACAGCAAGTATTTATTTAATATCTATGATGCATTCTTAAAGTACCATTCAAAGAACTGTTAAAACAATTCTGTAGCTCAGTCCTGCTTTTATCATTAGTAGAAGAGAAAACCAAGCTCAGAGCCAAATGCCATATAGCTAATAAGTCACAGTGCCCAGTTAAGCCATTTGCTTAAAAATGCATTCATTTTCCATTACACCAACTAATAGCTTAATAGAAGTCAATTTCTTAAAATATCAGCATCAACTTGTTTTTGGTATAATATTGCAATTTATATCTTTGAATGATGTCTATAACAATTTCAAAAGGATTATCTGAAGGATTCCAAACAAATTATGAAAGTTATATGAAAATATTTTCTTCATAGTTAGTATATACTCTACCAGTGTTAATATGTATACAAACATATATTTTATATGTAAAAATGTATAACACAAATATCTATACTATCAGTTTGGGAACTACATAATTATATATTATTTAGAGTTGAAAATATGAAATACTCAATGGAACTAGTAGATCATATTAATGACTAGTAATCAACTGTATAATTCTATTGGAAACAGTAAGTAAA